>VWZN01001441.1:441494-472888 GCA_013396955.1 Regulus satrapa | reverse complement strand
AAAAAAAAAGAAAAAAAAGAAAAGCATCCCTACTGTGATATTGAACCACCTCTTGCTACCTGGAGAGCTCTGACTAGCAGGATAAAAATCTGACATCATCACATCCTGCTCAGGGATGATGCAGCACCTGGGAGAGGGATGTCCTACTTTTTCATGGTCCCAAAGCTGGGTGGAAATGACTCAGGAGATATTTGCTGTCCCTCCCTGAGGGAAAATACCACCTACCAGAGGGATGGGGTCAATTGTTATAATTACTATTTTATCCTTAAAATCATTACTTTAAAGTCACTTAATTTTAATATCTCCATATGTCTTTCAAAGCCTTAATGTCCAAACCTGGCTTTTTCAGTGAGCTACCAACTTTGTTCTGTGCAGTTGTGAAGCACTCAGTGTCAGGAGACAGCTGATCCCACCATCATCAGATTTGGACACCAGAAACCACTGTGCCTCTGCCTTCCTTGGCTCAGTCCCCTCTGCTGTCACTACACGTAAATGGACTGAAAGTTGGTTACTACAATCAAATAAATTCTCAAATACTGCAGAAAATGAATCTTCAGACTTTTTTTCCCCCTTTCTTGGGAGAAAGGAAATCAATTTACCTAGAAGTTATAATTTACCTAGAAGTTTACAAGAAATGCCTCTGTGGGGTTAGACAGCTCGGAGCACTTACAGGAGACAGACAATTTGGAGACTGCAGTATCCATTCCTTTTCTTCCTTTCTTCTTTTCTCTGTGCTAAGCCTTTGGTAACTACAGTGAGATGAATTAAAAGTGTCAGTTTGAAATGGTTGGAAACGGGTATAAATTGGAACTGTCTTTGCTGAGAAGCAGTATGAGACGGGATCAGGGCTAGAGGCAAGGGAGGTTTTGGAAGGGCATCACGATGTGTACTTGCATGTGCATGCTTTACTNGGGGTGGGGGGGTTTAAAAAAAAAAGTTGTGTGTGGGAGACCAGAAACAGTCCTTGGCCCCCTTCCTCGAACACATTGTTCTCCAAAGGCAATGTACTCCAAAGAAAGCCACTTAATTTACCCAAACGAGGCTTGTGAAACATTTGCCTGGTAAAATAATTTAGCAGCACAAGCAGCTCAAAGTCTGGACGTCTCTGCCAGAAAGACAGCTAACACTTGTCCCCAGCTTTGACATGTCAGGAGCTCACAGGGCTGGAGGTGNCTACCAGAGGGATGGGGTCAATTGTTATAATTACTATTTTATCCTTAAAATCATTACTTTAAAGTCACTTAATTTTAATATCTCCATATGTCTTTCAAAGCCTTAATGTCCAAACCTGGCTTTTTCAGTGAGCTACCAACTTTGTTCTGTGCAGTTGTGAAGCACTCAGTGTCAGGAGACAGCTGATCCCACCATCATCAGATTTGGACACCAGAAACCACTGTGCCTCTGCCTTCCTTGGCTCAGTCCCCTCTGCTGTCACTACACGTAAATGGACTGAAAGTTGGTTACTACAATCAAATAAATTCTCAAATACTGCAGAAAATGAATCTTCAGACTTTTTTTCCCTCTTTCTTGGGAGAAAGGAAATCAATTTACCTAGAAGTTATAATTTACCTAGAAGTTTACAAGAAATGCCTCTGTGGGGTTAGACAGCTCGGAGCACTTACAGGAGACAGACAATTTGGAGACTGCAGTATCCATTCCTTTTCTTCCTTTCTTCTTTTCTCTGTGCTAAGCCTTTGGTAACTACAGTGAGATGAATTAAAAGTGTCAGTTTGAAATGGTTGGAAACGGGTATAAATTGGAACTGTCTTTGCTGAGAAGCAGTATGAGACGGGATCAGGGCTAGAGGCAAGGGAGGTTTTGGAAGGGCATCACGATGTGTACTTGCATGTGCATGCTTTACTACCAGGGAAGCAGAAGCGCAAGCAGAGATGTGAAATCAAAGCAGCAAAGACTGTTTCCTGTTGTTCTGTTTCTATAATTTCCTAGTTAGATTTACAGGAAGTCTAATCAAACAATGCAAATTTGATATGTATTTATAGTGAATATGCAGATGTAATTATGTGGAGCAGTGCTCTCCTGCACTGCTTAGAGGAGACAATCCTCATCAGCTTTACATTGAAATAGCCTAAACACTTGTCCAAATACCCATTCAGGGAGAGGCAGAGTAAGGATAAAGCAGAAAGATGTGTGTGTGTCTGCCTCAGGTGCAGCTGAAGGGTTTGAAANATCTCAGAAAGGTCTGTTTTACCCAACTTTTCTTCAAGGAAGTCTCAGATTGACTCCCCGGAGAGGATTCTTCACAGCTTTTGCAAGTGTTGCTGTCAAAACCAGCCATGAAATGGCACTGTTGAGTAAACAGCCCATTTCCCCTCCTGTCGTACACTGTCCCTCTGCAGAGCTCCCGTCTGAGCGGGCCCGGGGAGGGCAGCGCTGGAAGGAGAGCTCGGCAGAGCCCACACAGCCTCAAACAGCTTGAGTTTCCTCCCCGGCGGAGCTGCTCTCGCCCCCCGGGGCTGCAGATGCCCTGCGGCAGCGCTGCTGCTGCGGGAGGGCTGCGAGCCAGCCGCGCTCCGCTCCGCGCCGCTCCGCCGGGAGCAGCTCCCGAGGGGGGCACCTCCAACGGCTCCTCCGGAACCCACTCCACCCGTCCGTGCTGTCCCGCCCTCCCCTCTCTCCGCTGGGGCTTGGGCTAGGTGCAAGTGGTTTCAAAGACCGGGTTTAAGGTTGTTTAATACTGGTTGAGGGAGCGAGCGGGCTGAGACGCTAGTGTCGAAATGTCTTGGGGAGGGAAGGGATTCTGGATTTCCTGTTATTTGTCTTGCTTCACAGAATCCCATTTTTTTTTAGTGAACAGATGGAATATTTTTGGTTTGTTGAACATTTTGTCATCACTATTCAGCACCAGCTAACCTGCCAAATGCTCTTGAAAAATACACAGTTGTTGCAGTCTCTGGTCCTCCGTTTTACAAGAGCAACTTTGCTCCTTGGTTTCCATGAATAAAAAGAACTGTTTGTTTTTCTTCTTTCTTTCTTTTTTTTTTTTTAAATTTTATTTTTTTTCCTTCTCTGCCTGAAGATCCAAAGACTATTCTCTATTGATCTAAGTGGCAAAAACTAATTCAAAGTAAGATAGATGTTATTCTGCCAGAACAGGAAAACTCTTGGATGAAACCAATAGAGACTGGAATTTCTGTACAGGGAAATCTATCCCATTTGCCAACAGTGATCAACAGCCAATGATAACTGTGATTTTTTTTTTTTTTCTTTTTTTTCTTTCCTGTTGGAGGTGGGTGGTGGTTTCTATTAGTTTTAAATGTAGTAATAAAAGAAATTTTAGGTCAGGGGCTCTGCTTGGTCTAACATAACTCTGCAAATGCACTTGTTTGCTTTCTGTCCTGCTGAACTGATTAGCTGGGCTGAGGCACCATTTCTACGGGGCAGAATTGCTTCCTGTAGTAAAGCAGGCTGTCTTCCATCAGGACATAAAAGATGGACCTCACATGGCTGACTTTGGTAGGATGTTCCCCTCCTTAATAACCATGGTGGTTAAAACCTGTTTTTGGGTTTGTCTGGCTTAATTCTCCGTTGCCTTTTTTCTTTTCTTTTTTTTTTTTTAAATTATTATTTTCATTCTTTTCCAATTCCTCTGTTTCCTACTGCCTCCTTTTCAGAAATCTTTAAGCTGTGAAATCCAACTCTGAATGCTGATTTCAGCACCCTAAGTTCAGATACAAAACACACACTGATTTTTATTCCCTGTTCCTTGGTGAAAAGGGTTAACACCCTCCCATGCATTTGAGTAGGATTTAAATTGTAATATAGCCATAATTGCTTTTTAGAAAATGGGACTACAGTTTGCTACCAGCCTCTAGTTCATCTCTCAGACTGAAACGACAGAAACAGAAAACTCCATCTCATATTTTTTACTGCACTGTGACCCATACAATGCTGCCCATGTGTTTGTTACCTCTACCTCTGTACTGAATCAGCCTGAATTCGAGACCATGAAGCCAGCAGAGTTGCAGAGTTGCTGTCAGTTTGTTTGCATCTGTCATCTTTGATATCCCTGAAAAAGCAAAGAACATGAGCATGGCACAAAAAAGTGCCATGGTATATAACGAAGACAAACAATATTTTCATGAATTATGTGCATGTTTCCACTGGGGAAGTTTTGGTCTAGTTAACAGCAGAGGAAGTCAGTGAAAATTTTATTTCTATGCCTGGCACTGTGTAGGGTCGGGAATGCTTTGCAATTCTACAGCACTTTACGAGCAGAATTTCCTAACAATATGCCTCACTCCTTTTCCTGATTTCCAGTTAGAAAACACCCTTATGATTCTTGGACTGTAAATGAAAGAAGAACTTCAAGAGACACACTGGAGTGAGTGGGATTCTACCTTGTTTTGTTAGGACTACAAGGGGAAGCTAGTTGAGGAAGGAATATTCTATATACCCTCCCCTATCATCATGGTAGTACATCATGTCTGACATTGGGTATTACAAGTTCTAGAGAAAACTTCCCCATTCTTCAGGAAGGACAAAGGGAAGAATTTGCTTTGAGGGATTTTGATACAATGACAATTAGTTGCAGAAAAAGAAGTTATAGAACACCAGATTAAAAGGGACCTCCAGGACCATCTTGTACAACATCAGAATTTTTAATCTGGTAAAAACCTTTGTATTTGTGGTTTGTTTTTTTTTTTTTTTTTCCTCAGTGGTTAGGATATAAGACAAACAATCTGACAAACTCCTATATACTGCTCCTCGAGGAAAAAGATGACACTACAATCTAATCAATCAATGTCTGATTTGTAAATTCTGATTCAGTGAATTTCTGAATCTGCTTTATTACGAGTGCTCACAACATTTCTGCATAACTGAGATCCATCAGATGTTGGCAGACCCGTCCTGCATATGTCTGTGACCAAGAGCAGCAGAAGACTGTGAAATACTCACACAAGGAGGAGCATTTAGGGATCGTGGTGCTCCTCACTAGCAAAAGGTAAGTTTGTCAGTGGGGATTGGAATTTCAAGGTCAGAAATGCCAAGAGTAAATGCAGAGAGGAAGGATGCACAGGGAAAGAGAATTTCAGGGGGAAAAAAATGGAAAAAGAGAATCTGCTTTTGTGGAAGAGACTATCTGTGGCTCTTGAACCAGCCAAAGCAAATGTAAAACTGCTTACATCTGTTTAAATTCCGGAACGTGGAAAAAAATATTAATGTGGGCAATGTCAATATAAGCCCCAGAATGGACATAACCTTGAAAAATCTACAGACAGTGAGAAAACTGAGGAAGATAAATGCTGTTTTGTTGTTGAACATTGTGTATTTCTTCTCTTTTCTACCCAGACACAGGGGCTGCAATGTTTAAAATCTCAGTAAAGGCAGGTGTGTGCCTCAACTAGCACACGAGAGAGAAGGACATGAGCCTTGAAATTATCAAAAAATGAGAAGTTTCGGGAAAGAGTAGTAGAGCTAAAGCCTGAAAGGAAGCCAAGGAAAAAGAGTAAAGTGATGCTGCAGGAGTATAGTGAAAATTTACTCAAGGCACGCGGATTTTGGTGGGTGTAAGCCCAGGACATCAGTGCCTCCACTCTGTGCTGGGAAGCCGAGCTACCCCAGGGTGCTTCATCCTTATGGGTAAACCACTGGAAATCTGCAGCATTCGATTTGTTCCAATGCATTTTGCTTCTTTCATCAATTTTCTGAAGTTTCTTAGGAATCCTGATTGCTCAGTGCTCCCTCTGTGAATAAATAAAAACCTTCTGAGCACTTTCAGGTATTTATTCAAGTATTTGATTTGGAGCTGGTGTCTTCTATCCATTGCAATTCAGTGTAGAAAGTACAAAATGATTTTATATGAAGTGCTGTGGTCAATAAATTTTAAAGACAGAAGGGCCATTACCGTAAGCCTATCTACTGCAGAGCACAGACACAAAGAATTCCTCCAGTAATTCAGAATTCAAAGTACATCTGAACACATCTTAGTCTCTGTGCCATAAATCAAGAACTTGAGATTTTAGCATGTCTTAATCTGATTAATGCTCAGTCAAAAGCTGTCCAAGTTACTTAATGAAAAACTTAATTTTTCAAAAACATTAATTAATTGTTTTGGTAGGGTTTTTTTGTTTGTTTTGTTTTGTTTTTTTAATGCAGGAGGATTTCCAGTTTTCAGTGCACAGGACAGAAAAAAGTTTGGGGTTATTTTTAGGACTGAATTTTAATTTTTATATTCCAGTAATATTAGCTTTATATTTTAAATAGTAAAGGTAACTAATTACATTACTCTAAACTGCCAGAAAAAAATTTTTTTTCAACCTAGACTGGTCTGGGAAGATTTATGGTAAATATATATATATATATATTCTAATTTAAGTCAAACTCATTTTTCAGAGACTAAAATCCTCGTAAGAAGAAATATTACTGATTTTTTTAATTAGCTACAGTTTAATGAGACTTGTGCTTTTAAATTCATATTTTTGCCTCTGAAATTCTATTTTAAATAAAGACTTATTCAGTATTTATAGTATAAAAGCACAACGTGCTTCTTAAGTTTCTTATTATTGCCATTGCTATGACATTGATTGCAGCTGCATTAATGGAATATTTTCTGAGCCCAAATTTAATCTCACTTTTACCACTGTAAATACTTCAACAAGAGATAAGAATTAATGAATCAGTATGCTCATAGACAACACTGATTATGAGAGACACTACTCTTGGCCTCAGACAAAAAGAATTAATGTGTGTTTTGTTACGAAGATCATATTCCAAAGATAGCTGAATGCCTCGCTGAAAGTTCAGTCTGGCGATGTGACACAATAGTCCCAAGGACCAAATGGATTTTCCTGCTTCTTTTGTGGAGCCATGGGGCAGAGGCTTCCTGAAAACAAGAAGCAAACCAGTAGGGAATGCCGAGATATTGTGATGCTGTTACCAACCATTGCTTTGGAAAAAAACCTGTCAGAAACACAAACATATCCCAGCTGCAACCCAGAGGACAGGAGAGACTCGAATTCCCGCTTTGACTCACAGTCACAGGAGTTCAGAAAATTAAGGTGAATTAGGGCTATTCCTAAATTATTTTAATGTAGTAATTTATTTTTATGATCACAAATGTAAATTATTAGGCAGAATACGTGAGGGAAAATTAACTCTATTTTCTATTTTATCGAATTAGTTATGAATGTCTTTCACTTGCATTGCTTTATATGTGCTAATTTCTTTATCTGGGTAGCAGTTATGGTATAGCTATAAATGTATCAATGTACAACTTACAAACACATTAAAATTTATTTCTCAGTCACTTCAAAACAATTGTTCTCTTGGAGAAGGAGGAAAGAGAAAACTGTGTGAGTTTCACTGTGACAAATAAGGCAGCCTAAGATGGTCTTTTTCAGGAAGAACAAATAAGAACCAGAAAAAAAATCACTTAAAATTTAAGTGACACTTATGTTAATCTTATCCTCTTTGGTCCAGTTTGACAGACTGCTGCTGTCCTGTTAAATCAACATTAACTCCCATTTATGGGCAGGAGGATGAAAACTCTGCCTGAGACCTTATGTTGCTAGTGAAAGATTTCTGTTTCTTCTAAGACAAGCAAATGCAAGTACCAAGATGGAGGAAACAAAATAAAATTTCAGCTTCTGCTTCTCAATGCATCTTTTCCTCATCAGCCACTGCTGGAGAAATGAGTCCAACCCAACAACCTGAGTGGACAGTCCAATCCTGCCACATGTGTGCCAGTTTAGCTTGTGTGGCTGGTCTGCATCAGCAGTGCCACGGACAGACACGAGCCAGTGACAGCTGACTGAACGAGGAGATTGAAAGGTAACAACACACAAAAAAACCCAACAAAAAAACCAAACAAAAAACCCCAAAGCATATAACACCTGGGACTTAAAAACAAACAAATAAACAAAAAACCCAAGCCAACAACAACAAAGGACAATAGAAAAGCAAAGACCTGGTGGCTGTTATCAGGAGGCAGCGAAAGCCAGAAAGGGAAATCACTTCTTTAAACTTCCCTCTCTGTGTTATTGCTGCCTTCCAAGTCTGGGGTGATCAGAATAAATTGGCAGCCAGAAAGCAAAGGAGGAGCAGCAGGTGTGCTGTGAGGGTCTCTTCTAGGCCTCACCCATCATTTCACTTAATCAGATGCTTAAACTTAAGTGGTTAATGGACCACAGAATTGTTTGGGCTGGAAAAGATCTTAAAGATCATCTTGTTCCAAGTCCCTGATGTGGACAGGGACACCTTCCACTAGAAGAGGGTGCTCAGAGCCCAAACCAACCTGGCCTTAAATCAAGCATGGAAAGTATCTAAAAGCAATGGTGTTTGGCTCTATGGAAAATTATCCATAGCAGTTTTCTCTGCTCCACTACTTTATAAATCTTTTGAAAAATCTAAAGCCATCCAAATGATGGAAGACCCTCTTGACTTTCAGAAGTTACTCAAGAGCATCCTCTGGTCCCTTGATTGTCCCAGTAACAATCAAGAAAATCACTTTTCAGTAGTGACATGGACTGACTGTTGCTCTACACTCTTTTTCTCAGAGGAAGATGCTTTAAGCCCGCTCGCCTGCTAAGTCAGTGTCTGTAACACTGCCTGGTGTGCAAACCGTGGTCTTAAACCATGGTCTAAAATTTGACTTAAACTGTCAAGAGGACAGCCACCTTTGAAAGGCAGTAAAGAGTCAATCAAACATGCTAAATAAGCACAGTGTGATTATTAGCAAGAAAACAGGCTTTTTGAGTCCTGTGAGAAAACACCTGGTGAAGGGCTGGCAGATAGAGAAGACCTCCAGAGCAGCTAATTCTTCTTCTGCTGTTCATCTCCCTGTTTCAGGAAAGATTCACTTTCTCCTGCCATAGGTTGTCTTAGGGCAGCATGCCATGCCCCAGACAGTAACCTCCAGCACTGTCCCCAGACGTCCCCAGCTCTCCAGGGCCAACTAGAAACACCAGCCTGTGAACAGTCAGCAGCACAAGGGGTTTTTCATTCTCATGGGACCCCAGTGCCAGCCCAAAGAGCCAAGGTCTTGTACATGGCCCCTGAAATGGTAACGAAGCTTCCTAGTGCCAACACCAAGAGCCTTTTGGTCTGCTGGGGAGACCTTTCTTGGGGTGAAATGGAGGGAGTTCTGCTCCCATGCCTATTACTGAATTCTCCACAAAAACTGCAGGCAAGGATGCCAATTAACGCTAATTGGGATTTTTTTCTCATATGTGGACACGTGTCCATTAGGAACTTGATTGATAGACTGAGACAAGTAACTCATTTTGTTGTTGCCATAAAGTAACCATTGTACCATTTGGGGTTCTTTAAAAGGAAAATACAGCAAGTCTCACCTGCTCCCATTAAAGCCAAAGAATTTTGCTACCAATTTAAGAGAGAATGTTGTCTTTGGATCCTGAACACTTTACCTAGAGGTGAATACCACATTGCCTTGCAGTACTTTTATCCAGAAAGAACACCTTGCTGGACAAATAATATGTCAGACACATTGCTACTGTTCTTAGGAACACCTTGTGCTTTCTTTGTAAACACTACTCGAGTTTTTTTCTTGATGGCTTCCCAAACACCTATCATTGATTCATCACAAGCTGAAGACTCCAGGAGTATGCAACTTCTCTGGTGAGAAACCGCTTAGTTTGGACACAGGAGGAAGCTGACAGCTCCATTATGGGCTTGTCAGAAATCAGCTGCATTTTAAAGAGGACACCAGCCCCTGGGTCTCCTGCTCAGCACGAGGCAGTGAAGGAACAAATGCAGAACAAAGGTAAGGGACCCCAAATGCAATTTTCAGCTGCTCACCCAGAGAAGTAGGTAGCCTGCCTAAGGCACCATTCTTACACAACTCTCACAGCAGGGAAACTGGTTCAGAAAAATGCTGCTCATTTGGCTTTTCTTTCCCTAACCCATGGTCCTAATGTGTGGATCATATGCAAAAGCAAGATCAGAGATGACAGATCGGTTTTGCTCTCAGATATAGTCAGGTAGGCGAATAAATTCAGCTCAGTGAGTTTTGGCATTAAAGAGCAACAGCTGGAAAATTCCTTTTAGCACTTCCTTGACATAAGTCAGTTGATAAACAGGAGGGGTTTTCTTTCAGGGCAATCAGCTGCACTAGTGTCCCTGACCAAGGCCCTGCTCACCCTAGTGTGGACCACAGAGACTAGCCTGCTTGAGAAAATTGTGGGCACAAATCTGGCCCTCGAGTTTTCTTGTACATTTTGGTCAGTAGCAGCAAGGCAAGGTTTTGGAAAAAACCCCAAACCTTCTTCTATAACTCCCTTTTTGTCAACAGCTTGATTTTGACAGAAGTAAAATATTATGCACAGGAATCTAAGAAGTATTATTTGAATCTTGCTTAATACCATGCCATGAAGAAAGACTGGAATCTCCTAAGAAAAGCTATGGAGTTTGGTGGACGCAACACAAAGCCAAAGATGCTGTCAACAGCATCCACTGGAGTATAGAAAAAACCCAGAATACAGGGCTAGTTTTTTTCTTCCTGCCTTGGTGTCTCTCTTCAACAGAAAGGTTTCTAGTAGAAGACAAACTATATGCTAAATTCCCATAGGCATCCAGGCATGAGATGGTATAGTAGCATTTCCCCATGCTTTGCCTCGCCTAACCCTGGCTGGGTTCATGTTTACCCAGCCCTGGTGCCAGTGGCTTTCTGTTAGGAAAGATATAAGTGTTATCTCAATGTTCCTCTTAGGAGCCTGCTGATCATGAAATCCCTCAATGATTCAAAGACTGTGAACTCAGTGATCTAAAATTATAAATTTCTGCAAAAAATACCCCTCCCGTATTATTAAGGTTACATCCTTGTGCAGCAATGCCCCTCTAACAGAGCATTGCTGTCCTGTGTGTGAAGTGAAGGAAGAAACATATTGAGTGCTCAGTGGATTGCCCACAGATGAGGTTACCAAAGTAGGCATTTTTCTGTCTCTGAGGCATTAAAAAATCCCACTCATCTTTTTCTTACATGTAGTACCAGGTCAGTGACTATGTAACATCTATTATTCTGTACTGTTGATGATCTTCAGAAATAATGCTGAATGTACAATTCTTAGAAAATCTTAGAATAGGCATTCCTTACCACTTACACTGGCACTAGCTCTTTGATCACTTGTGTTAACGTTATATTTTTGCTCTTAATTACACAGTGTGTAAATTTGCCAAAATGGTCTCCTTTTTTCTCGTAAATCATTCATACACATATTTATTGCACTTGTAAGGATACAGCGCTTAAAGGTTACTTGCTTCCTAAAACAGTTTTCCCATCTGAGTTGGCTCATGGTGACTCCCAAAATAGCATCTCCTCTAGGTCTGGGCAGAGCTCAGAGCTGCCGTGAGCAGGCTGATGGGACAGCAACCCTAACCCCAGATGCTCACCATCAGCCTCTTGGGGACAATAATGCCACCAGCCAGCAGAAAGAGGGGTCATTGCCAGGTGATACATGGGGAAACAACAGCCTAAAGTAGATGAGATGATCCTCAGCTTTACCTACATTTCAGAGAAATGCTCAGTTGGTCTTGGACAGATACATGATTGCCAATATTTCATACTCACAAATAACCCTGTTGTGTTTGGGGTGTGTTTGCTTGTGGACTGGAAGTAGCTGTATTTTCCAAATTTTCATCTCTTTCTAAATCAATAAGGGTAGTAAATGAAAAATGCATTGTGTTGCTGTCTCCCAGAGAGGACAAGGCTCTGCTGGATGTCCATGAGGATGGATGTTTCATGAGGAGAACAGCCTGTTGCATGCAGAAACCCCACCCTCATGGTAAAACTTTTCAGTATCTGGAGGGGTTTGAGATAAGTGAAGCCAAAGGTGTGAATCCTGCTGAACTGGGCAAGATCCTCTGGCATTCAGGCTGAAAGCAGCACACAGCTTTTGGGAAACGCCTCGTGTGGCTCTTACCACACACAAGGGAGATCCAGCCAGCCTCGAGTGATGTCCAGCAGCATCCCTTGTCAGAGGCAGAAGACTTTCAGCCATCAGCATTTTTATCTCACATTGCTCATGGTGTGTTTCTCCCAGGGGATCAGCAGCTGCAGGCACAATCTTTATAGGCCCCTAATCTTTAGTCTGCCCCTAGACCAGCCACCTTCTTGGAAGCACAACCACACAGGTGCATGAGTGCCAGCCTGGAAAAAAGAGCCCCTGACTTGGGCAAGCCAGACTGGAGCCCAGGGGCGGCAGACACGCTCTGGAAGCTACAAACCCTGACTTTTACTTTGGTGTAAGAATTACTGTGTTTTCCCTCTTCCTAAAGTCTGCCCACATTACCTGTTAAATATTTCTGTCAAGATGCCTAGGAAAGGCTGCAGACATCTCTCTGCAAACCACAGGGCAACCAGATCAGTCATTAGGCTTTCAAGGGATGGACACGTTTGGGCAAACGTTCAGGAGAGACACAACGGCTGCTGCAGACAGCTGAGCTGTGGTCTTATGGATTGTGGACTTTTGTGAAGTCTCTGTAATATTGCTTCTAAAAGCAACCTTGCTGTTTTTCATTAATGACCTTATTGATAAGCTGAAATGGCTCCTGAGGCATCACACACAGGACCAGAGCAATATTACTGCTGCAACACCAAGCCATACAGTCAGCAGGGTAGAAAGACTACAGAGGTTTCAGGCTCTGCTGAGAATTTTTGAATTATTTAAATTTTGAGTTGTTGAGGGAATAAACTGTCTTTTTGTTCTGTGTTTAGAAAGATGTTAAAGTGGTTTGAAAATACCAATTAAAAACCCATCAAAGTATCTTTCAATGAAAACTATTTCATTAGCTCTGCTTGCTTCATCCCACTGAACAAGACTTTAATAAAATACCCCCATTAAAAGTGGAAGCAGTTTGCAACATATTTTAACATACGGTATCAATGGATGCTATCTCACTTCAAAAAACTCAAGCAAACAACAAGAATATTCCCCAAATCTTTGTATTCATACCCTGATTTCCACAAACAAGAGCTGATTTTCAAAGAAAAAACCACCACTTTTTAATGATTGTATGACTTCATTGACAGTCTGAGAATTATTTTAACCTTTGGATAAAAGTAATTCCCTAAAAAAGTCATTCTTGTGTTAAATGTTCCAAAATGAAGGTGCAAACTTGCATAATTTGTTATGCAATTTAAACACAAGTTTTTCAGATCTTTCACCATCATTTCAATAATGTGATAAAGCACTGGTAATGCCACTGAGCTTGTGACTCAGAAATTCAACAGTATTCAGTTTCTGAATGGTGAGAGGTGATCCAAGATAACAGAGGATGTAAAGCCACACTAATAGCACAGAAATAAAACAAAATCATTCTCTCTGAGTTTTTAAATGGTATGGAGGCTATTTAGCTGCTAGCTATGAATTCACAGCCACTCTCTTCATTAAATGTTTTGTGTGTAACTGCAGTGAGACTCTTCACATGCACAAAGATACTGTGAAGGACTGTACAAAACTGAAGAATCATCCTGAGTTTACCAGGGAAAAGAAAGCCAAGCAAAGCAGCAGCTCAGAGGAAGAGGGATGCTCTCTAGAAACACAGCAAGGCATTAAGCATTAGAGACAGCTAATAAAGCCAAAGGAAGCCTTTAAGTAAGGGACAAAACTACTCTCCTGAATCTCTTACAGTGTCTAGAAAGAAAAGTTTAAAGTAGTAGGTCAGATCTTACCACACTCATGTGGCTTGGACTCTTCCCATATGATCCCCAATGCTGACATCCCTTCCCACCCAAATGCCCATGCAGGGATCTTGTGCCAGGAGGAGGAAGATTTCTTCTGCTCACCTTGAGCCTTACTTCCTCAGTTCCCAACCAACCAGAAGGTACTACTGAAGTGAGGCCACATTTTTCTTTCAATCTGATATTATTACTCTCACCTGTCATTGAATTTTTCATGAAGAAACCATTGAGAAAGGTCACAATATCCCTCACAAAAAAACCTTTGTACTTAAAAACATCGGTGAGAATCAGGCCACATTTTTAACTGGTGGTGTAGAGGGTTTTTTGGGGGTGTTTTGTTTGTTTGTTCTGGGGTTTTGTTTGTTTGTTTTCACCCAAAAAAACCCAGCATAAAGCCTTGTGCTGGGGTCTGGCTGAGGGGGAGATTACTTTCTTCACAGCAGCTCCTATGATGCTGTGTTGTGTATTTGTGCCCAAAACAACACTGATATCAGTACTTTACCTATTGCTGACCAATGTGCAGCATTCATCAGAGTCACAGCACAAAGACTGCCTCTACTTGTCTCTCTGCCCCCGCAAAAGGCAGGCAGGAGGGGAGCAGGGATCTGGGAGAGGACACAGACACACAGCTGATCCACAAAGAGCTATTCCAGCCCATGCAATACAACATTTGGCAGTAAGACTGCAGGGTGTTTTTCCCAAAGAAGTTGTTACTTGCTGAGCATCATGGTGCAGGTCTGCTGATAGTGATGTAAATATAAGCACTTGCTTCTTTTATTTTTATTTCACCTATTGAACTGCCTTTGTCTCAACCCATTAAGTTTTCTCACTTTTTGTCTTTTCAATTCTCACCCCATTCTACTGAGGCGGAATGAGGAAGAAGCTGGATCAGGCAGGTGAAAGTGCAGGCAGGGTGAACCAACCACAGATTCTCCAGTCTTAATCCAAGTACTCTCAACTGGATCCCTAACTGGAAAACCGTGTGTAATACAACAATCCTGTGTAATGCCTTCCTAGGACACTGTATTTTGTAGGAGTTAGAGCTTTCCTTTGAATTTGGTCTATTTCTCACCATAGGCATTCACTACCTACACTGAGGTAGGCAAGTCTGAAACTTAAAGCATCACTTTGAATAAGGACCACATTTTTGCTCTTTAGTTTTTTTAAATAATTTATTCTTACAATAGTTTTATTTAATAATTTATTATTATAAAGTGCTCATAGTAAGGCTTGACTACTGCAATAACTGCCAAAAGGACAACAAAACAGGGTACAAAGGATCCTGGCTGCTTTCAAGATACATTAATGATAACTTCTTGACACCCCCATGGTGAATGGACAGGTGAGAGAAGACACCCTTTTGGATCTCACTCTTGCAAATGAGGAAGGGTTCTTCAGGGATGAGAGGGCTGAAGGCACTCATGGCTGCAGCAACCATTATGAAGTTGAAGGTCCTCATGGGAAGGAAAAGAGCAACTGGCAGGATAATACCCCAGCAGACTCTGGCTCTTTCAGGTACCTACTTGGCAGAATCCCATGGGATATTTTCCTAGAGAGAAGATAAAAGTAAATAAAAATGAAGAGTCCCAGGAGAGTTGACTGATTTTCAGACTCCTTCAGCCTTAAAAAGAGTCCAACTCAATATCTGGATAGTTAAACAAAAGCTACAGGAGACATATACGGGTGAAAAAGGAGGTCCTGAAGAAATTTTAAAAAGCTAGGACCTAGGAGGAATTTAGAGACTCTGAGCATGCAGGAGTGTGATCCTAAAATTGAATTTGCCAGCAGGTCAAGGGAGGTGATCCCTTTGGCCCAACAATGGCAGGACACATTTGGAGCACTGTGTCCAGTTCTGGGCTCCCCAGGATGACACATGGCCTTACTGGTGTGAGTCTGGTGGAGGGGCAGAAAGACAGCCAAGGCACTGGAATAGCTGTCATTAAGCCTGGAGATGCTTAATAAATGTCTGGTTCTAGCAGTAGGTGATGGGGTTTAGGGGCTGCAGGGGCAGTGCTGGGTTGGCAGCTGGACTGGATGATCTTAAAGGTCTCTTCGGGTTTTGATGATTCTGAGGAGCTGAGAGATCTTGAACTGTTCAGCCTGGAGAAGGCTCCAGGATATCTTATCAATGTGTATAAATTACATTCCTGCAAGGAAAGGGAATAAGAAAGATGGAGCTACATTCAATGATGTCCAGTGAAAGGACACAGTGAGCAAAAAACTGAAATACAGAAAAATCCATTTAACTATTCAGCAACTTGCTCTGCCCATTTTGAGCAGCCTCCAGAGAAACTCATAATAATACAGGAACAATCAATCTGAAATGGAGCTTCATTAGCACAACCAGAAATCAGAGTAACAACCAAGTGTGAGAAGAAATGCAGCAAAACATATAAATTAAAAATGGAGAGAAAATCTCTACAACTCAACAGCAGATTGCACACCCAGGAGATCTTGGCTCAAATTATGTTTCATTTTCTGCCTTTAATTAGCTTCTTAAAATGGAAAAGTGTTCACAAGAATTCCTCATCCCAGACTACCCCCTAGTTAGCAAGGAGTACAAGAGCCCTCACTCTGGGCCTGTGCTTCAATTAAAACAAGAGAATTGGTCTTTCAGAACTTAAGAGCATAGTTTATCTGTTCATGACCCAGTGCAATAAATCAGCTGTGTCAGACAAGACACACTAGGATAAAGGAGCCCCTAGAGAGATTTAAATTTTATGGATTGTCAGGCCTGGCATTCTTCTGAAATCTTGTAAGTAGAAGATGGAAGCACCTGCCTGCTCATGTTGTTCATCTTCTCACAAGTCTAGGGTGGGGACTTTTTGTTTGTTTTGCTTTTTTTCTCTCCTGGTTGCTGGCTGGGGAACTTAAGACTCTGTGCTTCTTCTGAGGACAGCTAACCTCAAACCAGCTTGGCAGTACTGCAACAGGTAAATCCCACTGAGGATCTTAGGCATCAGGTACAGATACTCCCTAGAGAGAAGAAAAACATCATTCTAAATACCAATTCTGTTCTCATATGAATTTAAAAGAAACTTTTAAAACACAGACATCCCTACTTTTAAAACACAGATAATCCTATGGTTATTATGATTCAGAAATGGGATTAAAATATTCATGTTGTGTATTTCAGAATTCAATTATAGCCACATATTTCCTTAGTTCTAGGTCCAGCTGCCTTAAAAAAAAAAAAAAAAAAAAAAAAAAAAAAAAAAAAAAAAAAAAAAAAAAAAGTCTTAGAGGAACTTTCTGCTTGTTTTTGATTTGTGGCTTTACCTGGTAGTACAGAAAGAAAAATCATCACTGTATTTTGCTTCCTTTCAACCCAACATGTGTTTTGCAGCTTCCCCTTTGAAGACAAAGTCAAGCTTTAAGGCCTTACTCCTCCCTTATCTGTACAGTTGCTAGTACCCAGAAGGTGCTGCTGCTTATCAGAGACGTAGTCATACCTGCACTGCCCAGAGATGTATTCTAGAAGAGCATCCCTTCAAAGCTTCTGGAACCAGTTCAGAACTGAGGTTAATTCTCTTATTTTACCTCTTCATTTTTCTCCAGACTATTAAATCCGACAATTAACCCACCACCTAGAGGGGTGTTTCTCCCCTCCTGGCTGAATTGGGCCATTGCGTGAGAAGGCTCCAGCACAGAAATCCACGTCCTCTGCAAACGGACAGCCCGGAGGTTTAAGAGATTATACTGGTTGAGTCAGTACAAGATTTACTTCTGGCCGACTGTTCTGATAAATAATAATGCTTCCTCCAGACAAAAGCACCCAGAAAATGGCACTAACCTCCATTTCTTATCCCCCTCCCAGTGACAGCCCCTAGCAAGCAATGCCACCAGGCATGGCTGCCAAGGACTGGTAAATACCAGGATTTATAAACAGCAGTGAGAGGGAGCTGTAATGAGATCAATGTCGAGGATTGCAGTAAATGGCCTATAAAGCAATTTTTAAATGGGATTTCCTGCAACAAAGGCCAGATCCCTACAACCTTTCCCAATAATACGAGGTGAAAAGGATTGGATTTGAATTATAATACCCAATACTGAGACGAGGACAGACAGCTTTGTACTCTCCATACAGGCTGCTGCTCAGGCGATTTGTTAATCTCTCATCGGGAAACAAAATCTTAATATAACTCTATACAGGTACATCCAGCCCCAAATTACTGTACCAGAATAAATCATCATTGCACAACTGAAAGGAGATTAACGACTCTGTCATTATTTGTTGTTATTGTATGGAATATTAGACGGAATAGATTAAATGAGAGCAAGCAGCAAGCACAGCCATGTTTGTTTCCCTCTCCCGACTCCACTTCGGATATAATTCTTATAAGAAGAAAAAATAATAAAATTACGGAGCCAGAAAGCTAATAAACTTTGTAAAAGTTATCTGAAATAGATGTTTTTCGTTCAAACATTCAAGGCACTAAAAAGTCCCTGCTGAGGCTTAGGCAAAAGATTTCTTACCTGGCAAAAGCCCCTTCATTTCTCAGGGCCGCTTATCTTCCCTCCTCCTGCAAGCCCACGGTTACAGGCAGATCTGTGGCACCTCACCGAAAGAGCAGGAGCCGGGGCGCGGAGGCAGCGGCACCGCCTGCGCGCAGCCCGGCGCACGGAGGAGCAGCCGCAGCCCGCCCGGCTCCGGGCAAGCCCGGCTGTATCCCAAGGCATGGGAAAGAGACCAACAGCCCTGGGCTCTGGGCTTCCCCCTCTGCGCCCGGGACAGGCTGCCCCGGAGCGCCTCTGCGCTCTATTTTCAGAGCTGCTCCCTCCTCGCTGCGCGTCTCTGCCCAGAACGTAGCCGCCGCTTTGCCCTTTCTTTTTACAATTAGCTCCATGCTAAAACCAAAATTCGAACTATTTAAAAGATTTTTTTTTTCTTTTTCATTCCCTTTAGGAGAGAGGGTTTCAACAGAGAAAGCGCCTCTTTAGGTACATCTGGACGTGATTTTTCCAGCCCCGCGTTCCCATGAGCCCGTAGTTAAAAATAAATCAAAGACAGGGAACTCGGAGAAGGGAGTTTTCGTATTTCACCGCTGCCCAGGAGGTTTTCTGGTCGTTAAACTGAATTTATAACACTTGGGGATTTCTTTCCACGTGGGGGCTATTAGCGAGGTATTTAAGAGCTATTAGCGCGGGGTTCGTGATTGTTAATGTTGATGCCTATTTAAAGCTACATGCGACTTCACAAACTTAAATTATTAACCCGCTTTCCCTAAAAGGGGAAAGGTGGCCTTAGGAAATATTCGCACTCCCTACAGCGGAGCTTCTTAGTACTGGGATGCTGCCCGATGGTTATTTGTAAGTGTACAACATGGTAAAACCTTAATTCCACGGATTCGAGGATGAGAGGGGTTTTTGTTTGTTTGTTTGTTTGTTTGTTTGTTTGTTTTGTTGGTTTTTTTTTTTCTTGTTTTAAGAAGAACGAGTGTTTCAGTTGTACCGACCAGTAGCAAAGTTTCAGGAAGGTAATGACGTGGGACTTACCACCGCTGCCAACGGTACACGTGAACGTTATTTGGAAAGTGAACTAATCATAAAGGCAAAAATAGAAACGACAATTGTCTTTCTGACCTGGCTCCCTCTCTGCCTTTAGCGCCTATCCATCCCCTTCACTGGGATGTGTGTGCGTGTGTGTTGTTGGCTTGGTTTTACTTTTTAATCTTCTTTGAACATCCGAGCAGCGTTCCCCAAACGCTGTGGGCAATTTGCTGCCACCGACGAGGCTGGGGCGAGGCGGCTTTCTCTCCCTAGATGGTGCATCTTGTGGCACGGCCAGAGCTGGAGTGACCTGAAAAAAAAGTCCTATTTTGCCCACCTACAAACAGCAGCCACCCTCCGTGCCGACCTTCGGGAGGCTCAGGGCTTCCTAGGAGCGGCTCCCGCAGCAGGCCTGTTCGGACTGCCACTGACCGTGAAGGCCAGCGGGTGTTCCTTCGTCCCGTGCCCTGGGAACGGGACACGGCCCGGCCCGAGTGTCTGCTGGCTGCTCTCGGTGAGCACGCACGGCACCGACCGAGAGCATGGCCCCTTTTCAGTGACCGAGAGAAAGACATGGTTTCATCCCTGGACAACAGCCGGGGACGCTGGGTTAGCCAGGTTGCGGAGTGGAAGCGTTGGAGTGCTGCGAGGGGCAGGGCTGGGCAGCGGCTCCCCTTCCCCCCCGGCAGCGAGAGAAGCCGCCCCTCTGCCCCATCCCTCCCTCCCAGCCGCCCGCTTGAGGCTGAACAGAGTAGATGGGGCAGAAAGGGGGGTTGGAAGGGAACACATTTGCTCATTAAAAAAGCTTCAAATGTGACAGAAGTCTGTCAACCAGTTGATCCAAGCCCTCTGTTCCCCTGGGGGGAGGGGGGTCCCCACCCCCGAGTTCATCCAGGGATTCCCGCAGGTGACCCCGGCTGGGGCGGCGGTGGCTCGGCCGGGCTCCAGGGCCGAAGCAGCCCAGGGGCTGCGGGCAGAGGAGCCCCGGCCTCCTCCCCTCCCGCTCCGTGGCTTTCCCCTCCGCAGCGTGTGCGTGGCCGGGGAGGAAGGGAGGGCACTGCGGCACTTGCGCGGCGGCGGGAGGGGAGAGGGCAGCGGGGCAGACACGGGGCCATAAACAGGCAGACAAACAAGAAGGTGCTCGCAGGGCTCGGGTGGGGTTGCTGGCCGGACCCCGGCTCGCCTCAGGCTGCCGTGCCCGCTGAGGCTGAGGCTCCATGGCTCGCCCGCAGCTCTGGGAACGATGCAGGAGCGAGGGATGCTGCGGAGCCGCCGGGAACACCCCGGTTCACGCCGTGACCTGGGGAAGGCGCAGACCTGACAACTAATCGATCCGTACCCATTAACCGATGCTTCCAGGAAGCGGTGTGAATCGTTCCTCTTCTCCTTTCACATCCAAACAGCAGAGCTAATGCGAATAAAAGATTGACAACCAGCATGACGTTGTTGGTACTAAACCAACAAAGCAAACCCTCCCAATGTTCGTTTCAAAGGACCGTGCCGAGAACTGCATCTCTTCCCCTCCCCAAAAAAAAATCCCCCAACTCCACCAACAAACTCGCCCCAAACCAAAAAACCAGCCCAAACAGACCTAGATTTCAAAGGTGCCCAGTGACGAGCGGGTTCTCACGGAGGCATGTTTGTGTGGCAGTCATGCTACAAATTGTTTCACGCACACATGCACGGGCGTGAGGAGAAGCTGGCGTAGTCCCACTCTGCCCCACGGAGGAACTTCAGTCGCCCGCTCGACCCGCGGGTTACGCTCGTGTGCCCAGGGAAGAGTAACAGCATCTCTGCGGCTGTGTCAAATGCCACCAGGAGCCCTGTGACCACCTGCCTATTCTCTTTTGCCGAAGATAAAGGGACTATTTATTTTGTATTTCTACTTATATTCTTTCTCTCAATTCCTTAGTTTTTAACTTCCTTTCTTTCATTCTTTCTTTCGTCCTTCCTTTTTCTGTTTCTCTCTTCTTTCCTTCCTCTCTCTCCCTTCCCTCTTTCATTCTCTTGCTCATTCTTTCGTTCTTTCCAGTCTTTGGCTCTGGCTTGAAGGAGATGTGATGTGATTAAACTCACAGGGCGTTGGAGGGCAGAGGTAAATTAAGCCAAAGCGACAGAAAAGATGAAAGAGGCTTGCTCAACTCGAGTGCCCGAGGACAGCTACCCTCCGCCTTCCTCCCCCTGGGTCACGCAAGCTCCCCGCCGCCTTCCCCAGGGCCTTTCTGCCCATCCTGCCCCGGAGCCGCTTCTTCCGACGACACCAAAGAGGATTCCTGTCTCCTTTCTTTTTACCTATAGTTTCCCCGGGGCGCATGGGGAAAAGCGCCTGGCCCAGAGCGCTGCCCGGCCCTGCCCGCGCAGGCTTTGCCCACCTCCGACAAGAGGGGAAATCTCGGGGAGGTGATGGGATGCAGAGATGGAAGGAAGGGTCAGACCCTCGGGGGCTTCCCGGCAGACAAAGTCCCGCACGGGAGGTGTCTGCCCGCAGAAAGCTCTGGCGGCTGTGCCGGTGCTGCCGCCGCCTCGGGACACCGGGATCCGGCACCGCGCACTGCGCTCCCAGGTGGGAAGAGGCGAACGGAGGCTCTGCCGGGCTCCCCGCCTCAAAAACAGAGGAGAAAGGGAGAAAGAGAGGGTCCTGATCCCTACGCTCCACCTGCAATGCAGACAGCGCTCAAACCTTGTAAACCTTGTGTTTTTCTTAGCGCAATAAGTAACGATGATAATAATAGCAAAACTCCACAAGCAAACAGAAAGAGTGGAGGTATACTCCAATTTAAAATTCCTTTTTGCAGGGCAAGAATTTCTGTACTTTTCTGTTCAAAAGGAGTTTTTAAACGTTAAAGACGTTCAGAACCACATTAAAGGTATCTCGAAATTCAGTGATGAAAGGAGGCAACAAAATGCGATGGTAAATATTGGTAGATCCCTGTTTCTCTTTTGGGAAATCAGAGAAAAACAGAATGCAGAAACCAACGAAAAGAGCTGAAAATCCAGAACTGTGAAAACCCCAGACATAAATAATTTTCAAGGTATTGGTGTGGCAATAGCTCGTGCAAACGGATGAGCAGCTGAATTTTAAAGTGTGACAGTACACAGCCACTTTAGGAGATAGGCAGCTTTAAAAATAGCCCATACTCTGATTATTTCTCTAAAATAATGTGTAAAGTGCATCTTGAATTTTATTTATAACTGTAAATAAATCAAACTATCGAAATGGGAGAACAGAGTTATCCAAAGATTCTGGGATGCAGATCTAACATCAGCCCGAGGCGAAATGCATAAAAACTGTCATGCAACGAAATACTGCGGAGATTTACAGGATTAAAAACTCAATAATAATAATAAAAAAAGTACACAGTTACTTCCCATCTTAGCAGTTATGCGTTTTAAGTGAGGAGAGGTTGTATTTGGAGTGAACAATTCTGTGTCTAAAAACCTCTTTCAGAAAGTTGTGGAGAAATTTGTATCATGTCTTAAATGTGATTTAAAATGAGATGTGATTTTTTGGAAAGTAAACATGCAATCTTTATTTTACTACAGTTGGATAGAATTAAACAAGTGAATACAAAATGGAATAATTTAAACGGGGAAATATGTCAGAGGTGAGGCTGGTTACGGGGTTGTTTATGTATTGATTTATTTCTCTGATGGACCCTTCCACCAGAGAGTTATCAACAGGAAGAAAAAACAAACAAACAAACAAACAAACAAACAAAAAAACCCCAAAAAACCAAAAAACCAGGTGGATTTTTTTTCCCCCTTTTAGAGAATGTCTTGGGCAAAATACTCAGAGTTCCACCACACCACCACAGGGCCCTCACCCCTCCCCAAATGCAGGACTTTTCTGGTGAGAGAACCACGCGTGATTTGCAGAGCACCCGCAAATCACTCCCGGTGACTATTCCCTCCTTGCCCGAGTCTGCTTAATTTGTAAATAAGTTTCAGGGCCCCTTTTCACAGAACCCAGTTGAGCAGGTAATTTGTTGTTAGTGTTTGTATAAATGTTGTGAACCATGCACTCAAAAATAGGAAAACTATACACAAAAGAGGCAAACATGGGAACACAACTGGAAATTACTGAGTTATAAAAACGTCAAAGAAGAGCAATTTGCAAAGAGGCATCAGTAATTGTCTCCTACATTAACGGAAATGATTTGCCAAGCCCAACACTTTTGTTCTCCCCGGGATGGACGGGCGCTTCGCCATGGACCTCAATGAACTGGATCAGGACATTTTTATCAGGCTCTCAGCCCAGCGGGGTGCTCAGGACCCGGTGCCGGATCCTGCCTTGCAAACCTGCAGCCCTGGAGTGGGTTTTCACTAGGAATTGAGTGGATTTATCATAGTCTGCCTGAATGGGAAGGAGACATATCCCTTAGCCTCAGCTTTGAGGGCATTTCCAAGGATTCAAGGAAAGTGGCTGCCGCTGTCAATAGGAGGGCAGAGTGAAAAGCAGGGATTGATGGGATGGTCCCCAGCAGGCCTAGGAGGGACACTCTGTGGCCCTGCTCATGCCACCATATGGTGAGGGGCTGTGGTCAGTCGGAGATATCTGATAGAGCCACACATCCCCCAGCCCAGGGAGGCTTCAACAAATCCATCTCCTGCTGTTTAGCTCTATCATCTCCCCCAAAGTCGCACGTCATAAATGAACTCTCATCATAGAGCCACTCTGGCTTCTCATTCTGTTAAGACCCCATTTACCTGCTGGAAGATGGGCAGAAATATTTTGCCTCAGGTTCAGCCAGGCAGAAATGAAGCTTGCACAGACCGACTGTGGCTCTGTGGGGTCAAATTTTGTTGCTTACCTTTTTCTGCCCTATTTAGGACACCACAAACTTTGAAACTGATGTGCAAAGAGGCAAGCTCAAATTCAGAGCTTCAGACTCCTGCTGCCTGAACCTGCTCCTCTATCTTCAGTGTCTTAGTTTTTGGTTTTTTTTTTTTTCCCCAAAAAAATCTTTTCTTGCATTCGCACAATCAAAAAATAATCAAAATGATTGCCCCAAGCTAGAGGCTGACACAGTGACTGCAGGTACCACAGATGTAACCTGCTATCTGAATGTGTGTAAGCCAGAGCTGGTTATGTTCAGAGCTGGCTTCTAACTGCTCACATTTGCATCTGCAGGGCTCTGCCCAGTCCCTTGCTTGTATTTTGAGAGGGAATATTTTTGCACAGACTGACTCAGTAAAGGGTATCTGGTGTTAGGGCTGCCAGAAAGGCTTTATCTCAGATTTGTTCACTATCCAGGGAAGCATAAAACCAACATCCACAGTACAACATTGCACTGCGGAGAAAACACTTTATGGGTTTCAAAGCATTATACTTGCTGAAAAACACAGCTACCGGTGTAACATGTTGCTGGTGAGAGCCACAACAAAACCTGCAGACTGCACCGAAGCCAGGATTTTACTGAAGGTACTGCTTGTGATTTTGTTGCTGAAGAAGTACCAACCACTCATAATGAACCTGCAGCAAGATATAACACAGTTCCAAGTACATTATTTTCAAAAAAGAATGGACAGTTATCTTTGCAATAAAAAAAAAAAAAGTAAAATAAACTTCAAAATTTCAGACATTAAATTTTCTAATTAATGGATTAGGATCTATTATACTAATCAATTAAATATCATAATATTCTATTAATTTTAGGTGAAAATTCCTTCCTTCCCTCCACCATTTACCTCACAGTGGATTTTTTTTTTTTTAACTTAAAAGCAAAAGGAATATTTTGCACTTATCCTACAAAGGATTTTTTTGTTAAGCTGATTTCTTGTATCCCATGAACAGTATTAGGCAACAAGATAATATGGATTTTCCTTGCTGAGAGCTATAAGATAGGATTAAATAACTGCTCAGGGCCTGATCCTGCCCTGCATTTTTCAGACTGTGATGCCTGGTACTGAGAAGCCGAGAGGCCAGCAAGCCCCCATGGAGCAAATTCCAGCTCAGAGTCTCTGAGAAACAGCCACTTTGCAGGCCTCCCTACGGTGAGCATCACTCAGCTGCCTCGGCCAAGCAGGGTGCCAGAACCCAAACTTCACCTGGAAACACCAATACTATTCAGAGCTCTGCTTAGAAGAAAAGTGACATTAATTTGCTTCGATATGCGCTGTTCTTTTGCTTAGGGAATTCATGGAAATCTGGATTTTGACATCCTTCACATACGCTGCCCTTTGCCTTCGAGCCTTTCAACAGTGCCAGCGGGATGGTCTGAAGAAAACCCCAGCACACAAACAGGCTCGCTATTCACATCCCATGGAGGAAACACAGAATTGGGCTGGCAATTTTCAGGTTTGGCTCTTGATATTTAGCAAAGGCAGGCTTAGACAAGATCACAAGCACATTAGGCCAGGATTAGGTGTTAGTGGAACCAGCTGAGGCAGAAGGGAAGCTGACCTCGGCTGCTGTGCTTTAAGAAGAAGGAACCCCAGGCGGAATGGATATGGAGATTAAGTTTGCCTGACATTTCCCATTTTTAGACACCGTTGTGACCTGATGTTTAGACCTTTGGTCTGAATCTTACTTGACACAAAGGGAAAGGAATAATTTTGGCAAGGAAAAGAGAATGTGTTGGATATTGTTATACAGGGTGAGGACTGCTGCAAATGATTGCTGCGACAAAGTAACTACATCTTCTGGGCAGATCCTGCAGTTCTGATGTAGCTCCCAGAGATATTTCAGAGATTACAACAGCAACTGTAAACATAAGAATAATTTACAAAATAATTACAAAACTATCACGACCAGCCCTACTAGGAGCCCTGAGTTTGCATGTGATTGGCAGCAGTCAGGAGCTGTCACACACTGAAAAATACTCAACAGGTAAGTCAAGAAAATGTGCAAAAAATTATCCTGAAAACTTTCTGAAGAACAAAATAATCCTTTTTTGCACCAAAACATACTTTTAGGTCAAAGTTTTGTAAGAAACCGAAGCACGCAAAGGGATTTAGATCCTATTTATGTGCAATGTCTGTCATAACTCCTTTAGATAACTTTGAAAATTGTGCTGTAAACCTTGGAGTAATACCTACATCAGCCAAACACATCAGTAAGGAAAGGTTCCAAATTTGAGGAAATATTTACAGCTCTATAAAAATTTGCTACTGATGTATGAAGACAAGATTTAATCCTTCCCCGTGTGTTTCTATTTTTAGTTTCAGATGGTTACTGAGCGTGATGCATTTAATGCACTGACCATGTTAAGTTCTTTCAACACTCTTCTGTGAAAATTCAGCCAAATTCAACTTCAGTTTTAAAAAGTTCTAGGTGATTTTAAACCTTTTTTTTTTTTTATGAAAATATTATCTCTTGCTGTTTTTTTATAAGTGGAGTGAAAAAAATTGAATATGTGTTTGTATATGAGTGAGTAGGAAGGGAGCAGTTATGCTCTGCAGATTGTGTGCTCAATAGGATTTTATTTACACAGAGTTGTTTAAATTTGGAGTTGCAATTTGCATTTACTGATTGGCATAACTAATAAACCCACTAATTTGCCCCTTTTCTTCTTTTTTTTATTTTTTCCCCTCCCCATATTGTTTTAGAAAGCCAGTGCTTTCTTTTTTCACCAGATTTGTTAAGGTTCCTTCTTTGATCTACCAGTTTGCCCTGTAGTCACAGCAACTGAATCCAGCTGACAGAAGGAATTTCAATAACATTGAGAGATTTTTAGGAGTTTTGCTACTATTGCCATAATCCTCTCTTACAACCAGAAGCATCTACCGATGAGTCAGAACATGTTGTGCCTCCTACCTTGTCTCCTGGCCAGGGGTAAACACGCACACGCTGCTGCCCTTGGGTTTGAGCCTGGCCATCTGCAATGATAGAGCTGTAGCTGCAAGGTGCCTCTGTAGGCTGCCCTAGATCTCTGTGGCAATCTAAGATTTTTCTTTACATGAAATGCTGACATTTTAATCTGCAGAACGTTGGCGCAAGATGATTTTTAGGCACTAGAAACAAACTGGGATGCGCTAAATGTTTTCTCTCATAACAATGTGAAACTTCTGTTTGTTTTTAAATAAATAATATGTCTGTGAAACATGGCTCCTGAACATATTTTCAGAGGTACTTCTGCTTTATTGTTAAGCATATCCTTTATTTTATTGCCTAAGGTTTTCCTTCCCACTGTTAATTTGAAGCTCTAAAGACTACAGCTGAGACTGTAAGGAGTTCTTCCTGATTTAGCACCATCCTTGCTGATAAAGTCTCAAAACTTAAAAGTGCCACTCAGAGCTCTAAGCTGGGGGACTAACTTTCCTGTAGAACACCTGCAGCTGTGTCTTCATCTCCCCCAGTGCTAGGGTGTCCCACCACAGAGACTGTAATCTTCTGCTTGTAAACTACTTTCAGTATGCCCAAGGTACTTTCTGAAATATACTTGTATTAAGATCAGCGAGTATACCTGAGTTTGTGAAATGAAGGGACCAGGAGAATCTGGTTCTCTAACCTTTCCTCCTATGGGAGTCATTCTGGATATGCAAAGGTCTGTCTTGAACTTTCATGTATCTTCTTTAGTAAATATTTTCTAGGGCAAGGTACTGATCAAGGAGTGTGTATACACCACATTAAATGGCATAATTTTGTGTATTGGTTCCTCTTCCTTCCTAACGCCCTATTTCTCTTTTTGATAGCAAAAGAACACTGAAAAGGTTTTTTTTAAAGATTCATGCAAAGAGACTCATGGTTCCTTTGCAGATGGTGATAGTGGGGTGAGAGTCCAGCACTGTGTACATGTAGATAACTCCTTTATTTATGCATGTGTATATACAAATAGACTTTCATAATTGGCTATGTGAAGATGGAGTTTTATTCCCCAGTTTTGAATTTGCTGGTTTTTGTACATTTTGTATCAAAAGATAGTTCTGAAAGCATTCATAGATGGTTTTAATTCTGAATTCTTCAGACAATTTTTTATCATTAAAAAACCCTGCTACCTCACTACTCACCTTTTTCCAGACCATTCACAAATATGTTGAACATCTGGTTGCCTGCAGGATTTCATTAACAATTACCTTCCACAATTTATCACTACTTTTTGTTACAAATCTTTTGAGCAGTTATTAATCCAAAGAAGGATCTTCCCTCTTATCCCATTAAATCCTATCTACTTTAAATGGATCTGATAACTGACCTCATCAAAAGATTTTTAGAAATCTAAGAACATTACATGAAATATGTGACCTTTATCCACAGGCATATTTTCTGCTTTGAAGAACTTTATTACACTAGGAGACATAACTTCTCTCTATGAAAGCCATTTCAACTCTATTTCTACCAGTGCTTGAGACAGAAATCAGACATGCTAATCTGTGGTTCTCCAGACGTGCACCAGATCCTTTAAAAACCAGGTGTCCCACGAACCTCTCTCCCTTTCTCTCATCATGAAGCTGATTTCAGTAACTTCTTTAGAAATTTCAAATATACATTTGTTAGGGACTTCTTGGGGAGCACTGTCTATCCTGGAGATTTTTCACAATTTATCGTATCGATCCATTCTGTAATTTCCTCTGGTACTGGGAAGAGCCTACAATTTATGGTTAGGAATCCATATGCAAGAGAAGAAATATGGTTTGGATTTCCTCAAGCAGTTGAAGGAATGGGATGGGAATCTCTTTCTTCCAGCATGGGAGCCTTGATCCCTGTTAATTACTGGTGTGTGTACGCTGCATCTTGCATTCTGTTGGTTTTTACTGGATAAAAACCTTTTTGAGCTGAATAGGCTGAGGAATGACTGCTTTACAGTTTTTGTGAGCACTGAGATGGGTCTGACTGAGCATGGATAGAGAAGCTCAGCTGTTTAGCGCCTTGGATGTTACGGGTGAGGTGTCTGTAGAATTTAGGAGCTGTAGACTCGAGTTCTACTTGTATCCCTTGTATCTGCATATCTGCCATTTAATTTTTATACCTAGAGTAAGAAAAGAAGAGTGAACTTAATTGCAAAGTTCTGTTTGATTGTTTGGTTTTTTTGTTTGTGCTTTTTGTTCTTTTTTTTTTAAGTAGTAAAATCATTCTTGTAAGGATGTTTTGGTAAAGGCTATAAAAGTAGAGTAATGAAATTTTCATCATTAATATGTTACTCAAACAGAACTTGTACCTGGAACTTTACTGTTACAAAGAAACATGTCAGTCACTCATTTCTTCAAGTTTTCATGCCCAGTCTTTTTAAAATCTGAGCCTTGGATTTACAGCGCTTCACTACCATGTGTAAATAAACGCAGCAGAACATCCTGGCTTTGTAGTAGCTGTATTATGGTATGGTACGCACCGAAATCAAATCCCATGCATTTCTTAAATGAACTTTTCCTATAACCCCTGTCTATGTATAACCAGATATTCAGGCAAAGGATTTTTTTTTTCCCCTTAAATGTTTTATGTGACTTGTTGGGAAGCAATATTCAAGGTCATACCCAGAAACTCCACACTTAGGATAGAAGTTGTTTAAGCAAATAGAAGTCACAGAATGACCTGTATTTTTATTTGAGGCACTATGGCCCAGCATGTACAAACCAGCCAGACGGTGGATCCCGCTGGGACCTCCATGGAGTGACACGCCTGCCTGCTGCACAATTCCCATTTTGCTCTCTACTTTTGTCACTCCAATGCAGATGGACAACCTCTGCATTTTGCAAGTGTGCACATGGCTGCAGACCACCGAAGGTGACATTGTCAAATGTATTATTTCACTCTTGATCTTAATGTACATGCAGGAGTGTCTCTTTACATGTATGTTTTAAAGAATTTAATCTGAGAGGCAGCTCATAACAACAGCTTTCATGGTCTCTTACTACTACTCTTTTGTAGTTTTACTAACCATGATCAGTGTAATGATCTGATAAGACAGTATTATATTTTGTAATATAGAATCAGGACATATTTGCAGTAATGGATATTAATATCAAAAGATTGTGACTGAGCTTTTCAAAAGCAGCCAGCATCATTTACCATCACCTAAATTCTACTTGGTTTCCTCAGGAACTAAAACATAATTTCTCTCATAACAACCTTTGCAGATTTTTATGCAAGGTTTTTTTTTTTGCCTCTGCCCTCCAAGCCTGAATGACTGACCTTTTCCCATGGAGCACTGAAGCGGGGAAAATTACTTCATGTCATCCAACTCATGAAGTTCACAATAGCCCATGTAGGCAGAGTTTTTCAGAGCATTATGACTTAACGCAGGGAAAGGTGACATCAGGGGATGAGGTGAGGATGCTGACAGAAGGAAGATAAGTTCTATGACTAGTGGCAGGACTTTTATTGTCATCACAATAAATCCTGCTCGATGGAAATACGAACTCCACAACTGCAGATGTTCCTGTCTTAATCCCAAAACCTAAAGGGAGGGAATCTAGCTGGTACTTCACACATGTGGTGAAGTCTCAACAGTTGCTAAAAAAACATGGGGAGTCTCAAAGTGTCAACACTTCACAGCTTCCTTTCTGAGCAGAGGGAATCACATGCTGGGTGGATTTACCTTGCAGTGAATTGATCGATGGTGTACAGGGATAGGAGAGATCCAAAGCAAGAACAAAAATGAGCGAGGGCCCGAAGAGCTGAAGAGAGCAATAGAAGAGGCAATGTGATACTTTTGCCAAGGAAAATTAAATAATAGTGCTTGAAAAGATTGACTCAGACTAAGATTGCAGTGTAAGACAGGGCAGTGTGATGTGGAGAGAGACAGGAAAATGCCCATGTGACTGAGGAACTCCCTGAACTGGTGTAGGATGTGTGCAGACAGGTAATTGGGTAGAAAACCACGTAAATATTTGGGACAATGGTGTATTGATGTCTCTGCTTAGATCAGTAAGGCTTTCATTCCATGCAGCACAAAACCATAGAAACCCATGTGTAAAGACAGATCTTTGTTCATCTCCTTCCCTAAACCAGAGGCAGAGTTTCTATAATGTTTTGTCATGAGTAATATTCTGGGGAGCAATAGGACTCAGATGCTATTCATAAAAAGCCCTTTCTGCTTTGCATATGTGGCTTAATTTCAATTTGACACACTGTAAAATACAAATCATAGTAGAATACTGGAAATGCCATCTCAAATATTACAGTAATTAGTGGAAATCTGATTTCTAACTATATGCAAACCTCTGAAACTATGGCTCATGCACTGGTGTTAGCATCAGTATGTTTGTGTGCTGTAGGAGAAGGTGAAAGATTTTTTTTTTTCTTTTTTTTTTCTTTTTTTTTTTTTTTTTTAAATCTGGAAAGGGAGAACCAGCTCAACAGTCAGGGAAG
>VWZN01001441.1:388585-437965 GCA_013396955.1 Regulus satrapa | reverse complement strand
TTTTTTTTTTTTTTTTTTCAACCTGTTAGATAACACAGACTTTAAATTTTCAGCTGGGATGAAAGAAACTTTTTAGAATATAATATTTTCCATGAACTAGGAAACCTTGGTTTCATCTGGGCTTTGCCAAAACTGATAGGGATTCAAACACTTATTTTGGATTGCTTTGTTTTGCTATTACATGTAGCAGCTCCACTGAATAGCCAGAATCTATTCCTAAAGACCAAGATGAGAACACCAGATGAGATTCAAAACCACTTTCTTCTAGAATATGTTCTAGAACATTTCTATGCAGAAAAGAAAACTACAGATTTCACATATAATATATATAAATTTTTATATATAGACTAGACTTATAGGATCATTTTATGTGCCCAGCCCAGCAATGGTCAGTAACCTAATTGATGACTGAAGGAGGATGACAATTCTTGAGCTTTACTGGTTCATGTACCACCCCTAATAAATTGTGTTAAAGAGTGGAACATTAAGATAATCTCTCATCATTAGCTTATGTACAAGTTACAAACTGCTGAAATGGAATTGCTCTGAGCCTTCCCAGCATAACTTAAATGTTAGAGCAAGTTGATTTAATTATATTCCCCTGGATAAGGAGTAAAAAAGGGAATTTCAGACTAGAAAGTGCTGCTGGCTCTAAACAATCAGTATCAGCATCTCTCCACAGCAGTTAAGTATGCAGCAGTAGAGTTCCCTTGGGGTCTCTGGCCAGGAGCAAGTTGTGCTCCAGTTCTCCTGTAAGGCTGCCTCTTAGTTAGATTTATACATTTTGTATTTCCCCATCTCCTGTTCGTAGCTCTTCAAAATGCATTTATTGGCAGCAACTTCAACCAATTCTCTAATCAAAGTATGAGGATAATGTTTTTAAATTTCTCAACAAATTTATGAGTAGGAATTTATATTAGTTTTAGACAAGAGGTTAAAAAGGAGGAAAAAGTGATCAGACAAAACATGACCTGTTTTGTTTTGTTAAAAGAGAAATTAGAGTTGAAGTAATCTAGTCCAGTTCTGTACAACTGTACCTGATGTTTTTAAGCTGGGGTCTTGCAGAGCAAACCAGACAAGAGTCAACACTCTGGTGGTGGTACTACAATCTCTGTGGAACACACTGCACTTGGAAGAACTTCTGGAGGATGACTGATGTATTGAGAAAGAGAATTTAGGGTTATAGATTGAATTCAGTCTTTTGTATGGTTAATCCTAAATTTTTCTTGGGATTTTTTTTCCTATTACTTGTCCTGCTAGCCACAGACACAGAGAATGGGTTACTCCCTTTTTTCCTTCAATAGACTTTTCTATATCTGTCTCCATATCTGTCTCATATTTCTCATGTCTCACGAGTTCTCCTCCCATCATTTCTTCTATTTTCCAGGCATTCTAATAACAGGTCCTGTCCTGGTTTTGGCTGAGATTCCTCCAGCCTTTCTGAGTCGGTTTTCATGCTTCTGAGTGAATTCTTACTGTTCTCACCAAGTTTGTTTTCCAATCGGTCCCATTCAGTACAGACAGCCAGAAAAAGTATTTAAGCAAGGAGTGGAGAAGAGCACTCCCTATATTTCAGACTAGATTGTTTACACACCTTGATGTGTTGATACAGCAGGAAGTTGTTAAATCATCATTGCCCTGTGTGGCATCATCATCCCACACATTCTTTTCCAGCCAGTGTCACCAACCAATTCCCCACGTCTCTCTGTTTTGCTGGGGTCCCTCTGAGTTGTAACCCCGGCCACCAAGGTTCTCAAGGACTGCAAACTTTGTGCCATCTGTAACAGACAGGCTTGTCAAACCAAACAGGTGACAGGTTGTATGGACCCCTTATGTTTTGAAACTAAGCTGCTGAGAGCTACACAAATATTTTTCCTGACGAGTTTCATACCCACCCATGGAAGTTTTATCAAGGCAAAAGTTTCCTTTGCTTCTTTTAGAAAAACATCATGAAGTCCTCTCACTGAAATTCACTAGAGGCAGAAGATATCACATCTACTGCCTTTCTATCCACAAGTCTTGCTATTCTGCCATTAAAGCAAAGCAAATTGAATTATTAAGCAATTTTTTCCCCAGTAATTGCTTATATAGACTATATTAATACTCAAATGGTGGGAAGTGAGGAACATTTAGGAAGCCATACCCAAAGCTCTCGGTGCTGTAGCCAGCTCTTGAAATCACATAAAAAATAACAGCAGATATGTCTAGTATATTGCACAGTGAAAATTCTCATATCTCACATCCCTACATTTGTTAACCTGGATGACAAGGAGATGGACACTTATTTCCATCTGTATTCCTAGCCTGAGCTCCATCTCCAGAGTTCAGCTAGTGCACTTTCTGGCTATTCATACTATATTTACACTTTACTGGGTATTTACTCTTAATAAGGGTTCATTTTCAGGAAGGGCTTCAGAGCCCAGACTGACTCAGCTCAATTAACTTAGGGATGGAGGCTCTAAGGACCTTAATCCATCAGGCAGACAGTGGACCATTAGAATTGCTAAAAGTGCTGAGAGTCTTCTGCAACAGCTGCAGCAACGTGATGGAGCAAGTTCAGTCCACTTTGTACAAATGAACCAGCAGAAAATGGTTTAAGTTAACAGAACCCTTTGAAATGCTATTGTTGAATGTACAGAGCATTGTAATCCACATATATATACGTAGGCACAAAAGCTAACTACAACAACTACAAAAAAAATTCTTCACAAATTGCTTAAAATCTTTGTGACTAAGTAGCAAAAAAACTAATTATTGAGGACTGGTTTTACATAGAAATGGTGAGTTTTTGATCAAGGGGAATCACAGAATCATATAATTGTTTAGGTTTGAAAAGACCTTTGAAGTCATTGAGCCCTATTATTAAATTATACAATCTTAAAACACAACTGAAATTACAATTCAATGTGCAGCTAATGACAAAAGTAGCAAGAGATAATTGGGAAGGTGTCCTTCTTCCAGCTGGGATAGAGTTAATTTTCCTTCTAGTAGCAGGTACAGTGCTGTGGTTTTGATCCAGTATAAAAAGAATACGATTATTATAATTATCCTGTTTTATTTAATTTCAGTTATTAAACTGTATCTCAACCCATGAGTTTTACCTTCTTCTGGCTCTCCACTCCATCCTACTGGGGGTGTGGAATGAGAAAACGGTTGTTGTTATGCTTAGTTGCTCTCTGGAGTAAAACCGTGACAGAAGGTGAAGAAAAGTGATAAGAGGAGAGTTTTTCTATATTCAATTAGATTATACTTTTAGAACAGCAGATGGCTCTGAATGCAATTAGTTTAGCATGACAAAGAAGTTATTATACATATGAAAAATAAAAATCAAGAATTTGAAAGCCAGAATTTCTTTTCTCTATACTGGCATAAAGGGCCAAGGAGGGATAAACTGCTTTTAAAAATGAGAAGGTAACACAAAAAAATCTGGCTAATCCAAGGAAAAGTAAAATAATAAGCTCCAGTCAAGGATAAACACAAGAGCACTGTGTTCAGCTCTGGAGACTACAGTGTTAGAAGTTCCTGGACCTGTTGGAGAGTGTCTAGAGGAAGGACACAAAGATGCTCTGAGGGCCTGAATCACTTCTCTCATGAAGACAGGCCCAAGAGAGTTTAGGTTGCTCAGTCTAGAGAAGAAAAGACTCTGGGGAGACCTTTCAGTATCTAAAGGGCCTACAGAGAGCTGGGGAGGGACTTTTAACAAGAGCATGGAGTGGTGAGATACGGGGAATGGCTGTCAATTGAAAGAGGGAAGGTTTAGATGACAAGTTGATATTCTGTACTGTGAGGGTAGTGAGGCACTGGCACAGGTTGCCCAGAGCAGCTGCGGATGCCCCATCCCTGAAAGTGCCAAGAAGAGGTTGGAGTGCCCTGGAGAAACCTAGTCTAGAGGAAGGTGGAGGGACCAGTGGAACCTGGTCCATGGCAGGGGTGGTTGAACTAAATGATTTCCACCATTCCTCCCAACCCAAAGCATTCTAGGGGTCTGAGAACAGAGTAACAGCTGAGCAGTTAACCTCTCTGATGAGCTCTGATACTGACCCTCCAGTGTCACACGCTGCAACATGCAGAGCAGTGCAGGGCAGTGGCACCCACACATGGGCCTGTTTCTGAGAAGCACTGACCACAGACCAGACCAGAGGCATCATTTCTGTATCTAAGCAAAGAGCCTTCACTGTCCAGCACGGGGTCACCCGGACACCCACGGTGTCCCTCTCTGGGGCTGCACAGAGGTGCTTGGGGACTGCAGAGAATGAAGCTCAGGGTTGCTTTGCATAGTGCATTTTGTAGAAATCCTCTGGATTATTGCTTCTTTAAGCAGCACTGACCAATGCTGGACCCAGGTACATGAACTTGACCTCAGACAAATCAGTTTCAGTTTTCTTACTGAAAACGTGTATGGCCTTAATAAACAGACTGAGCATTTGGTTTAACACTGGTTTTAGATTTCTTTGTTTTTTCTCCTGTGTTTTAAAATCAGTTTGAAATATGCTAAATCCCAGTCATTTCTAGTCTTTTTTCTCTGCAGAATTACAGGCTTGTGAGTGGGAAAGATTTCACTGACACCTACTTAAAGACTTTCAGTGAAGAAAGCAATTAAGTTGGTGACGTGATTTTTTTTTTTTTTTAAACAGGAATTAAATTAATTTCTTCTGCAATTAAAGAAGTAAGTTTCATCTGCCCAGACAGGAGCATTTCCATTTAATTAAGGATCAACTCTATTGATTTTAAAAATTCTAGAGTCCAAGAGATTGTTTAAGGGTTATACATAGTGTCCAGGGAGTAAATCGAATAGTAGACCAGAAAAGTCAGTATTTTTTGGTTTACATAAGTTGCTCGATAAATGATCCTCTGCGTCTTCCTTAAGGAGAAAGCAGAATATGCAACCCTGTTGATAGCAAAAGCACAAACTTTGCTCCTATGTATTTTCTACTCAAGCATGGTCTGACAAACCATTCTAGAAAGTACTTGAGAAGGGGTTGTTGAATGTTGAAAGCTACAATAATATTTACATGGATTTCCAACCTTTGCATCAGAACCCTATCTCCAAGAAGACAAGCTGCAGTTAAGCACCCAAAGACTGAATGTCTAATCCCTTGCTGTTGCTATCAAACTGACAATCACCATCACCCTTGAAATCCTCTTGTAAGGGAAGAAAAAAGAGAAGCACAGAGTAATTTCCTAAGAATTATTTTTTCGCCTTGGCATTGTCAGAGGTTTAAACTAGAAGATATTTTTGCCAAACAGTAGCTTGCAATTCAATATTGTAAACAACTAGTCCTGTTTATCTTTCAAGACAGATTGGTGACACTCACAGAATGGGTGAGGAAAGCAAGTCTCAGCCTTGACAGCTACAAAGTTGTTGTAGGTTTCTTGTTTGTGCTTTCTGAGACTTCAGCAGGAGGTTTTCTGGCTCCCAGAGGCAGTGCATTGCACACTTAGTTCTTTGTTAAAAAGCTGTATGCTTTTTTTGATTTTGCTTGCCAGCTCATGAAAAGCAGAGTGCAGCAGTGAAGGGCATTCACTCAGGCTTTTCAATGCAACAAAAGTGCAGTGTGAGTTCAAAACAATACAATTTACCATCCATATTGCACAAGACCCTGTCTGAACAGCGATTTGTTGTGTAAAATATTACATATGTAATGAATAATAATTCCAAATGCATTCACCCCTTTTATTGTTTTCTAAAAAGAGAAGGTAACAAATGAAAAATTATGCACGTCACCAGTTTTTTTTTTTTTTTTCACAATGACACTAGCTTATCATGTTTAGCCAATATTTCTGAAAAAAGAAAAAAAAAAAAACCTACATAATTTTAAGGATTGTGTTATAAAAGTTTAGCGCTTAAGAAATAAATATCCAAACATCTATACGTGTCCCTAGAAAAGTTTTTGGAGACTGAAATAGTTGTTTCATGTGCCACGTTTCATAAAACTGGTCAACAGAGGGCAGCAAATTCCCTGCAAAACGCAGGAGTGCCACAGATTCAAGGGATCAGCTTAAAGAAAGTATAACAACGGTTATATTTCTTAGATACAAAAAGCTAGCAGAGAAATACGTGATTTACCAAGCGCCCACCGTTAACTCAGCAAGTTCTTCTGTGCTCTCTTACATCAGCCGATGAAATAGAAAAACTCCAAGTCAACAGAAAACTTCCCAGCATCCTAAGTTTCTGCTTAATGAAATTTCAGCTTGATAAAGTGTCTGCTTTGCTTTAAGCATAGATTCATGAAACTGGAACAAAGGATAGGAGGAGTTCTTTGAATTTATGTCCAGTTTTGAGAAAGAAAAATCTTTTTGCAGCATTTTTAGACTTGAATGAGAAACCTCTCCCTGCCCAGACCCCCCAGCCTCCATACAAGGTTTCAACTCCAGCTCAACCTCAGCAGCTGCTTAGATGGCAATTTCTCTGCCACTGGCAACACCTGAGGCTGTCTGTCCCTGAGGTCTTCTGTTGAGCAGGGGGAAACATTTTAAACAAGAGTTCTATAAAAACCCATAATAACTAAAACTTGGTTTCAGGTGGAGTTTTTGGGGTTGAATTCTCAGTATCTAATTGATCCAAGTAGTCCAAATTGAAGATTTCCCTGTAGCTGAAAAAATCCCATGTATTTCTTCTTTGATACGTACTAGGGAAGGAGTTCTTGATGCATTCTCTCACCCATTAGAAATTATAAAAGTTGGGTTTGCTATTTTTTCCCCTGTTCTTCTATCCAACTACTTGCCTATTAAAATGAAAATTGGAGAAAAAGAAAACTTTTTAATCCTTTAGCACTCAGTCAAAATCTGCAGAAATTAGACAGCATGTTTAACCAAAACATCCCAAACCCATTTTCTAGGGGGTGGGAGATAGAAATGACACACTGTTCGAGGTATAAAACTAATTTTATTTTAAAGAATAATAAAAAAATATTATAAAAACTTTTGCAGAGCAATAATTTGTTTTGTTTTGTTTTGTTTTTAATGGGGAAATAAGTTTATATTTAAGAGATATTAACTTCTGTGGATGGAAGTTTCAGGAACATAACTAAGTATACCTGGAAAACTGCTCTTCTGTTTTTGTCTTGCCTGAGATAGTAGAAATTGTTTGAGAAAAACAAATGAAAAAACCTTTCAATTAGGTAATTTTTTAAAAATTTATATTTTTGGGGCAACATTGTGGCAATAATTTTATATTTATCTACTGCCCCTTTTTTCCTCTGCTACGTCATAAAAGTGAAGTTTGATTTCACCACAACTCAGGAAAAGTGTTACCTGTCCATGTAAAAGGTTTGAATTTGTCCATCAGAAGAGAAGAAAATGCATAGCATAGAAAGACTTAAGAGACTAACTTGATCCTCAAGGGGATGGAAGTAAAAATATATATAAGTAAAAAATTACAGTGGAGACAACACTGTATGTTTTAAACCAAGAATTATTCATGCAAGGAAGGTTCTCTGCTCAATTATTTATAATCCACCTTGCTTCTCACCAAAACTATCTGTAAGATAGCAGTGAAGGAGCAGATTTTGGATTTATTTAGGCACCTTAATGTAATGAAAAGCCTATCAGTGAAGGTGTGTGCTTACTCATTCCTATTGCTTAAGCTTCTATCTTTATATGAGATTGTTTTTATGACAGTAGCACAGAACTAAAGATCAGAACACTGAAAATAGTAGATCCAAATGTATCTGAACAGCAGCTTAGAGGGAGTAAACCAACAAATCTAAGTAATTCTATCTGCTGCAGGTGATTTTTTTTCTTCCTTCATTTGGCATTTTAATGATTTGCATTTATCTTTTCAGTTATAACCTCCTGAAATGCACCTTCAATGCCTAAATCAGATCACTTACGCAGAAGGATTTCTTATTTTCTTCTCCCTGTCCTGCACAAATCCCAAATCAGGCACAATGCTCGATTTTGTCCCTGCTGATTCCTCTAACACACCATAGAGGGTTACTCTGATTTACCAGCTGTTTAACAGCAGTTTTTAACAATCCGTTGCAAACTCTAGTGATGTTGAAAATGTTGAAGACACTCTGACAGGATATCCCCAAGGAAATACCTTGTGCAGCTTGGTTTATTATTCTCTCTTCAATCCATGACAGGCATAGAAGATGGTTTTATTCTTGCTTTATTTTAAACTCACCCTTCTCTAAGAATTTTTCTATATTTCTTGAATCAAGTAAAAAGAAAACAAGGCAAGGATTTTTTAACAGACTCTTCAGCAGGTCCAGAGATCCTTCTTCACTTTTTGTTAGCCTAATTAACATGCAAGGAAACAATGTAAATTCTAGACAAAATGGACAACAACCCATAAAGTTAGTCCTGGCAAAATAACATAGGAACAATAAGAAACATACCTGGGAATAAAGTCTTTAAACAGTCAGTAGGAATAGAAAACAATTGAATGAAACTACGAGAGGCAAAACCTCAGGAGCTAAATAATACACAGAGGAAGAAGGAAGCCAGCATTTGGGAGGGACAGTCCATGGATATGTTTGTGTGAGGCTGCACAGCAACAGGGTCTCAGCTTTGCCACCAAGCTCTCTGAAATACAGGTTTGTAGCAATTACGTAATACCCAAATCCAGCAGAGGTAACAGCTACTAGCTATGGCTCCATACCCAAAGATCAGAGACCTGTTGAAAGGCAAAGCCTTTAATTAATGCTGCATGCAACATGCAATTCCTCTAGTTGTAGTGCTGCTGAAGTAGAAGCATTTAAATACTAAAGATGAGAGCTCTCCTGGAAAAGGTCCTTCTTAGCTGAAGAGTGGGAGAGTCAGGTCCCAGAGGGGATGCAAAGCCCTGGTTACACCGGCAGAAACAATCAAGTGCAACTTTTACCTAGTAAAAGCCATTCCCTTAAAATAAGGGAAGATGAGCACAGATCTCTCTTGAGTGGAAAAGCATGAGTGAATAGTTGTCTGAACAAGCTTGTGACTTACTTTAGCTGTATATTAAGGTAAGCAAAATGTATAAAGCAATTATTTTATCAGGTAATGTGATCTGAGGTTCCTGATTTATGTGGATTACAGGCATATAAAGTAGCTGGAAGTCTTTCTAATGGGGTTTTGGTGCCTTAACTTACAGCAGGCATGGCTTTTATCAGGGTATCTGTAAAAATTGTAATTTAATTTTTCTCTTTCATTATTTTAGGAGCAAACTTGGATCCTCCTATTGTGGGCTTCTGAGATGAATAAACTCAGCCTCGAGGGTGCTTTATCCATTTGAAATGTTTTGCATTTAAAATGGATAGTCTGATACAGGGATTGTTGAATGTGTTGCCTTCTCTTGTGGGAGACAAACTGGTAAATTATTAAGGAAACCTGGCTGTTACCTGGATTTTTCTATTTAACCTTTTAATGCCTAGTAGCATTAAAGTTATTGTGGAGCAGGTGGGAGACAGCACCACTGAAAGAGGTAAGCTAAAATAATGGACCAAAGAGATGAACACAGTAGTTTTGAATATGCTTTAAGAAATACCTTCTCTTTTTTTTTTCGTTGAATATTAAAGTTTGATTTTCAGCATTTGTCAACTATTTAATGTTTTTAATCATATCTCTTAACCACTTAAATGATCATTCTCTAGGGAACCAAAGTTTCAGAAGAGAAACTTAAAAAGTATATCAAATGTATTCAGCATAAAATCTGCTAACCTGATTATCTCTTTTGACTGTGATGACTCACATCTCACTTGATAGAGGGCTTAGTATTTTGAGTTCTGGCTGCTGAGGCAGTTCCCACATGATTTTTGATGCCTCCACCCCATCTAAAGAATTGTGTGTTAAATGTGCATCAGTCTGTGTTAGCGATAAAGGCAGCATAAATGCTTTTCTTCTCCTCTCTACTGTCTGTGGGTAAAGGCCTACTTGGTTTATTGCAGGAAAAAAGGACAGATCCACTCCCTGTTTATTTGGAAACCATGATGAAATAGAAACTATATCAGTGAAAGAGTGAAGAATCACACCTCAATTAGGAGAAGGTAGGAATTTCAGTGTGACTCCACCAGTTCTTATGCTGATGTGGAGAATAAAATTACAGAATCATTAATGCTGGAAAATACCTTTAAGATCTTTAGTCCAACTATTAACCCAACACTGCCAGGTCCACCACTAAACCACCTCCCTAAGCACCACATCTCCCTGTGTTTGAATGCTTCCAGGAGCAATGTTTTCACCACCTCCATGGGGAGCCTGTTTCAGCACTTGATCACACTTTCAGTGAAAATGTTGTTCCTAATATCCTGCCCAAACCTCCCCTGGTGCAACTTGAAACTGTTTCCTCACATCCTCTTGTTTGTTACCTAGGAGAAGAGGCTGACCCTCACCTGGCTACAGCCTCCTTGCAGGTAGAGTGCAAGACAGTCCCTCCTGAGTCTCCTTTCTACCAGGCTGAACATCCCCAGTTCCCTCAGCTGTTCCTTAACAGGCTTGTGTTCCAGACCCTTCTCAAACTCTGTTGCCGTTCTCTGGACTTGCTCCAGCACCTCAAAGTTTTTTGTTGTTGTGTGTGGCTCAAAACTGGACCCAACACTCGAGGTGTGGCCTCACCAGTGCTGGGTACAGGGGAACAATCCCTGTCCTGGCCCTGCTGGTCACACAGTTTCTGATACAGACCGAGATGTGTGTTTTGAAGCACCTCTCTTACTTCCCTTTAAATCTGTGTATGGATTTGCATGACTCTCAGGAATGTCCTCTGTTATAATTGCAGATAATTACTTTCCATTACTTAGATTTTCAAGGATAAAGAACGAGAAGTTAAATTCACAGTAACAGAATGTACTTAAATTCTCTAATTCTCCTTTCTCTGTGGCAGCAAACATAAAACAAATGATTAGTTACCCTATACTGTAGTTTAGTTGAGACCTTATGTTCAGTGCCAAAGTACTTTGTCTTAATTTAGACCTTGAACATAAGCACTTGAGGATGTATCTAGAATTACTTACGAGTAAAGCTATTGACTACCATATGAACCAGGTTCATCTTTGTAAGGTTAAAAGTCTGGAGACATTATTTCTTCACTGTACCAAAAAAAGGAGGATAAGCAAGCAGTGGCTTTTGTACCACTGGCAGACTTTTCTTACAGATAAAAATCTCTAATGAAAATTGTTTTCAGTATTGTTATTCTGGAAATGTCAGGAACAGACAAGTAAAGATATTTTCACCTTCCAGAGATCTGGCTCACAGTATTCAAATTATTTTATACATTACGACATTTTTTTTAGTTTGTTTCTGAAAGTTCTCTTCAGGCCTGGTGTTGTGAAAATGGACCCAACACAGTTAAAACAAGTAGATAGGATTCTTCTCCTCTTCTTCAAATTAAAAAAAAAAAAAAAAAAATTTTTTTGTGTGTGTGCAGTGACTGTGCCTTCTGGGAGTACACTGTGGTTCTTGGAACCTCTGCAAAAGCAATAAATAACTGGATTTCTTCGGAGTAGACTAAAGAACACAGAGTCATGTCCAACACAACTGACTTGTGCTGATGAAAGCCACTTCAATATGGGACCTCAGTGCTGCTAGAACTATGTGTCACAAGCTCTGCGTAAAAAAACCCCGTAATTCCATCTATAAAAAGCTGCCTTTTAAGAGTAAATCCCAGCAATATGTGCTGAAAGCCATCTGAACTATTCAGTTTTGTGTGACTAATAGATTCCATTGCTACCAAGATCTACTGCCAAGATGACAGAGATTTCTGTTGTGAGATCTTCTTTGTGAGAAAACAGCAAAGTGTAAAAACAAACAAAAAAAAAATGGACCCCCCAAAAACAACAAAACTAACTAAAAAAACTAGCTTCACCCCTAAATCCCCAAAACCACTCATGCCCCCAGAACCAACCAAAATAAGACCACCCTAAATGAAAAACACCCACAACTATCATGACTTTTTGGGTGAAAAACTCTTTATTTAATGAAAGACCTATTTTTTTTTTCTTCCCATCATGAAAAAGGTCAAGACATGATTTGACTCAAGAACCACAGAAGGGGGGAAGGGAGTAGTGGTGGCTCATGGGGGCAACACCACTGTAATTCTTCACCATTTGCCAAGGATTCAGAAGTTCACGAGAGTGACATTTCTGTGTGCTTAGCCCTGTTTGCCTTTTCCTGTTTGTGTTTTGTTTTAGAAATATTAAAGGATAAGGAGCTGAGTGGTCCCATCTGACCATGTGAAAAGGAGGACATGAGCTCTGACATGGGGGTGATGCTGCTCCTTTCCCACCTGCTGCCCACTGAGATCCAGTGTCTGCAGTTGCACACGGGATCACAGAGAAGGAGAAGTTGTGGTCTGCATTGCCAGTGCACGATAACAGGAGGAATGTATAAAAGCAAATAAATAGCTCGTTGGTAATGTTTGACACCATACTGGTCTCAGCCTGCCCAGTGGTGGCAGATGTTGCTCTGCATTGTTTCTGGTGAATAGAAATGCAGCTGTTGAACCACAGTTTGCTGCAGATTCAAAAAAGCTTCGTGGCCTACTTGAATCTTGTGACAAGCTCTAGTGTTTTCTCTTTATAATTCTTGACACCTTGCAAATTGCTCCATTTCAGCATCAGTCCTAATCCAGGTTTTTTGACTCCTTACTCTGAATATTCTGATATTCTTCTCTCTGAGTCCTACTCAAAAAGGTGCATTGCATGAAAGCTGTATACCTTGTACAGGTAGAAGGACTGTCAATCGTTCTGAGACCTGCAAGAAGCTCTGTGGATGTCTTGGTTCTGAACCATGCTTTTTCCTTTGAGCCTCCCATCAACTGTACATGCATTTTTTACTTCAAGGTAATACTTCTGTTGAGGCCATGCAAAAAATAATAGATTCCCTGCTTAAGGAAGATACGTAAGTAATTTCAGAAGTTATCTGTGTGTTTCAGCATAGTAGCATTGAGATGATAGTGCTGATGAGCATAACTGCCTAATTCAAAGTTCCATTATCATTAATATGAGATACTACCATTATGTTACTTGCTTTTAACAGGACCAAAACCTTGTAGAAGGTGAAACAGCACGTGAAAGAATCCAGAGCAAAGAATACTGGCTAATAGAAAAAAAAATACAGTCAGGGTTCTTTTGTTATTTCATGGAAAGCAGAGAGCTTGGAAAAGCCAATCAGAGATATAAATTAGAAACAGCTGATATAAACTGGTACTCTGGACTGAAATGCAGCCCCAAATTAAAAAAAAAGTCACTTGACTAGTTCAAGGAACATGATGTACTTTGCATTTCTCCCCGGTTTATTTGCTGCTTATTTTCTAGGAAAGCTGTTTCTCACTTTGATTAATCTTTTGCAGAACAACATCATCACTTTTTTTTTTTCTTATTAATATTGCTGATGGTTTTTTCATTTGGTGGTCCTGGCGCTCAGCACTCCCACTGTATCATGAACCTAAAAGTGGAGGCTCTTTGGCTGATCCAGCTACTTTTGGATAATTAAAAAAGGGGATGTGGGGCTTAACCATTTAAGTTGAGATCTCTGGAAAACTGTTTTCAGTGACTAACTTGGTTCACAAGACAACAGAGTTTTCAGCAACAATCTCATTTCTAGACTTTATTACAACATTGTGGCCATGATTTACTAGATGAATCAAGCAGTTTTAAATAAGTCTGATATGTTTATATCCAGAGGGAAAGTCTTACAGTCTTCAGCTCTCATTCTTCTCAGATTCTTTCAATTATGTAAAGAAGATGTTGAGAACCAGAGACATATAAGGCTGGGTCAGAGACCTATAAGGCTTTCTGGGATCATTTGTGTGGAGCAAGCTAGGTTGCATTTGTATAAATATAAGGCAGCAGGTGGACCTGACAAGGGCTGTTTTATCATGGTTTGGGGACTTACTCAAACCGGAACTACAACTGGGATCTCTGTCAGCTTGGGTTTTGTATAATCAAGCTTCTTGTATGCTCACAGAGCACGGCTCCTGTATGCAGTTTCTCCTCTCAGTTCCAAGTGTAATTCTGAGACCAGGTTAAGAAATCTTTAGTGCAGAGCCCCATGACTGAATTTAAATTTGTGGTAAGATGTGCTCTCACAGGAGACAATGCAGTCCTTTATCCTGGGAGTTTTCTCTAAGGGAAAAATAGAAAAGGCAAATTACTAACTGCAGAAATTACAAAGAACAATGCTTGGTGAAAAGAGCTTGATCTGTTGCATAGGCTCCTACTTGGAACACATTAGCTGTTTTCCAAGAATCCACCTATCAAGGGTAATAAAGAAACACAGCAGGTGATACCGGTGAATGTAAAAATCAACCCTGAGGAAGCATAATTGGACTCCTGTTGTAGTTAGCTGTGGGTGGAACTGTTCCAGTTGGGCAGCTTGTCTTGGATATTGCCCAGTTCCAGGATATTGACCAGCACAGCCAGCTCTGAGCAGTTGCCTCCAGCCCAAGGAGAGGAAGAGAGAGCAACGACTTGCTGACTGACTGGAACAATAAGACAATGTATGTGTGTGAAATTACTCTGTAAAAGATTCTTAAATGCTCCCTGCTAACATATGGGGAATTCATGGTCTAATTCACTCGTGGTTTTGGAGTTTAGTGATGCGGTATAATCGCCGTCCTTCAGTCGAGGAATCAAAGTAGATATTGACTTGCCCAAGCACAAACAGCACTCCTGTGGGAAGAAATGAACGCAGGTCTTCTGCCCACAAGACAGCCTCCTTTCTCTCCTGTCTAGTCTTGCCTGCCTGAACTATTTCAGGGTTCAGGAAGCAAAGAAAAGTACTGTGATCAATATGAGAGGTTTTACTAATTTGCTGGTTTTCTTCCCTGATTTGGTTGATGAATCTCTGATAGAAAAGTAAAGCGTCAAGAGCTTTACTCCTTTTCATCTTCCTAATGGGCTGGACTGAGTTTTGTGACCCCTTACCTTCTATAGAGATGAGGGGGTGTGTGTGAGGAAAATTTATGTGAACCAATGTGTTTAGAGGTGTTGTTCTGCCTCTGTTGTGCAGCTTTTCTGAAATCATGCTTCTCTGATCCTGTTTCTTTGCTCCTTTAACTCCCCTTTCCTTCTTTAACCCCCCAGCTGTGTGAATAGGTCCAATCTCCACCTTGGACCTTAAGGTAGATTCCAGGTCAAATACTATTATGAATAATAGGCAACCAGATATAAAATCCATTTAATGCATGAGCATACTTGATAACAGTGTAATTTCTTCTGTGAAAAGACTTGTAGTTGAGATCAATGGTATAATGTCTTTCGGTTATTTGTGTATGGGTATGTGATATTGCCTGGCTTATTTTCCTGAAGAGGAGCCCTTCCTGGTGGGTATCTTGATTTTGTTGCTCGGTGTGTCTGAAGCCCTCAACTGATGCCAGGAATAAATATAGGAGAATTTTGGGGGTTTTAATACCTGGGCATTGCCCCTTCCCACAAACTTAAAGTGGAAGAAGAAACCAGAAGAAAAAAGAATTGTGATAGTAGTGGTCTGAGGTGGTAGAATAACTGGATGATTTCTGAGTCCTGTATTTTCAGCTCTTGGTCTTTTGTAAATTGAATTTTCTGAAAGCATAGAAATAACCACACAGCCATTCTCCCTCAACATTTTAATGTAAAGATGAGTTTTTGTGATTGTTGTTGCCCTGTGACTTTAAAGTGGTTGTGTTATAACTTGCTGTTAAGAAGACAATAGACTAGTTTTTAACTTGTTTATGGTAAGAGAGCAGAAGCTCTATGGGTACTAACTAAAACAGAATTGAAGGGCATGTGGAATAGCACATAGGTGAAAGGAGATGGGAGGAAAGAGTTTTTGAACAAAAATCTTTTGAAGAAAAGAAATGAAGCTCTTTGCAATAATAATTGCAGCTTTTCAGGGACACAAAACCTTTCACTCCTGTGGTAAGTCAAGTGCATGGTAGTCCTCCAATTAAAGTGCACAGACAGAAGCTGAGGAGTTGAGTCTTGCCAGCAAGGGAATAAAACACCTGAGACCACTTCAGTCAATGGAAAAGGAACACCATGAGTAAAACGAAGAGATGATTTTAAAAACAAACAACTACACCTAAATTAAAAATGCAATAAATGAGGCAGGTCTGCACAACTCCTTGTGTTGCCTTCTTGCTTTCTGGGAAGACCTGTCCCAGTGTGTGGAAGACTGGGGAGTGATCATGACAAGGGCTAGCCACCACCAGAAGGTGGAAGCCATGCCACACAAGTCAACTACAGGACGAGAGAAGTACCCCAACAGTACAGCTCAGTGACCCTAAGAAACCCATCCGAGGCAGCTCCTGCTATCCCACTTATCTTCACATAGGTTTGCAGAGATGCTTAGGTTTCGTGTGTCAATTAAAATGTGAAAATACATGTAGAAATGATGAGTAGGTAAGAGGACTTGCATATCTGGTATCAGTTCACTTCTAATGAGCAACTATTCCCTGTAAAGGTGTTGCTCTTTCCAGTAGTTAGTGCTGCATAAGCATGTATGTTACTTCAAAAGAGGGCCTGTTGTGGACTCCAGAATGGCTCATTTTTGTGGCTCTTTTTTCCCCTTTTCTTTCATGTTTTATTATAGTTGGGGAGATGAAGGAAATTTCTTAGAAAAATAAAGAAAAATGTAGACTTTGTTCTTGTAGGATAATTAATTCCTTACATTTATTAGTTAATCTTTAAACAAATGTTATTACAAAGGAGTGAAGTCTTTTGTTTTCAGTTTTTTAGTTGATTGGTGGTTTGAGTTTTTTTCTATAATCTTTTCTTCATATCACTTATCCTTGTGCTTGAATCACCATCAAAGGACTTCAGGATTCTTCCTTACTTTAATGTTGTTCTGAAACTTTGTCTTCCTCCTTCAGCAGGTGTTTCTGGGAACCTGGAAAATTCTCGGGGTAAGCACTGTGGGCCAGAAGCTTGTGTAGCACACCTGGAGGGATGGACAGGGAGATAAGGAGATGACTGTATAATTATTTGAGTTTATGCCTGTAGAAATGATAAATGCAACACTTGCCTTTCATCTAGTAATAAGTTGGCTTGGTTTCATGTAATTGTAATGTAATCATCCAAATAATGCGTTTGTTGTGAATCCCAGAGGATTTTTTGCCTGATGGTCTTCTCTCCATCCACATTAGTACTGCAGTAGGAGTATGTATTCCCTCCCTAAAACTATTCTCTTTCTGTATAGCATGCTGGGTTTTTTGTTTGTTTGCTTTCTTGTTTGTTTGTTTATCTTTCCCTGTGGCTTTCCATTCACAGATTACAAACTGGAATTACTTTGCTTTAACAGCACGGTCATGACTGAATTGCTACAAATGAAATTCTTGGTGGCATTTTTGACCAGGTGCACTTGCAGGAGTACTCAGGTATGCCAGCCCTTTCAGCTCATCTCTGGTGTCTCTGAGGAAGATGAAAACAATGACAAAAACTCAGTTCCTGATGCGGCTGGTAGGGATGTCTGAAACAATGAATGTGTTGCAAACTGTGGATGTTCATCTCTATTTATCTAACCCATTGCAGAACCTCATTTCCAAAGGATGAAGCAGAGGCCAGGAGTTTTCTCACGACATGAAAGGAAATTGGTCCAGTCAATGCCAAATAAATCTATAAAGGTGGAATAAATGCATAGAAATATCTAAGCTGGGAAGTTGCTGAGATTAAAGTAGAAGGAAACTGTAATTGCTGAGGAAATGCAGTGTCCTTGCTCTTCCCTAGACATTTATCAGTGGCTTCAGATGAAAGGGAGTGTATTTAAAACAAAGGACCTTTGACTTGATTCAGTACAGTACTTAATATTTAAATTACAGCTAAACTAGTTCTACTACAGTCTTTACTATCCAAACAGCATTACTGTCTCTTGAGATTTCTCTTTTAAAACCCTGAATGACCAGCTAGGATGTCATAAGCGTTGGTGGGAGTAGCTGAGTCTGTTTCTCTTGAAAATAATGCAGAACAATGAGTCCTGTCCCCTATTTCTTCCCCAAACCAGGTGGTACTCTTAAAAGTGCTCCTCCTGTTCCATGAAGGAGGGCACTCTGGAGGGAGAAGGGGAGGCAGCAGCCAGTGGATTGCTTTCAGAGGGGTGCTCCTAGTTCAGCACAACTTTGGTAGAGAGGGAAGCAGCCATCAGGCAATGCCCAAGCAATACTAAGGCTTACTCATATTTAGATGAATCAGTGAAAGATTTTGTTGCTAAATTGCCATTTTGCTTTAGTTAGCAGAGTAATAATATGAGGCCAAAAAAGAAAACCGCAGCTGAACAGAAGATTTCTTTTATTAAACTCTGGGTACACTGAGACAAGTTGTTGATTTAAATGCATGATTCCAGGAAATAGAAGAGTGTTGACTTTCATATTTTAAGTGTCTAATAATTGTATGCCTAAGTGAATTGAATATATTACAAGGGCAAACAGTACTTGGGTCATCCAGTTATTGGATTTGTTTGGTTGGTTTTGTTGGGGTTTTTTTCCCATTAAAGAGCAAAACTTCAGAGTATAGGTACAAAACTATAGGTAAGGAGTAAAATAACCTTTAATGTAAAATACATATTTATATGCCTAAAGGGCTCTTATAAGCAGAAGGGAATGTGTTAATTCAATGAGTTGAGGGAATGAGTTCAATTCTCATCTCTCAATGACCAATTCCTAAATGTCTTTGGGAACTCAAGGGGCTTGAATAGAATACTGTTCTTGAACTTTTTACCCCAAAACTCTTTTGAGAGAGGAAAGTGGAGCTGCTGTAGAGGCTCTCAAGGAGCCAATGGAATCACTGAATAAAAATGGAAATTAGGCTTTTGGGCTTAGCCCAGTAGAAATAAACATAATATGAACTGCATCTCTCTTGAATTCCTAACATTCATGGAATAAAAACCTGAGGTGTTCTGCACAGGCTGCAGGCTGTACACCTATGGGGAAATGGAAAAGAGAGAAGAAATTGTGAAAGAGAACTAGACAGTATGAAAAATACAACAGTATGAAAGTGTCTATAAAATTTCTTGATGTCTGAATAAAAAAGTGAGAAGATATCTCTTGTGTAAGGGGAGACAGCTCTACAAAACTGGTTAAACTGCTTCCTGCTTGGTAACTTATTGCAGTAAAGCCCAAGAGGCTTTGAAAGAAAAGGATGAATGTGCAGGGGAAATTACAGCCTTCTACAAAACAGATGAAGGCAGTGTTGTATTCCTTTATTTCTTTGCACTTCAGTTTAAGAATGTCACTTAAACTGCAGCTGATTAAGTCCAATCCCTTTTATTTTCATCTGAGAAGAAAGCTAAAAAACAGGCCTCAAATTAGAGGGTAATATCAATGTTGTATTTGGTATCTTCTTAAAAATTAAGTAATTTCTTGTTTTAGTTTTGTAATTAGAGAATAACTTTATGTTAAAAAACATGTCTGAGTATTTATTTGGCTGGAAGATGGATGGGGTGGAGGGAGAAGATATGTAGTCCTCTAAGTGCTATTTTCCATAATGATTTAGACTGTTCCAAAGACTGTTTGGAATTTTTACAGGAATGAAGTTAAGCACAGATTTCTTGACAGGTTTCCATTGTTGTGCTGTTGTGATTTCTTAAATAGTTTGAGCTCATTAATCAGAAGTGGAGATGTAAATATGAAGATGTGGGTGTTAATGGGGCCTGTAAGACTATGAAATTGTTAGTAATTCTGCTCTTCATATGTCTATTTACATGGTGTGTGGTTTTGTCTCAAAAGTGAATTCCAGCAGACCAGAAGGCATATTTCCTTGGTTTGCAATATTTTTCTTTCATTAGTTTTGGTATGTCTTAGTATTTATGAAGATGACAATGCCAGTAGGAACATTAGATTACAAAGGTAATTCTGAAAAGGTCAGCAGGTCTGACATGCAATTTATCTTGTTCAATTAGGCTTTATATTGATGTCCTGTCTGTCTAAGCAGTATCGTAATCACTTCAAATATAAATGATGTGTGGGCAATTATTGCATGTTTTCATTTGAAAAATGGTCAGAACTCTGAACAGCTCCAACAACAAAGTTAATAAATGTTTCAGCTACAGTGTGTGATTCTGTGTTGGCTTTGATCATTAGGTCTTGTAGCTTACCTGATTTAAGAATTTAATAGGCAAAATAAGTGTCCAGCTGTGGCATCTTTGAATAAGTTAAGAAATACTGTCTGGTTTTCATTACTTATCTGAATGAACACATCCAAAATCAACTCAAAATGCATGAAGCATGCTCACTACATCTTCCTTAATCTAATGCCTGTTGCTACGATTCAGCATCATATTGCAAAAGTCAAAATATATTGACCTGTATGATCCTCCAAAATGCTTGCTCTGCATATTTACTACATGTCAGATAATGTTCAGATTAATATAAAGAGCAGCTGTCTACATTGATTTGCTAGAAGAAGTGAAGGGGGATAAGTGTCTTAAGTTTAAATAAAATAGATGTATGCAGCAAATAATTCAGGAGAATTAGAATTTAAAATCCAATCCATTTCAATTATCTATCATGGCTTGCCAGTATCCAAGGATTTTCTTCATTTGCTTTTACTTTGTTTTCCAACAACTTTGAAATTAAATTGGAAATTATGAGAAAGAGCCTGATGTGATCTGCTTTCACAGCAGCCTGCCTGATTATTTCAGGGAATGGTCTTTCTTCATCTTAATGAAACAGGAATACTCATTTATAGTTTTACAGTGCAAAAGAACATTGTAGGAATTCAAGTCAACTGGAATAAAACTTATGAACTTATATGCCTTGCTAGTCCTAATGCTACTAAGAAATGTAAGTGATTAGCATTTAGAACAAACAACTATCCTCATAGCTTCCAAATCATCCTCAAAGCTAGTTAATGTTGGAAACTCCTTTAATGGACTATTACTTCTGCAGTGCCATTGAAAGTGTCTTAATCCTCTTTTAACATTAATTTCAGAGTCCCTTCTCTTTTCAGTGACTGAAGTATTGATATTATTATCAAGTTACAGAAATTTACATGTTTGCTTTTTATTTATATTTCCATCATAGTGATTCAAATATTTAGGTATTTTAAAACTGCTCTAGTATTTTCCTCTTCTACCAAAGCATTTTTATTCATAACTTTTTTACCTCGCTCTAATGTGGCTCTCAAGCATGCAAGAAGCCTGGCTTCCAGGGGGCCTTCTTTGACCCGGCTTGTACAGCAAGTTTTTAGAAACTTCAGGCAAGAGAAGAAAAATAATACAACTTCCTTTGGAGAAGAGACACCATTGGAGTGTGAGATGGGATGGTGTCCTGTTTTTTTTTCCTTGTTTTTCTTGGAAATATTGAAGCCTGAACAATAATTATTAGGTAAAGCTAAAAAGGTGCTGCTTTCCTCAATGGAAGCTGCCTGCAGGAATTCACCTTTCCTGTATATTGTGTAAGGAACTGAGAAAATTACTATTTCCTTGTACCTTAAGTAGTCATAAAATATGGGAATATACTGCAAATGCTTTGTAACTGCAAAGGGTGCAAAGCTGCTCAAGAGATGCCAGTCGTGTTCCTGCTGTCCTTAAGCTTTGCAACATCAGGTGAAACTTCTTAAATGTTATGGATGCCTCAGTACTAATTGCCTGAGCAGAAGAGCTGAAAAAGTCTCCCTCTGGGGACAAAATGTCAGCTCAAAAGGTAAAGAATGCTCTTTAAAACTCCTACTACAATTATCTGTGCTTGGCCTTGACTTTAGGAATTGAAGTAAACAGGTGAGGATGAATGCTCAAATACTGCCAAGACTCACTTGTGAAACAGAGAGCAGTAGTATTTCATTAACTCAGTGGGTCTTGCTGCTCTGCAAGTATGTCAGAACTTTGAGTAGGTCAGAAAGGAACTGTGAAAATATTCAGTGATGATGAAAAGTGGCCTTGTGGGGAATACTGGGGAGCTGTTTCTGGTTATAACCAGTCTTGGGAGACAATACAGCAAAACTGCCTTCATGGAGGGAGTAGATCTGGAGCTAAAGCTTTACTTTAATAAAACAAAACTTTAACTAGAACTTGTCCTTGGGAAGGCAATCCAAAGCAAGACTGGTATGTCTAAACAAAAAGAACTGATGACTACCCTCCTCTCTCTCTCAAAATGGTCAAGATTATTCCAAGGGCTAAAATAATAAACATTAAAAGCCCCACTCAAAGAGATAAATTAGTAACTTATTTTAACTGTAGTGTTTGGCTTTTACTGACTCTGGCATCCTGAAGGAGAAAGACTGTAAGGCTTACATTAATAAGAAAATTACCAACTCAACCAAACTGGATAAGTATCTGAATGGTCTTTGTCTTCTACCATACCCCTTTATCACACCTGAAACAGAAGCCAGTCCTGTAAAACATGATTGAGGACCTTTTTCATCTACCCAGAAGTGTTAAGGCATTTAGTAGAATCAAGGGACTACTTATCTTTGTCTTTTAAGGCAGAAGGAATATATACCCTTCCTGAAGTTTAATTGTTTTGAATTTTGTATTCACATAGCTTGTACACCCTGATGAAAAAAACTTCACACGGTTCTAGATATCCTGAACATATTAGGCTTTAGTGAAGCCCAGGTATCCGACATTAGTCTATCCATATGTTCTACAAAGAGAGATTTAATGTAGAAAGGGACTACAGGACATGCATCCACCTGCTGACTCTCCTCTGGGACAAGGCTTAGGACAGGAGGCACATCAGATTCTGCATGTGTTGAGTGACAGGAGCTGGCAGCCCTGCCAGTCCTGGCACACATGCAGCAGGAAGGTTAAGGAAAGCTTTGGAGGAATCTGGCTCTTAAGGCATGCCCTCGTGCAGTACAGGCCACATTTTTGGGAGGTGTGATCCACAGTGGAGCACTCAGTGCATTGTGCAAGGGCTCTCCTGAACAGGGGAACCTTGGGGGGTGTTGAGACGTGGGCCCTGGCATTTGCAGCCTCTTCACTTGCATTGCAGGGGGCAGGGTGCTCACCAGAGACAGGCGCTTGCGGGCTGTGTAGTACAGGTATGGGTTAAAACTTCACACTAGTTGGAATTTTCTGGGGAAATTTCTGGCAAAACTTACCACATTTCAGCCTTAGTTCAATGAAAGGTATATTCTAGGGGAACACATGTTTGATGAGGTCTCTCATGGAAATTATAGTAAATGCTTTACTCTGTGGTGGAAGTAGTTCTGTGATGAAGTTTTACATTTATTTAGCAGTTGACAAAGATATCACAGCACCTTAGCATTCTGTGATATCAGCTGGGTCTGGAATGTGCACTCTGAGCTAAAGATAGTATTAGATAAAAGTTTGGCAAAGGAGTCTTTTAGCACCTTGCATGTCTGACAGCACAGCTCTTAGCATGTGGGGCATAGGATACCCACTTTTGCAGAGGATACCCAGGTAGAAAGGTTCCTTGATTTTGAATACCATCCTAAATTTCTGTGACAAAACAATAAAAATCAATTTTAGTATAGAAGCAGCAACAACAATGCACAAGCCCATAAAGGTGGTATCAGGCAGTAGTTTGATGCAGTGTCAGTTCTCAGGTTGTAGTATAATAATAAAGGAAAAATGAAAAAATCCTGAACCTGGCCCATTCTGTAGTTGATATGTAAAAAATTTCTATGCTACTAACACGGGATTTACAATGAAGAGCCTTATATTACCTGTAACTCAAATTATGACAATTCAAATTACGATAGTTCAATTAGCTCAGCTAGGGGCCAGATTGAGATGCTGCCTCTGAGACACTGAATCTGTGCTGTAGTCATGGATTTCAGAGGTGCATTTCTTGTTTGTCTGGTTTTATTTACTCAATGATTGTGCACTGTGTGAGGAATAACAATAGAAACAATTTTCTCTTCTGTAAGAGACCCGGGGGCCAAATGTGTATGGGAAACACTTGAAGGACTGCTTAGACTCTAGGCCCCTAAACTGGCATTTAATTTTTGTCATTACCATGGTATAGCAATTAAATTTTTTGTCAGATTAGAAGCCAAGGAAACAGGCTAACTGTTCGTATTTTCATTATTCGCCCTTTCTACTTACGCCATGAATTCTTAAAAGTTGCTTTTTTCCATTAGACTCTACCTGTGTATTTGTGTTAGTGGTCTAATATACTTGGTAGTATAATATAGTACTTAGTACTAATATACTTCAAGCTTTCCAGTAGGAGCCATTCCATCTTTATCATTCTTCTTGTAAAAAAAATCTATTGTGTCTCTTGGGAAATTATCTTTAGTTAGATGATTATATACATGCCCTACCTAAATGGTGTAACAGTTGAATTAAATTAATAAATCTGGTTCAATTTCCAGAATTCCACATGCATTTTCTAAATCTCAGTTTAAGTTTTTTCACAAGAGGTAAGTCATGGCTTTTTGGACTTTTCTGCCAGAAAGACTAGGTCTGCATCTTAATTGACACCTTATTGCTTGGTGTACTCTCTTGTTGAGCAACAAGGCAGCGCCTTTGCTATTGAAACAAAGGCAATGCCTGTGCTATTGAAAAACACAAGCCCAGGACACAGGTGTGAGCACTGGATCACAGCCACCAGTCACCATTCCCAGAACCACAGGATGGGTCAGGTTGCCAAGGACCACAGGGTCCAACCTGGTCCAACCTCCCCTGCTCAAGCTGGGTCATCCCAGAGCACAGGGCACAGGACTGCTTCCATTTGTGAACATGACCTCTGGTAATGTCTTGGGCCTACAATAGCCCAGAATAACTTCCACATGGAAATCTCTCTCCATGATAGTTTCAAATATGCACTATGGATGGGTGACAGTGCAATTGAGGCACTACAGCTTTCATGACCCAGGAGTCAGTGTCATTTTCTCTGCCAGTGCCTCCCCACTTGGCATACAGTTCGTGAGCCTCTTGGGACCAGTATCTAAAATATCTACCAGTATCTACAGTACAGCTCAGTGATGTATCTTGAGACATGGGAAGATAGTTGCTAATTTTGCTTGGATCTGCTAACTTCTACAAGTCAACTTCTATTGAGTTCATTACTGCTTGGCTTGAGGAACACTTGTAAGCCTTTCCTATGAGGCTAGGAACTCTATAGAGAAAACCATTTTGGATCCCATAATTGTCTACCAAAATGTTTGAAAGATGCACCAAGCAGAAAGTCAACTCTCCATTGGGTTGTCCCTGCCACCAGATAGGACCCCACCACTCAGCATGGCGGCAGAATTCTGAGCAGAGCCAGAGGGAGATGCAGTCTTTCTCCCTGACTGAAAGAATCCACAAGGATTAACAGGAGGGAAGAAGCTCATGGCTCCATTCCTGGAACAGCTCCTAGGGAACCACGGAGAAAGTGCTGCTCCTACTGACACAGACTATCTTTGTGATGTGACCAGGTCCTCCGCAGAGGGAACTGTCTCTTCTGGGAGACAGAGCACTTTGGTGAGGGATGTGGGTGTTGGCATCTCCTGAGGCACGAGGCACTCTCCCAGCTGAGCAGTGAGGATATCACTTGACCATATCACAGTCTGACAGACCTAGGACTGAAGATCCAGGCTGCCGAAACAAAAACTAGGAAAGATTGTTCTTTTTATTTACTCAACTCTGTGAACAACTGGATGATATCTATTCAAATAGTAGCTACATATGCTTTTGTTTCTGCCTTCTTTGTGGTGATGAAATAAATAGATCTTCAGAAGTTTATTTTGCAAGGAGAAGTTGTTAATATCTGATCCACAGCCTTTCAGCTGGGGAGTTGCAGAGATTATTCCTGCTGGGATGCTGGCAGGTGATTGTGTAGGGGTAGCATGAGTAGAGAGGTGGAAGCAGTTCATACACAAATAGAGTGGAGAGGATAAGAATGTAGACCCTCAGTTACAGCAGTGGACAACACAACTCATGGAAAAGGGAGAGTTAACAATGGACTGCCAGCATGGATATGATTTATTCAATGCATATAGCACTGTGGGAAGGCAAGGCACCAGCAGAGGAGGAGCTGTGTTTAGGGAAGGAGGGAGTGAATGCTGCTAAGTGTTTGTGAAGGTTTTGATGGAAATGTGCATTATCCAAATTGTCACCTTCAGCTTTGGAATTAGAAGAGGCAGACGAGTGTGTGGGGCCATCTGTGCCTGCGAGGCCAGGCAGTGTGTGTGGGAGCTGAGGGCTGAGCCCTGCTGGGATCCCTCTGTCTGGCATGAGGATGCTCATCAGCCATTTGGGTTGCACAGCAGGAAATGGCACCATGAGCACTGTTGGTATGGATTTCTAGGATGTCCCTCAGTGTCCAACACTTTGTGGTCAACCAGCTGGACACACACTCCATTGGTGGTCATTGGAAACTGTACCAATGGTCAAGGGGGAAAGCAACATTTTGTATTTTACAGTATATAGAGGGTGTGTATACCAGAAACTACCTCTAATTCCAGGCAGGAAAAGCACATTTTAGGAGCACTGCTGTTGTCCCTTTAATCTGCCATGGAACCCCTAACAGAGGGCAGCTTGCCTGGCTTCATCCTGAAGAGTGAGGCACTACAGATGAAGCATGAAGCATGGATATTTATCTGATAAGCATATGGAGAAAATGCTGGGATAGGGAGATTATCCATGGATGGCAGGATGTTGTCACACCTGGTGCCCAGCACAAATTTCCAGCCTGCAAGCACAGAACAAGGTGTACTGGTTTCATATCCTGCTGGCTTCTGGAGTGTGACCACCACTGGGGTTGTGGGGATTAATAAGGGCCAAAACATGTCAGAGTTCTGAGCCAGGGTTGGCTACCAACCATTTGTATCTTGTATGCAATGGCTGCATTTCAGGAGTGGCTTTCAGCTGATTCAGTGGACATGAATCAGTCTGTGCTATTTGGCCCTGGGAGCCCAGAGGCCCTTAGCCTTCTTTTCCTCAATATAAACAAATTTGTCTAGGCTTACTGAGCTGTGTCTCAGTTTTTTATCTATTCTTCAGCTGGATCTCTAAGTGTCCATTCTCAGAGCTATAACTACATGTCTTTCAGCAAATGTACAAAACTTGTGGAGTGGAAAAAAATAAGAAAAGAGCAGATAATAAGGAAAGGGATTTTGTGAAATTATTAACTTGTCAGTTTAACATCAATTAAAAGAAAAATTCTGGAGTGGAAAAAATCAAACCATCTGTAACATCTTGGAAAAACACCAAAGAGCTGAGTAGCTGCCAACATGGTCCATTTGCTCAACCCAGTTCCCTTCTGTGTCTGAGTAATTGCCAGTGGACAAAGGAGGCATGTAAGATGTCACATTTTGAGATTAGTAAAGTTTTTGCTGCTCCCTTGCATCACACTTTTGCAAATACACACATAAATTAAATTACATGGTGAAAAGCCAACTGACTTGGATAATCATGCTCAGAAAATTGATCTGATATCTGACCCAACAGAAACATCAAATGAGTTTTCACAGAGTCTTTTGAATGGAATAGGGAGTTGGTCTGCTACTTACAATTGTAACAGCTAGCTAGAAGCAAGCAGACTTGCTTTATTGCTAAGGTAGTACTCCAGTCTTGATAAAGAATATAATCAGAAATAAAGATAGAATGGTTTGGGTTGTGTGGGACCTTTAGAAGATATCAAGTCCAGACCTCCTGCGATAAGCAGGCATATTTCAACTAGATCAGGTTGCTCAAAACCCCATCCAACCTGACCTTGCACGTTTCCAGAAATGAGGCACACGCAACTTCTCTGGGGACCCTGTTCCAATGCCTCACCACCCTTGTCATAAACAAATTATTTCTTATGTCTATCATAGAATCACAGAATATCCTGGGTTGGAAGGGACCCACAAGGATCACAGGAGGTCAGCTCCTGGCACTGCACAGGACCACAGCAGGATCACACCATGTACCTGTGCACATGCTTCTCGTCCAACCCTCTGGTCATTGTTGTGGGCACAAACCACGGAAGGGACCCACAAGGATCACAGGAGGTCAGCTCCTGGCACTGCACAGGACCACAGCAGGATCACACCATGTACCTGTGCACATGCTTCTCGTCCAACCCTCTGGTCATTGTTGTGGGCACAAACCACCAGGTCCATGCCTTTCTTGTNGATATGATTTATTCAATGCATATAGCACCGTGGGAAGGCAAGGCACCAGCAGAGGAGGAGCTGTGTTTAGGGAAGGAGGGAGTGAATGCTGCTAAGTGTTTGTGAAGGTTTTGATGGAAATGTGCATTATCCAAATTGTCACCTTCAGCTTTGGAATTAGAAGAGGCAGACGAGTGTGTGGGGCCATCTGTGCCTGCGAGGCCAGGCAGTGTGTGTGGGAGCTGAGGGCTGAGCCCTGCTGGGATCCCTCTGTCTGGCATGAGGATGCTCATCAGCCATTTGGGTTGCACAGCAGGAAATGGCACCATGAGCACTGTTGGTATGGATTTCTAGGATGTCCCTCAGTGTCCAACACTTTGTGGTCAACCAGCTGGACACACACTCCATTGGTGGTCATTGGAAACTGTACCAATGGTCAAGGGGGAAAGCAACATTTTGTATTTTACAGTATATAGAGGGTGTGTATACCAGAAACTACCTCTAATTCCAGGCAGGAAAAGCACATTTTAGGAGCACTGCTGTTGTCCCTTTAATCTGCCATGGAACCCCTAACAGAGGGCAGCTTGCCTGGCTTCATCCTGAAGAGTGAGGCACTACAGATGAAGCATGAAGCATGGATATTTATCTGATAAGCATATGGAGAAAATGCTGGGATAGGGAGATTATCCATGGATGGCAGGATGTTGTCACACCTGGTGCCCAGCACAAATTTCCAGCCTGCAAGCACAGAACAAGGTGTACTGGTTTCATATCCTGCTGGCTTCTGGAGTGTGACCACCACTGGGGTTGTGGGGATTAATAAGGGCCAAAACATGTCAGAGTTCTGAGCCAGGGTTGGCTACCAACCATTTGTATCTTGTATGCAATGGCTGCATTTCAGGAGTGGCTTTCAGCTGATTCAGTGGACATGAATCAGTCTGTGCTATTTGGCCCTGGGAGCCCAGAGGCCCTTAGCCTTCTTTTCCTCAATATAAACAAATTTGTCTAGGCTTACTGAGCTGTGTCTCAGTTTTTTATCTATTCTTCAGCTGGATCTCTAAGTGTCCATTCTCAGAGCTATAACTACATGTCTTTCAGCAAATGTACAAAACTTGTGGAGTGGAAAAAAATAAGAAAAGAGCAGATAATAAGGAAAGGGATTTTGTGAAATTATTAACTTGTCAGTTTAACATCAATTAAAAGAAAAATTCTGGAGTGGAAAAAATCAAACCATCTGTAACATCTTGGAAAAACACCAAAGAGCTGAGTAGCTGCCAACATGGTCCATTTGCTCAACCCAGTTCCCTTCTGTGTCTGAGTAATTGCCAGTGGACAAAGGAGGCATGTAAGATGTCACATTTTGAGATTAGTAAAGTTTTTGCTGCTCCCTTGCATCACACTTTTGCAAATACACACATAAATTAAATTACATGGTGAAAAGCCAACTGACTTGGATAATCATGCTCAGAAAATTGATCTGATATCTGACCCAACAGAAACATCAAATGAGTTTTCACAGAGTCTTTTGAATGGAATAGGGAGTTGGTCTGCTACTTACAATTGTAACAGCTAGCTAGAAGCAAGCAGACTTGCTTTATTGCTAAGGTAGTACTCCAGTCTTGATAAAGAATATAATCAGAAATAAAGATAGAATGGTTTGGGTTGTGTGGGACCTTTAGAAGATATCAAGTCCAGACCTCCTGCGATAAGCAGGCATATTTCAACTAGATCAGGTCGCTCAAAACCCCATCCAACCTGACCTTGCACGTTTCCAGAAATGAGGCACACGCAACTTCTCTGGGGACCCTGTTCCAATGCCTCACCACCCTTGTCATAAACAAATTATTTCTTATGTCTATCATAGAATCACAGAATATCCTGGGTTGGAAGGGACCCACAAGGATCACAGGAGGTCAGCTCCTGGCACTGCACAGGACCACAGCAGGATCACACCATGTACCTGTGCACATGCTTCTCGTCCAACCCTCTGGTCATTGTTGTGGGCAGAAACCACCAGGTCCATGCCTTTCTTGTGCTGGGCTCCTCAGAGCTGGANCTTCTCTGGGGACCCTGTTCCAATGCCTCACCACCCTTGTCATAAACAAATTATTTCTTATGTCTATCATAGAATCACAGAATATCCTGGGTTGGAAGGGACCCACAAGGATCACAGGAGGTCAGCTCCTGGCACTGCACAGGACCACAGCAGGATCACACCATGTACCTGTGCACATGCTTCTCGTCCAACCCTCTGGTCATTGTTGTGGGCACAAACCACCAGGTCCATGCCTTTCTTGTGCTGGGCTCCTCAGAGCTGGATGCAGCACTGAGGTGGGGTCTCACCAGAGTGGGACAGAGGGGCAGAGTCCCCCCCCTTAGCTGCTGCCCACAGTGCTTTGGATGCAGCCCAGGACGCATTTGGCTTTCCAGACTGTGAGTGATATGGCTGGGCCAGGTCTATCTCTTTCAGCCTAAGTTCCTCTCAGCAGAGCTGCCCTCAATTTCTTCTCCCACCAGGTGTGTTGATACTAGGGGCTGACCTGACACAGGTGCAGCACCTTGACTTTTAGAGAGGGAAGGGTGAGGTGTTTAAATCTTTTGAGTGCAAATATGTGATGAGTGGTTCTGAAAGATTCCTGGAAAATGAGATGGGAAATCATGGGACTTAAGATATGATATGACTCAGAAGCACAATGCTGGTTTTATCTGGCATGTGAAGGAAGCAAATGTTGTATCAATAAACATTTGTGTTGCCAGCGAAATACAGAATGTACTCCCAATCTGCTCAATATTATTGAGGCCTTAGCTGTCGTGATATGTCCAGTACTCTTCAAAGGAATAGGGACTCCCTAGAGATTATCTGGCAAAGGAAGGCTGGAGAGATCATCTGGTTGAGAACTGAAGAGAAGGCTGAATGCAACAGGTCTTAAATAAAACCTGTTGGGAATCTGTTGTTCAACAAGCCTGTATCTGTGATACACAGGATGATGACTTTTGCAATGGTTTAGAATTATAGAAAGGAAGGTCCTTGTGTATTTTCATTTCCTTTCTTAAACTAGCTGGGAAAACTGTGTGAAACATCGTGATGAATTGCTAGAAGATTCTGGGGCACCTTTGCTTTGAAGACCCCATAGAAGCTCCAAGGCTTAGTCTGGTATTTTGTTTATGATGAACTAGTTATCTAAGAATTTTAATTGTAACACTGTTTCAGTTATATAAGGGCCAAAAGCCTAAAATATTAAGTAAAATTTCTTGACAAGACATCAGGAGTCTTCCTGGCTGAATTTTAATCTGGGTAAGGAAAGCAGAACCATCAGAAAGAGAGAAGCAAATGAAATGGGAGAATCCTGATTTTGGGACCATGGACAAGAGGAGAAAGCATTGGAAATTCAGATATTCCAGCCTACCTCATGCTATTTGCCACCTTACATGCTGATGTGATCTTCCGGAGTTCCAGATCTTACTGAACTATTGTACACTCTCTGACTCTTTGTATAGAGCTGCCCCACATATGTAAGGAGAAAAATAAGGAGAACCTGTGCAATGCAACACAGCTCTTGGGCCTTGGAGCTGCTGCTACCTGCAGGAAAACAGGATATACTTTTTTCCTGGTGATACTGTTATACTGGTGATAAAAACCTCTTGCAAGCTAGATTTGAAGGTCAGCAGCTCAGAATCCCACTGCAATCCAGCTGCTGTTTTCCTTGGCTGTTCCCTGGCTGGTGACAGTTCTGATGGCAAGGCTACACAGGGAGATGAGAGCATTCTCTTTATGGGCTTGGATTTTCAAGAGGCGGTGAATGCTTCAGAGACATTTCCATGTCTTCCTTTTGCTGAAAGTACAGGCCTGGCTGGCTACCACCATGAATTTTAGAGAAAGAGATAACATGTGCCATGCCTGACATGTCCATCCTGCCCTGGAGTGTCATGTTGATTATATACAACAGTATCTAGACCATGCAGCGAGATAGGATTTTTTTCCAGACTAATGTGATGCTGGGGTTATAGTCAGCCCACCCAAAAAAGGGTCATCCAGCTTAACTTTAGACCTAAGTCTGTGGTATTTGTCTGGTGTGCTGTAATAATCCCCGCTGCTGATATGGTCTAAATATTGATACTGATCTTTGGGATGACATGGTCTTTCCATGATTTGATGCAGGAATTTAAAGTTTTGGGGATGTTGTAACATGGAACCTCTTTCTTTCTTCCCAATAAAAGTTTGTTGAAGCACGGCCAATTTACCAGGCTTCACGCTTGCCCCTGCCCTGTCCTGCTTGGGGCAAGAACAGTTTGTGCAGGTCACTGAGGAGCAGGAGCTTTTATAGCCACTGAGTCCTGCTGAGCACATCTCTTCATTCCCATGCAGCTGTGGTGAGCTGGCCTGACTGCAGAGCCCAGGCTGAGACTGTGGGTACAAACAGGCATATGATTATTAATCTCTGTTAATGCCATCACTTGGCACCAGAACAGAGGAGTGGGTGTAGAGAATTCAGTAGCTCTTACCTAGTGCATAGCTAGAGCTCTTTAAAGCTTGTCTCAGTTAATAAGCAGCTAATGACCTTCAGAGGTCTGAGTTTATTAGGAAGAGAGTAGTCAAGCAAAGTGTACAGGGACAAACTGCTACACTTTAAGAAGCCAGCCATCTGCATAAAGACCACTGTTTCCCTCCCAGTCTGCTCTCTCTGGGAGAAGAAACAGAGCCACACCCTGAATTGTGTAGGTAAGAGGACATGGAGTTTAAAAATAGGTAGAAAAAAGAAAGAGAGGGGCTCTAGTAGAGGAAAAGAGCTACATGAGAGCATGTTCAAGTAAAAATTGGAGATTTAAGCAGAGTTTCCGTGTCTCTGTAAGGGCTTGCAGAGTGCAGGGGTTTTCAAACTCTGCTGTCTTGGCAGGGTGTCTATCAGTTTTAAATGTCAGAATCACAAACTTTCATGACAGCTTGTGGTGTGGTGTCAATCCTGCTGCTGAGATTTGCCTTTACAGAACATAACCCCATTATTGCCTATTTTTTAGGTCTGTGGTCTGGTCTTCAGATCACAGCATGATTAAATCCTTTTTGAGAGAAGATACCAGTATGCTACATCATGTCAAATATTTTGCATTACATATTCTATAGTTTATGTGTTTTGACCAATTTCTACTCTCTATGGGAGCAGTTTAATGCACAGATCTGCAGAGCTAAGTTTACACTAAAAGCCTCCTGAAAAGTCCCAGCTTTGCAGCTTCAGGGGAAAGATGCTTTTATTAAAAACAGGCAGCCTCTGAAGTCTGTAGGAGACATACATAAGGGTGTGTTGTGGAGTAACCAGTGAGACTGTTTACTGGAACATGAGCCTTTGTTTATTGCCTTAGTGGAGTAAGTTAGGTGGTGTTTATGCTGAAAAGCTGCACTGCGCTTTCACTGGGTACAAGCACATGGGTGTGCATGGATTTTCTGTGGGAAGAGACCTTGCTCATGCTGTTTTCTGGAGCTCTGAAGTTGCTTGTAGACTCTATTATTAGTTTTATTGAGGTTCATAAAGTAGGAAGGCAAGTGCCTGAGGTTCTTATGGGCCACAGCTTTGGTTTTAGGAAAAGTTTTAGTGTTCTAGTTCTGCAGAGTAATCTGTTCTGCCTTTAAAGAGCCTGGCTTGTACTTGTGTGGTTCCCTGCTCATTGCAGGGAAATTGGACTAGGTGACCTTTACAGGTCCCTTTCAACCCAAACTGTTCCACGATTATATGATTCCAGCATAGCACATACCAAACAGATCAGGAGTTGAGTGGTTAGAGTAATGCATGGGAGGAGTTCAGATGGATGAAAGGCTGGAAAAACTTCAAAGCTACCTCAAAGATCATTCCTTATACATTTCTACTTAAAATGACACTTGATTAATTTAAACATCACTCTACAGCACTGAGACTGGATTATTTATTCTTTGTGATTTTTGGGGGTTGTTTTCACACATGTGCATAGTGTTAGAAAATATAATGTCTTCAATTAAAAATATAAATATTGTTTGTCTTGGTTAATTGCATTTTACTTTTTAGTCAGAGGGGAGATTTCAGGCTGGTTAGAGCTAGGACTAACCTAGAGATAGCTGTGCCCAGTGGAGGTTTATGCAAAGTTCGTCAAGGGGATGTGGAAACAGGTGAACATAAGAACTTGGTGCTTTTGATGGGCTAACTTTGCTTCTCATTGCAGGTTGATGAGACTTTCCAGTGACTCTATACAGTGAGTGCCACAGCCACACTGCTGAAAAATTTAATGTTTGTTTCTCATTTTTAAGCAAAATAATAGCGCAAATCTGTCTGCACATCAGCAATGAGGAAAAATATGACTGCTGCTCAGCTACTTATCAAGCAGCAGCACTTCTGCCCCTTTAAGAATAGCTTTTTTTAGTCTGGAGAGCTTCTGTGTGAGTGACCTCCTCAAGTCACTGTCTGAGACAGGAACCTAGTGTATGCACTCTTCGTTGTGAGCTGGAAGTCACTTTAAATCTGCCAACACATTTGCTTAGCTTTCCTTTTAGAGCAGAGCCAGCTGTTCATCAGGGTCTCTGGAGTATCTGCATGTTCTCTTAAACTCTCCTTTCTGGCTAGAAAATAGGGGCAGTAGCTAGACTCTTTCCCATACTAAAAGTTTAACAACCTTGGGTATTCTTACATTGCTCAGATATGTTCCTGGTCATAGTTCAGTCCCTGCTTGCCCTTACTCGAGGCTTCATCAGCCCTGTGTCCAGGCTCAGCTCTTGGGGAAGTGCTGGCTTGGGTCAGCCCCCTGATGCAGCCCATCTACCCTTTGCTTCCCAGAGGTGGTGGCACTTGATGGACAATTGGTGCCTCTGTCATGACCCCGATGAGATCCAGGAAAAAGTGGAAGGGATTCTGTTATCTGAAATTAATTAGGAGTTAATGAGGCTTGTTTGAAGCTGGCAATGGGAGTCACAAAACAGCTAATGATTAGAAGGGTTGTGAAAAGGGCTGTGCTGAGCCATTAATCAGACAAAAAAGAAGAAAACAAGCAATACTGCTTTAGGGATGTTTTTCCTTTCTGTTTTCTAAGTATGAAATTCATGCTTAGGATTAAAGGAAACCATTTTAGAAGTGAGATAGAACAGTTTTATAAAGGATAAAGATGTTAAAATGGGAGACAGAGGAAATTAGAGGGAAACAAGTTTTATTCATCTTGGTCACTGGCCGTGGAGTGCATTCCATCTTCTGTTGAAGGATGCATTAATCTGTCCTGCCTGTCTCCTGGAATGACAACTGTGGAGACCAAGCCATCTTCTTCCAGGTGAATACACACATTAGTACTTGTGCTTCCCCTCCTACTCTCAACACAGGGAGAAATCAAATACCATACCCCTGAGCTGGGGCAGGATGGAGGGTCATTTCTGCAGGCTCCCATAGCCTGCTCAGTCATGTCCGGCAGCGCCAGTGCTCTGGGATTTAAGACAGAAGTTAAAGCAAGTGTGTGATATAATAAGCACAGCTGGACTGTTCAGTAATTCCAGGATCCTACTGGCAGAAGAATATCTAGCCACAAGAGTAAGCAAACTTAAGTATAATGCAAGGAGTTTAATTTTGTTGGTTTTGCTATGGTGGGTTTTGTTTGTTTGAATTTAGGTTTATTTTCTTCCCTCCCCAGATGTGGCAGGTAAAGAGAGTAAAGTGAGGCTCCTGAAGTGTTGTCCCCACTCTCCTCCTGCTTCCCCCAAATATGGAGATTAATTTATGAAAAATGCTGAGAGAGGAATTTCAGGACTAAAACATTCACCTAGTATCTAGATATTGGATAAAGGAATTTTCAGTTAATTATGCTTATTTTTCTCTTTAATCAATGCCCTTCTTAAATGGACAGAATTCTCAAAGTAGGTCCTGTGTTATTCATGTTTCTGAATTCAGAATATTTGTAACTTTTTTCCCTTTTCAAGTGCTCAAATTATTTTAAATAATTCCTTCTATAAACATTAGTATCCATACATTGATGTGCCTGATCATGCAGTGGCTACAAAGTCAGCCAAAGCAAGTTTAATTTTCTCTTTTATGAATAAACATACTTAAATATTTGTCTAGTTCAGACATAAATATTGTCTTTCCTTGTTTTACTGTGCTATTTTGACTAGTTTCTGTTTGCTACTTTCCTGCTGCATTTAGAAGATCCTAACATTTTAATAGTCAAGAAGGTGAGTGAAGGATGCTAATGAATGCCTTTATTGTAAAATTTAATGTGCATTATTATAGGCTCCCTGTGAATGTGAGTACTCCAACAGGAACCCTGGACCTGCCAGTCAGTGATGCCAAGACCTCCCTTTCACTAAAACCTATTTTAATAATTTTCTTGGACTTGAGGTAATGAACTGAATATAATATTCAAGTAGTGCTGAGTATCATGATTTTATGTAAATTACATTGCATTTTCACTTCTTTTTCTTCTTAATGAAGCCTATTTTTGACTTCTGTGCACTAAGCCGGCTCCCTTAGTGAGCCACGGAGTGACAGCATGCAAGTCTTTCAAGTGAAATGTGAAATGTTGATCAGAAATTATCTGTATGTGTCTTGGGTTTTTTTACTCCTTGCCACTCTTTACTGTCTTGTATTCAATTTTCACTGCCATGTTTATTTTGGCCATCTCCATAACCCTGCTGTGACCTCTGTCATCAGGATGGTATATTTTTTCCCTGCCTCGTGTATCTCCTCTGTTTACTTCACAGAACTGAACAAGACCAATGTTGATCTGAATATCTATTCACAGCTATGTTTACTGGCAGTATTTTCCCATGACAAAATTGTTGTTTTCTTTTCTCTGGCTTTTAACCAGTTCCTAGTTCATAACAGGACTTAATTTTCTATCCAGTTACCCCGGTTTTCCCTCCCCAGTTTTTAAAATAGTTCTGTCCATAATTAGCTTTAAATATGTGGAAAATTCTTTTAGACATTTGAACAGTGTTTTCCATGAACTTAAGCTTCTAAGGAGGATCTCTGGATCCACTGCACCCAGAAGAAGGAAAAATATATCCAGCCTAGGATATTTAAGGCAAGCACTGTTGGTCATGTCATGCCACATCACTGTTAGTGGATTTCTGGAGTTGCCTCCCAGAGTTGAGGATGAAGAAGATACTTCCCCAGAAGACCAAGGACATGCTCTTTCTGAACTGATAAGCTCCTGCAGTGAGTTGGGCGGTCTGAATTCCTTCCACTGTCAAGGATACCTATGTCAAACACTTGAATTAGCCAAGGTTATTCTACCTAAAGGGTTGCCTTGTGTCTGAAATAGGGCTTGCTCCATGTGGTGGATCAGCCTCAACTTTCACAGGACAAAGCAGGGAAGCCCTGAAAATGTTGATGCAGCAGTTCTCTCTCTGGTAGACCTGCAGTGCACAGGAAGTTGCAGAAGTTTCATCTGCCTGGGGGCTGTGTGCCTTAGGGATTGTCTGTAATCTGCATCATTCAACCTTGAAAGGGCTGCTCAGAGAAACTCTGCTGAGTTGTCCTTTACATTTTTATGTACAGAGACACAATTCTTACCCTCATTAACAAATATCAGCTGTGACCTTATATTAATACTTTTTGGGATTGACGTGCTATTCAGACTCTTGCCTGCATTATTCAGAAGTATGCTGGAAAACAGAGAGAACGGAAGTGCTTTAGGTGAAATTTGTGGACTGTGTAGAGAATAGATGTTACAAGGATGTGGCTGCTAATGTATCTGATACCTGGATATTGCAGCAGCTTTCAGGAGAGGAATTTAAGCTCAGTGTAAAACCCTGACCGAAATGGAAAACAAACTTTGAGAGATTCAGGATCATGCCTCTAGTTTGCCAAGACTGTGAATGTTTAACTAACAAGGAAAAAATACCTTTTTTGTGAGCACTTTAAAAGGGTCTGGTTGTTACTGTCTGGAGTAAAGAAAGTAAGTATATGGCTGTCTTTTTTCCATCCCTTCTTTGATAACTCTTATCAAACAGCATTTCACATACATGGGACTCAGCAAGAAACCTTGCTGGTTTTCTGCTGCTACTCATGTATCAGGGAAGTGGCACATTGACACTGAGTGGCCGATGAACTTGCTTTTAGCAAGGTGCAGTTGCTCACAGATATGTAAAAGTGAGACAGCAGCATAAGTGGCCTGTTAGAGGAATCACCAGGAATGTTCAAGTGGTTTTGGAGGTATCTGACCTATGCAACTGGAATTTTGGATGCTTGTTTTTTTGTTTTTTTGGGTTTTTTTTAAAGTTATTTTTTTAGCCCACATGAAATATTTTCTAAGTGATAAAGATAACTGAACAGCAGTATTCTACAGGTATACTGCAAGTATATGAAGAGATGGTCTGTCATAACTGAATTAGTACTGAATGCCTGTAGCATTCTTGTAGGATAACCTACCTCTATGGTTTTCATTGATTTATTTTTTGAGAGTCATGATGCAGTCAGTTGTATGACATCTCATACAGCTTACATAATTCAACCAAATATTAGTAAGTTTCATGAAAATTGAAAATACTTTAAATACTTTGTATTTAAAAATTATCAGGTACTGATATTATTTCAGGAACCGAAATATTATCAGGTGCTGGTTAATTTAAAGGCTGGTGAATAAAAGTTAAATCTAGTTTTATTTTCTAAGTGAATATTATTGCTTCTAGTAACAAAAGGCAAGTCAGTTTTCAATTTAATGGATCCTAATGGAGGACTCTGAAATGTCAGCCCCTGATGAATTTAGTATGATAAGTTCAGCCACTATTTTTTGACAATATGAAATCAAACTAAATATCTCATTCTCCTAGGGGAAAGAAAGGAGAAAGATTTGAACCTGAAGAAATGCAATTTGGCCTATACTGAGGACTGGTAACAAATCAAGCAGCTCCCTCAAAGGACTGCTATTCTTTTGTCCAGATTTTATCCAGAATTTGCGTTAGTGCTGTGTCTTCACATTCTTAATTGTGGTGGTATTTCTGTTTGAGTAGCCTTTGTGGATAGCTGGAAAGCAAAGGGAACCGTGATTTTGCACCAAAAGACGATTTTCTGTGATCAGAGAACTGGACTGGCAGAAACTGCTCACTCAAATAATTGCCTCCATGGGGCATAGGTGCATCTATGGAAAGAGCTGGGAGAAAGGAGGTTCTTTTAATGCCCTGGTGAGTCAGCCATGGTTATGAGGAAATAGTTCTTCAGAGTTCTGTCCAAGTGAAGCGTGATGTTCTTCAACTTCTGGTATTTGTTAGGTCCCATATTCTGGTAAGGACACAAGACACTATTTTAACAGCTTAATTTCTGCTTTATTTCACTGCTTTTTAAAATTGAGCTACTTATTATGTGAGTTAAATAATTTTTAGTCTTAGCCAGTTGTAGTTTCATATCTGTCTTTGAAACAAGATTCCATTATAAAAGCATTGTTTCAAACTTGAGTCCAAATTTTTTTCATATCCCTTCCCTCCTTCTTTATGTGTCCCAGCTGCTATATGGATTATTTTATTCTCTTCAGTTGTTAATGATTGTTTCTGAGACAAAAATTGGTTTTGAACAAAAAATAACTCAAATTAAAGTGTAATTTGGCTTAATCTAATACTTCTATCTATTGCTAAATCAAAGAGGTTGCATCCTTTATTTCAGCATTATCTGTACATGTCTTTCCTAAACTCTTGCCCAGTTTCTGTTTGAAGAAAATAAATTGTAACTGAGCAAACTTGTTTATGAGTTTTTTGAGGTTAAATATTTTTGGAGCTGTGTCTTGTTGATTCAAATAGAGTTTCTTGAACAGTGGCCTGCTTGAAACAACATTTACTGTTGAAAATCATTTATCATTTGCCTTGGTGAATGAAAATGTGTGTTGTACTTTTGAGCACGTCTCCATTTGGTTGCTTGCACTTCCAGTCTTCTTTTAAAACCAGATTCAGATGTACCACAGCCTGTAAGTGGAACAGTGGCACGTTCAAGGGTGATGTGCTGTGACACCTGGAGAAGTTGCTTCTGCACATGAGTACCTCTTGCCTGGGCTGAACCCCAGTTAGTGCTTGGATAAGATTATAGCCAGGGACAGCCACAGCCTTTGGCTTCTGCCTTCCCCCTTTGTGTTTAGAACTTCTTGCCCTCCAAAGATGGAAACTGCTTCACTGTTTATTCCAGCACTGAGCATTCTGGAAGTGCTGCTGTGTGGTGCTGATGGCAGCTCTGTGTTGGCACCAGAGCAGACAGCTCAGCTTGATTCAAGGTGAAGGCTCCTGCCTACTCAAGGAGGAGGAGAGGACTGACCTTGTACCTCCAGGCTGTTTATTGCAGAGAGACCAGTTATCCATAGTTAAATCTGTGGCTGCAGCAGTGCTTTCATTAAGGCTGCCTTTAACTGCAGTGTCAAGTCTAAGGCAAGAAGAAGAAAGTACGCTCTTTCACACCCTTGAATGAGATATAACAGTAATGTCCTAAAACTTGAAATGCCTCCGATTAAAGAGAGATTTTGGGTGACAAGTAGGTGGGGTTTTAGTATTTAATGTAAATAAACAGATATATTCAGCATTCCACTATGTCCCTTGGCATGCTGAAAAACGTTCATTATAACACTGGGTTTTAAGCATGAGCAGTTATTGAAATTAACTTCTATAATAGACCATCTGTAAGTCAGAAAACATGCAAAACTTAAAGAAATATCTGTTTCTTAAAATAGGGAGCATTCTTGGGTAGCAAAGCCAGCAGGAGAAAAGACAATACTATGTGCTTTTTGTGAGATGGTCCCATCAGTTCATTGTGTCTAAAATGACTTGTTCAGTATTACACTTTTCTTCAAATCTGGTTTGTCTTTGTTTATTCCTTGCTGCCCCCTCTCTCCTCCCCCCCACCCCCCCGCCCCAAAAAAAAAAAATAAAAAAAAATTTTTTTCTTTCCCTGGTTTCTAAACACNTTCTTCCCTGGAATTGCTAACAGCTTTCCTAGTGTAGAAAAGCAGCAGCAGTGTGTGTGAAGTCACACCCTTAGAAAGCTCTGTATAGATTCTATAGATTCACATTCACCATTCTGGGTATTGTTCTGTGGCAACCTGACATTTCAGCTTCTTTGCAATCCTGCTGTAAAGCAAAAATCTGAAATTCAGCAACAGATGCAAAATCTCACAGAGGTGTTATTTCAGCTGACTTCTGCACTTTGGCAGCATTTGAGTCTTGTCCAGATGCTAAAGGGGAAGAACATAATGATGGAAACTTCATCTCATTGAGATGGAACAGGTCTAAATGCCATTTGGACTATACCAGGCTACTAAAAGTAGCAGCAGGTGCCTCTATTTGTGTTTGGAAGCAAAAGAGCAGTGACTGATTTGTCTGAAGGGTCTGGTTATCTTTGTGTAAGTGTATTAGAGTGGTGTCCTGGTTCCTGTTCTGCCTGGTTCCTGGATCAGGGGAGTTCTGAGCTCAGAGCGGGGTCCAAGACAAAATTTAATCTCTGGGAGAACAGAAGGGAGTCATCAAAAGCAGAAGACTGATGCAAAACATGGGCTTGGGGGTCACAGACTTGGCCTGAAGTTTTAAGAAATGCTGATTTTACACGTCAACACTTGTTGCTTAATTGTTACAGGTTTAAAAAAAAACAAAAGAACAACCAACAAACTAAAATGAAATAATCCTTAATGATCTTCTTTGAATTAATGGTTTGGCAATTACAGAAGTGTCCTAAGGAACCTCATAGAAGTTCTAGATTTCAGACAGGTTTTGGAAATGTCTTAATTTTCCCAGAGATTAGCATTTGGGGATAAAGCCTGGGAAAGAAAATACTGTAATTTTGTTGGCATTAACATATGGATAGTTTAGTTTCTTGTTTGTTTGGTTGGTTTGTGTTGGGGTTTTTTTCAGGATTCTGAGTTGCTTTTGGGAAACTGTCTTATTTTTCTCACCTTTGCAAATTGGAAAGTTGGGTAGGTTGAATTATGTTCCTGTGGAGTACTTGCAGAAACTATTATTTTTCAGTTTATTAATTTAAAATTCAAAATAACTATTTTTCTTGGAATGGAATTATTTAATTAAGGTCAAACTAATCCTCTATTTTTTTTTTTCTGTGAACAGAGCAGCCTTAAATTAAGTTTTGACAGCTGTAAGAATGCTTATGTTTTCTATTCCCCATGCCAAGACTGAGATATGAAAAGAGAACTTTCCAGTAATGTTATTTGCACAAAGAGAAACTTGTTCTGCCAGTGTTTATTGGCACTTTATTTTTCAAATCCTCTGAAGGTCTTGGAATTTCCTTGTTCTCTCTATTAAAATATTTAAATTCACCTATATAACTGTTTTTTTGGTTCTTTTTTTTTTTTTTACAAAAGAAAAGTATTTCTGCTCAGATCCAAGACTCAAAATTCTGTAGCAAATACTAGATGTTGCTTAGCAGACTTAATAGGCTTTTGCAATCAAGCTGCCAAAAAAAAAAAAAAAATCACATTTGTGTGAGGCTTCTGGAACCTGAGGACAATAAAAAGTATAAAATTGGTTGTTTTCAGTAAACTAATGTGCTTTAACAATCTGAAAGTGGGTTTACTACTTTTCCTTTTAAATTCTGCAAATATTTTGGCCGCTTCAAGTATTTAACTTGCTAAGTGATGTCTGAATTTGGCTTGTTCTGAGGCAAAGTATTTTTGCCTCTTGTGAGATCACAGAAATTGATTCATTTAAGTAGAATAGTTGTCATATTCTTTTCTCTGTCTAAACTCTAATTCCTATTTCTTCCATGAGTTCATTTTATTTTAGGAAAAATTTATCATCTAAGATGATGAAAGCTACAATTTTCTTAGCAAGCTGTCAAACAACAGTTCTATTATCCTGTCATTTGCACATGAATAAAATGTCTGTTAGAACTAATAATAAATTTGCCTTCATTTTAATGCGACTGATGTTTTCCTGCTATCTCAAGGAACACTGCAGAATACTACAGGAAGTGCAACCGAGCAGGCTGTGATAATGTCACTTTGGCCCATCTTCAGTTACATGGGAATCCCATCACAATAGGGAAATGTTTATAAATGTATGTAAAGTATGCTAAATTAAGGTCTGTCCCAACTGAACTGATGTTTATTTAGCTACTAGGACTTCAGGGTGATAATATGGTGGGTTGGCATATGCGAATTGCTGTGCACTGCTGGGTGAATAAACAATGTGACAGAGGTTTCACAGTAAGTTCATCACTGATATTTGCTTTTTGTCGTGCTGGATTTTCTTTATTTTTCCCTTTTCTATTCCTAAAAGACAGCATTTTTTAAATGTTCCCTTAAATATTTAAGAGAGACAGCCATGTGAGCATGCCCAGTGTAAATACATAAATATTTCCATTTCAGATTCTCTTTTGGGTTTGGGAATGAGATTAGTCAAAGGGACAGAGGGAGAAGGGAGAGCATGCAGTCAGCTGGAGAAAAGATTAAATGCCCTTTGATCACAAGCAGCAGGACTGCTCTTTCCTTGCTGTATCCTGCAGCTCAGACTTTAAAGTCCTAGAGCTGAGAAATACACAATTTCCACTTGTTTCTCTCCAGCAGCAGCTGCTGCTACCTGAACTGTGGAGGTCTGGATTGACAGGGAGGTTTGGAGCAGGACTGTCTTGCCAGGGCGCAGGCTGCTACCTGAGAGCAAGCAGTAAAAATGAGATTCTGTGGTGTCCCACCATGTCATGGGGTGTATGTTTTGAGAGAGTTTTATATAAGCTGTAGAAACTTGCAAATGACTGAATTGTCTTGCATAATTCTCCAGCTGGTGGCTTTTTGTGCAGTATGTCCCTGGGCTCATGGAGACCCTTGGCATTTGGGGAAGGCCAGCAGATGCTTTTACTCCTACGTAGTAGGTGGCAGAGCTGGGTGCTACAGAACAGACAGGAGGCATCCTGGCCAGGATGTGGGAAATGCTAAAGCCAGGGATACCTCTGTGTCCCTAAGAGAGATAGTTTATCTGTGCCTCCACTTGTAATTCATAGCCCCAGGAAAGGAGCCAAACCTTTCCTTTCAGAAATAAAATGGGATAAACTTTGAAACTGCTGATTACATTCCTTTTTTCTCCAGTAGTCAATAGAAGTAGTCTGGACTGAAGTAGTCTGATTGGAGTAGTCAATAGAAGCCATTCATATCTCTTCCCTGCTTTGCTGCCTTAGTCTGGCTTGTGGCTGGCATTCCTTTGGATCCCAATTGATTATCTGTCTCTGTACTAGCATATCCTCAGCTGTGTGGAACTACACAGAGTCTCTACCCAAACATTTATGGAAGTCTCCTGGAAGGCAGGAAATCCCTTTTTGGGCAGACCTTGACTAAATCCTCAGTCAGAGCTCTGCCTTCTGAGCGAACATGTAGGGCAGGGCAGAGTAAGACAGGGAAGGACTGACATAAAGGCTGTGTCACTGGGTCACACTGGGTCAGGCCTAAGGACTGTCTGGGCAGGGATCTCTGTCTCAGAGCATCCCAGTCACCACACCAGCCCCGTGTTACAGCTTGCTTTCTGACACCTCTGCTAATCCTTCTTGTCAGTCCTGTGTAAATGAGAGGATTCCAAACACGAGGCTGCTTTGGGTCAGCAGCAGAACAAATGGGAGGAAGGAGCAGCATCTGCTGAGATGTTGCTGTTCCACATCACCACTGTGTTTTTCAGGAGGTAAAGAACGTGAACCTACTTCTGAGCTTCCTATACTGACAAGAAAAAATTACAGCAGCCCATCAGAGGCAAAGCAGCTTTTGCCATCCAGGAAGAGTTTCATAGAATTCGTCAAACTATATTCAGTTCATGGGTCACAGTCAAATAAACGTTTACTATAAAAAGATCTAAAATGACTGCCTTAACCTACCTTGTGAAATAGTGTAATTTCCAGTGTGTTTTAAGCTCATGTTCAAAACAGCAAGTAAATATGCGCTTTGAAAAAATTATTTCTAGTGTTCAGTAAATACATAAATTGGAAGGGCATGCATGACAAAGAAAACAATTTCAATTACTTCCATGTCATTAATATTTTTCTTAAATTTACATCTCCATTAATTTTTTTTATTATTGCAAGCATGAAAGGGAATCCCAGGCAAAGTTCAGAGCATTTCTGAGATGCATTGTTATGTACTCCAGCTGTTGTCTCCAATCCCCTTTTAAACCATTTCTAATACAGCAAGCAGAGATGCTTGATTGGACATGTGGATCGTGGATTGTTTAGAAAGTTGTAGAGTTAAATTGTCAGTCATTAATCAAAGTTTTGTTTCGGGGTTTTTTGGTTTTTTTTTGTTTTTCTTTTTGATAATAGAATATATATTTGCAAAGCCTTTTGATATGTGTAGACCATTTAGGGCATAGAAACAGTACAGATTGAAGTATGAAACAATACAGAGTTAATAAAAATCATAAGAAAATTGACATTTTTTGGTGGCAAATGTTATCAAATTTTAAGTGTGAAACTACGGTTTGTCTTTTAGTTTTAACAAAGGATCAGTTGAATGTTAAGGCTGTACCTGTGTGCATAGCCAGTATGCAAAACCATTGGAGTCAATTGTGAACTCTTCCACTGGCTCGAGAACTCTGGGGCTCCTCATAAGGACAGATGAAATTATTGCTGGTTCAAGACAAGGAACTTACTGGGAACAGGTTCATGGACTGCCCAGATAGACACATTTCTAGCAAATTTTTGATTAAAAAAAATTTCTCCTTCTCAAGGCAGGAAAATCAGCATGGCCTGAAGAGTCCTTCCAGGCAGTTCCTGCTGTTCCTGGGTCAATTCCTGTGCTTGAACATTTTACCAACTCAAGTGGCCAACTGTGCTTTTCCTCCCACAGGCTGCACTAGAGGTTTCTGTTGCAAAATTAAGTATATATATATGTAGATGGTCAGTAGAAACTCTTACAGATGAAAAAACAGTAAAGTAAAGTAAACTGTTTTTTCCTGTAGTTACAGTGACCCATAGCAATAGGTCCAGTATGGGCTGGAGTGGTCCTGCAGGACCATGGGTTACAAGAATTCAGGAAAACAGTGGTTCAGGGAGTCCCTCAAAATCAGAGATTCTTGCAAGAGCTTCCTGTTTCCATCTGGACAGCAGCCAGATGCCCTGTTCAAGAGTTTGATTCCACTTACTAGTTTTAATCTATGCCAAGACCCGTGGAGGTTGGTCAGGCTTTTTTAACAAACGCTCTGCCCATGACTGCCTGTGTAATATTACCTCAGGAACTCCCAGCCCTTTTAAATGTGCTGTCCAGGTAGTCCTGAGCTCTACATTAGTCTTTGTGCCTTGATGAATGTTTCACAGTCCTCACTTGAGCTGAAATTTAGAGGTTCTGAGCTCAGCATGACTCATGTAGGTTGCCTGGAAGTAATGGACCCTGGTTCTGTGAAAACTTGTTTCTGACTTCAGCTTTAGCAAGTGATAGTAAAACATTTTCATCAGAAAAATTCCAAATGGTTCTAATCACAATAGAAATCCTACTAGAATCTCTTATAATTTCTCCATCAAGTGTTGTCAGACATATTCGCACAAAAATATGTGGTTTTGGTTTTTTTTTAAACAGTCACCAGATATCTGAAAAATCGTTTGAAACTGGGCATTTGATGGAAAACTTGGAGTGAGGAATTCATGAACAACTTAGAGGTGACAGTAGAAGTTTCAAAGAACAGAATTATTTGAATGTAATACTTACTGACAGTTTAGATGTGTGTTGTTTTATTTTAGTTGTTTATATTCAGATTTGCATGATGCCCACTTACTAGAATATTCTAAATTACTAGAAAAAGAAGCTGAGAAATTTTGCTTGCTGGACCAGTAGATCTTAATTTCCTTCCCTCTCCCTTTGGTTTGGGCTGAAAAGGATGTAAAGGTGGTATCTCATATCCTAGATGTATGCTTTTATTTATTCTTTTTTTACTAGGAGAAATAAAATTGCCTGCATGGAGGCATGCACTTTAGCACTGACCTTAAAAAGAACTTGTATGGCAAAGGCAAATACCTGTGTGACCAACTACTGATATTCACTAGAAAAAATATTGCATAATAAGTTCTTGAAGTATGCTTATCTTTTTTGATATTAAGCACTGATTAATTAATTCCAGTTTTTTTTTAAAAAAAAAAAAAATTCACTGCTGGACAATGTTATACAAATGTTTTATTTTGTTTTCCCAGTTCTGTTTTCTGCAGAGAAGAGTTCCAAGGAGTTTAATTTAGGTTTCATTAAGAATTCGTTGTACTATTTATTTGTGTTAGAACAACATGAATAAGTGGCTATAATATAGATATAATTTTTTTTTCCCCCAGGAAATGTTTATGTCATATAATGTCTATTTTTTCTTTTGTTTAATTCTTTGTGTAAATAAAGTTAGCAGCTAACACATACAAGAAACAATCTCCCTCGCTGCTATGTTCATTATTTTTTCAGTAGGATCTCAGACCATAAATTTCTTTCAAGTCTTGGCAGAAACTTCAAGCTCTGAACCCTCCAATTATTGTTTAATATTATTCCAGAAAGGAAGAGTAAGGTCACAGGATGCTTTGCATTCTCCTGCTCCCTCTCTCCTTGAGCTGGTTTTGGTGCCCCCATTGTAACTGTGTGTTGTGGTAGGAATAAATCTTATCCATCAAATACCTGGTGCAAAAGAAATTCTGCCACTGAAAATACTGGATTATTCTTTCATCACCCATTTATTTATTGTTGTTTGGTCTTTTCTGGCTTTGAAATCATAAAACTTGTCACAGCTCAACTTTAGGATGAGGAAATAGAACTGTTATATTGAATTGTGAAGATAAAGAGATCTCCTATCTAAAACTTCAGAAATCAAAGAGCATTTTTTGTTTCCACAAAGTCAGCAGTTCTATCACTGTAACTGCCAGGGATAAATTCCTTTCAGGCCTGAAGGAAAAGTGCTGTTCAACTCACAGTGTGCCTGTTGAAGGGGGAACCTGTCTCAAATAGGACTGCAGGCTTTGTATGAGATTTTGAGCAAATGAGCTTTTCTTCTAAAAAGATGAAGAGTAATAAAAGCCTTTCTGCATCTTTTTTATTTTCTAAGCTGGAGGGTGCAGTGCTTATTAAGAGACACAAAATGTGATCTTTCTGGGAGTCCTGTATAGGGCTTAAAGAGTAGGAACTAGCGGGGGGGGAAGTGTCCACCTGAGCTACAGCCTTGGAATTTGTCCTCTAGACACTCATTTTCCTGGCTTTGGTGATGAATTCAGATTGGGAGGCTATAGGATGCTGCTCTCCAATTCCCTCTTCATGTTGACTCAAGCAATGCTGCTCCCAAGTTTATAACTCTCCAGGGGATAGGACTTTCTGAGAGCCTGGATTTATAGTGCCTGTGGTGATAGAGCATAATGAATGGAAAAAGAAGAGGGTCATGATGTTTTTCAGCTGTTTATTTTTATATGAATGTGTGAACTCTATGACTAGGCCATATTCTTAAAATGAAAGATAGGTGAGATCTTAGAGAAGTTTTGTTTTTTATCTATCTATGTTTTCTGTCATTTTAGTCTGACAGCTTTTGTCATGGTTCGGTAAGGAAAAAAGGGAACAAAGTATGCATTTTCATTTAAATTTGGTTGCTTTTTGCACATCAGCAAGATTTTTCAGGGCTGATCATGGTTGACCATAAAATAGATATATGTACACCTAAATCATTCCCTACCTGGAAAGAAGCTTCCAAAGTGCACTGTGAGAAAGGACAAACATAGTAACCATTTCATGGATCTGTTTGCCACTGCTGGCTTTGTCTTCCCCTCCTGCAAGCTATAGGGTGCTACCACCACCTTGTTTCCAGATGTCAGAGACTTGTCCTATGCCAGTTTAGCCCACTCCACCTGCAGAAACATAAACTGGCTTTTTCTGCTGGGCTGCTGAGCTGAATCTGTTCAGAGAGGCTTCCAGCAGCTGCCAGATATGTCAGGTTAAGTTATGAATGAGCATGACTGACAAGGTGGAAAGAGAAAAACAGAAAGATAAGGAGACAAAAGTCAGAAATACCTCTTGACTCCTATTTTTGAGGGAGGTTGACTGTCTTGTCTTGTACTGAGGGACAGCAGGGACAGGAGAGTCAGCAGACTCAAGCATTAGAGCATGAATTCTCATCTTCCTTAGGTCACAAAAGTCACTGGAGAAAGAAGCCTGTTTTAGGAGGTTATTTGGGAAAATAATGACTGATTTCAGTGCTCCAGAACACTTCAGAGGGACAAGTCTATCACTAAATACTTTTTGCATCAGGAGCAATCAGCCTTAAAAAATTAGCCTATGCAGTACCTTTCCTAAAGTTTTGCTCTCTGGTCTTTCCCCTTTGAAAGAAAGTTATGTTCTTTGGGCTTCTCCCTCTCTTGACATTGCTGCCTCTGGTGGGGAATGTCTTATGTCCTGGGCCTTTCAGGACAGCTGGGCTCCATTGACTGCTCTGAGCCAGAGGATCTGCCAATTTATTTTAGACCTCCCCCTTGTCATGTAAGAGATACAGAGTTTGCTGTTTCACATGCTAGAAATGATAGTCCAGTTGTCCTTTTAAAAGTGTCCCCTGGTGCTTCTGTAGACAAGGAAGCCACGATAATTTTATTATGTTTCCACTGTACTTTAA
>VWZN01001441.1:347121-388549 GCA_013396955.1 Regulus satrapa | reverse complement strand
AAAAAAAAAAAAAGACGAAATTTCTCCTGGCTCCCACCCCTCCCAGTTTCCAGGATATTAAAACTGAAGAGCTTTAGCTGCCTGACACAAGTTAAGATTCACAGTGGCTGTAGGGCATAATCTGAGCAAGAGTGTAACTTCTTCCCAATAGCTTTGAAGCAGTGCTTTTTCAGCCTCCTTGTTTTAATGGCACTTGAGTGGATACAAAGCACATAGGATTGCACAATTAGCTGCAAAAGACATGTGGTTGCAATTTTTCTATTATAAAGACCCTTCTCTCGCCAGGCTCCTAGCAGTGCTTCTGAAATATTGTTAGCTTTTTCTCTCTTCTTGTCTCTCCTGCAGCTGAATGCCAAATTTATAGGAAGAAAATAAATATTTTGAGGTTTTATTTGATTGAGAAAAGAGTTTGTTGCATTAAATGGCACAAGCACAGCCATATTTAATAGAGGCCATATTTTGTCTCAGTGAATGCCTTATTTGAACAATCACAATGGTTTTTGTTTGCTTATCAACATATTCATTTTTTTTGTTTGTTTGTTTTTACAACATGCTCTGAATCAGCAGATTATTTGATCTTTTGTTGTCGTTGTTTATTTTCAATAATCTTCTATAATTTCCAGGCCTTCATGATGTACCTATGTGCCCGTGTGTGCACAGGAGTTTTTTATGCGTATACATAAAATTCTGCCTTAAACAGAAACAGTAACATTAAAATCCCTCTTCTCTGGAATAGTGTAATTCCTTTTCAATGCAGCTCCTATAAAAAACATGGACTGTGTATTTCTGGCCTGTTTCCAACATTTCCATTCTTCTCTTCTGCCGGTTCTGAGATTTGGCCTTTTGCTGCATCCTGTGCTTGGGGTGGAATTCCTGAACTTTTTGGGTCCCTATTTTCCAACTTATACTTTTAAACTTTGATTTAATTTGTATTTCCTGAGTAATGTGATGCATTAGCAATTCTCAAGTGTTATCCAAAATACAGGGACAGTAAGTACTGTTACCATGTTATGTTCTGTTTTCTGTCTTCTTAAATAAAATATTTTAACAATCTTCTGCCCTTTAGTTCAGAAGGTCGTCTAATGGTTTTGATTACTATATTAAGGAATTTAAGATTGGTCCATGGCAAAAATGAACTTAATTTTAAAATCCAGAGGTATGTGGAAGAACAGTTAGTAATTTAAAAGAGTTGGAAAGAACTGTGAGGATGGCTTTGGTTTGTGTAGGTCAGGTGTTCAGTGCTGATTGGGACAGGGCTCATGGGGAGGGTGACAGTGCCAAACAAACATGGCCTCAAAGGTAAGCAGAGCCAGGTATAAACACATGCATAAGGACCATAAAAGAAAGTGAATGGATTAAAACATGGAATGGCCTTACCTATTTTACCATTTTCTCCATATACAGTCAGAGAAGAGGGGGAGAAGTAAGATTGTGCCTTGCTTGTATTGCTGCTCCTGTTCCACAGACAGCATCGAGCTCTGAGTGCATCAGTCTGTCTTCATGAGCTGGTTTGAAGTGCTGTGGGATGAATAACTAAAGCACAGGGAGACGAGCTGACCCACACAGCCAGAGGCAGCCTACACAGCAGGCTCCACAACCCTGAGTCAGGGATCAGATTTCTTTCAAATGGTAAAAGACAGGTAGCCTTCTCAGGGTGGCAGTGAGTAAATTCAGGATCCTGAGCAGAGAGCTGTAGTAGCAGTTCTGTAGTACAGACAGATCTGTGTCTCACTGGGTCTGTTGCTATGAGTGGCTGGAAGAAGATGATGGCATTTGGCACTGCTGAAATAGATTTACCAAGGGCAAGGCATGCTTGACCAGACTTCTCTCTGTGATAAAATTACTAGGTTTGAGATAAGGAGAGAGCAGTGGATTTCACTTACCTGGACTTTAGTAATGTTTTCAGCATTGTCTCCCACAATATTTTTGTGTCCAAGCTGGAATATCAAATCTGGATGTTTGGATCACCAGGTGTGTTGATAATTTATTGGAGATTTGGGCTCAGAGGGTGGTAGTTAAAGAGTTGTGCTCAGCCTGGAGCCTGCCCAATAAAGTTGTACAATTTCCCTCCTAGAAAGTTTTTGTGTCCTACCTGGATATGACACTGAGCAGCCTGTTCTGATTTCATTGCTGATCATGCTAAGAGCAGGAGACTGGATGGAGACAACCTGAGGTCCCTTCTACCCTGAGTTATCCTATGAATCTCTTATTCTAATGTTTGGGAGCACAGCTGATTGTCCAGCTGGCCAGACCACAGAGTTGGCCCCACGCTGACAGTAGCAGAACATAAGGTGCTGACCCTGACATGATAATTCAGTAGTGGCAACCTTCCCCTCAAAATATTTTAGCAAGCTTATTGTAAAAAACCATGGGTTTGTATCACATTGTGTTTTCTGTCGCACAAGAAAAAGGCTCTGATTTAGTGGTGTTAATGGCAACTGTAACACAGTACACCCACTTGCCAACACAAAGTTTCCAAGTTTCCTGTCCTCATTATTTCATGTTGGTTATGTCTTGGACTACATTGCCTCTAGCATCCCACCTTTTATGGGAGGGTTTTACACTTTGGTATTTAGATTCCTGTAGCTTTCAAAACATACTCAAGGGCTGAACAAGCGCAAATTGGTCTTGATGCTGAATATGAATATTTTTCTACAGACAGGTAGGAATTCTTATGCTTTTCTTCTTTTGTAATCCCATCTTATTCTCAAGCCTGTTTATGTTCTGATCATGAGGGGTGCTGGTTTGACCGGTTTTTAGCTGCAGTAAATTTACTAAAGGAGAGGAAAAGAGAGAGACCCTTTTGCTACAGTCTTCAGGGTGCCTTCAATGAGAGATTTGGCTTTAAATGTCTGGAAAATATGGAATTTATTCAACAAAATACTTTTAGGTTCATGCTTTCTGGTGGAAGACAGACATATTTCTTAGAGAAATTTAACTTACTAGCCAAATCCTGTCCTTGGGATGAAACATGTGGAGAAACTTCTGGCAGGGTATCCAGAAACAGTTCCAAGGAGCCATGCAGCCATGGGCCAAGGTGTATGCACAGTACACAACTGAGTGGGACACACTCACTCACCCTGAAAATACAGATCTATTTGCACTTGGGTGTGCTCATGAGCTGCTTGTTGCTTTGGGGAACTTGCTCTTTCATGACTCTATCCCCAGCTATTTTGTTCCTGAGAAGCCTGTAACAGGACAAGGTGTTTGAGTATCTCAAGCCCCTGATGATGCATTTAGACAAGACTTTCTTCTTGCCATTGTGGTGATGGAGTAAAAGTTTCACCCTGGTGTGCACAAGGCCAAAGGAAATCATAATCCCAAGCCTCTACCTATTTTCCATTGTCTCATCCTTTCAGTCTTAGACATTGAGGTCAGACAAAAGTTAGGACACATTTTGTAGCAGGTTCACCTGTTCAAGTTCCCTGTGATTAAAGTTCTGGTGACTTTGTGTAAATTCTGCACTCGCCCTACTTTCAAAGCAAGGTGAGCTACCTTCTTTTGTGTTATTCCTAGTTCGTGTTAAGTCTATGTCTACTGAATACTAAAGCAGAAGCCAAAGATCACTTTGCTTTGTGTATGTGTGTGTGTATGTGTATATATATATGCTATGTCCTTGCAAATCCCATCTATACAAAAGGCTTGGCTCTTAATGGAAATATATGTTACTGTTACCAGAATTTACTCCTTTCTGACTGAGAATAAAACACAGTATGAAACCATAATTTTCTTTCCTTTCCTCTTGAAGTTCTGATGTTGGACATCTTGTCAAATTTTCTTGTCCTATTCTCTCACCAGTTCTTCACATGACTTTGGATGAGTAAGAATGCAAATCTTCAGAATATTCATTCCAACTAGAAAATGAGGTGCAAAACCCATCTTTTTTTTTTCCTCCCTCCCCTCTATAAAAAGTAAGGGTAATGTGAGGCTATCTCAGTCTATGTTCTTCCTTACATCTTGAATCATGCCCAGAAATGTGTCTGTTTTTTTCTACATCTAAGTTACAAATCCTGAGGCTTGCTATAATGGTGCTATCAATCACTCCTATGACAACACGGAGGAGGAAAAAAAAAACATGCTTTTTGTCTTTTTGTGCTTTTATAAATTAGGTTTCACTTTTTTATATATATATATTTTTTTTTCCTTTTCATGGCTTAGTCTTGAATTTATTTCTGTGGTAACAAATTTTTTTTTGTTTTCCTCTGGAATTCTCTCTCACATTTTACATCCTCAAAGGCCAAAGGGTTGATTAGCTCAACTTGTTTGACCTGGTCATTGCTCCAGATCACTAAGTTTCCTCAGCACCCCAGAACTTAATTTTAACTCAAACCTTTCCTTCCTTAGGAAGTTCCATTATATGCTATAAACAGAAACTTTATGCAAAAGTTTTCAGCATGTCTTTAGCAGGGTGACTGCTGATTTAGGTCTGAAGAAAAGCCTGTATGCTTGAAAGTGTGCCTTTTTTGTTTGTCTGTTTAATTTTATCACTCCAGCAATGATGATTGGTTGAACAACAGAGCTTTTTTTTGCCTCCTGTGAGTTTTGTCTCTCTTGTGGCATTATTGTTACAGCCAAGGCAATGGTTAAGTAGGAGCATTGACTCCAGAATCAGCAGCAGCTTTGGGAGCTGAGTGGATGGCCAAGTGGTGCAGCAGACAGGTACTCTGTGCTTGAGAGAAATGTGGACAATCAACCTCCTTCCTAAGTCATGCAAGAAAAATACCTGCAGAACTTATGAGACATTTTAATGAAATGAAAGAAAATCCATTCTTCTTGTAAGGAAATAAGGTTTATTTATTTCAATCTGTTATCTGCTCTTTTGTAGACTGAGCGATTCAAACTTCAAATGAAATATAAAAAATGTTCCATTACTCACTTTTCTCTTTCTTTAGAGCACACTGGAAAATAAGCATGTCGTCAGAGGCCCTTTCTGAAAGGTTGCTAAGAAATAAAAACTGACCCAGTCCCAAGTGTACTGTGCTGTCCACAAGACAGAACAAAAATACCCTTATTTTCCCCCACAAAGTTGGCTGCGTAAACACAGGAGGTAATGGCTGTATTCAGTATGAATAAGTAGAAAATTCACCCAAACATCACTAGTGCACTTGGGAGCAGGCCCAGAACAGTCTCTACCTGCCAAGCATCAGCCTTAGTGGTCCATGCCTGGTCCAGAGCCTCGATGGCAGGGCTGCCACGCTGTGCACGTGCTGCAGGGCAAGCTGTCTCAGCTGCCGACATTACCTGCCTGCAGACAGCTGCTGCACTTTGCCAGACCTCCTTCAGTCCTGCAGGGCTATACATTTTGCAAACACACATAAAGATGTTTCATAAATGTCTCCTTTTGTCTTGGAAAGACAAAGGAAAGGTGCTTTATGGAAACTTAAAATAAATAAAGTGTTGAGAGCTATTACCACTGTTTCAAATCCTGCCAGGCATTTGATTTTTCAAAATGAGAAAACTTCTTTTCTTACTCTGACTGAAACATCCACAGAAAAGGGCAGCGGGGTGGGACTTGTGTTTGTGTTTCCAATTTCGACCCTCCTGATTTCTTTAGCATATGTAGTTATTCCATCAGTTTCCTACATTCTGAGTTACTGACCTGTTCAGCTCTGAAATACAAGAACTTCATAATCTCATAGGTCTGGACCAAAAGTATAAAGGAGTTTTGAAGAAAAGGAAAGAAATGTAACTTATAAGCCTTATTAGGTGATACTTATTGTACATACACAGTGTGAGCGGAACCATGATGCTGCTGCTCGTTGCACCACTGCTGCAGCACTCCCCATCCTCGTGCATGTTCATCCCAGCTTTTGCTCCTTCTGAATTAAATGAGAAGTGTGCAGGGATGGGAGCCATCTGTATGTGTAGCCATGTATGTACTCAGCACAGGAAGATTATTGTAAGTCAGAGTCTCTCCCACTGTGGGGGTTTTACCATAGAGCCACTGCTGCTGTCCCAGGGATCAGAGAGCAGAGGCTGGTGTGGGAAGCCATGGCTTGGAGAGCAGCGAAATGGGCATGGTACCATTTTCTTTTTTTCCCCCTTGACTCTGTTGCTTGGATTTCATGAAGCAGGTCTTTAAAGGCAGCTGGAAATGTGTCTTTCAAGTGTCTGATTTATTTTCTTTGTAAGAGAAAAGTTTTGGCTGTCTTCATCGCAGAATAGGTGGGATTTCGAGTTCCCTCTCACCAAGGCTGGGAGAAGCTATGACACTGATGAGCTATTTTCCCACTTTAACTTCCTTACTTGGCATGGTTCATGCTCAACAGTATCCTCCACTAAAAGAGGGAGGCAACCCTGTTCCCAGGGTACTCTGATTTATCAGTGCCTTTCCATATATCATCTCAAATTTTAACTCCCTCTGTCAGGCTAATTTCATCATTCCCATACCAGTTTTCTTCAACTGAACTGAATTCCTTCTTAAGCAAGCATCCCTAGATTTTTTTAAAAACTATTTTTAGACTTTACAAGCATATAGAAAAATCAAGGGTGAAATTGTATAGATTGTGGGAAGCAGAAAAATCAAGCAGGGCACTTTCAAGCTCTGCAGATGCTTTAAATGTTCTGGTAGTGCTTAACAGGCTTTGTAGGATATCATGACACAGCAAAGTCAAAAATATACCTGAGCAGCCTAGGCTTTTAGTGGTCTCAATGAGCTCTCCTTGTCTTTTAAAGATGTGACACCTGGGTGTTTTGGCTTTATTTTCTGGTTTTAATGGGTCTGCAGTAGGCTCCTATCATTATCAACAGTTTGTCTTCCTGCCTTTTGCAGCTTTTAAGCTTTTAAATTTGAATATTTTGTTTTTATTTGAGATTTAAATGCATAATCCAGAGCCCACAAATGCATTTACAGGTCTTGTGTTCAAAGCTGAGATGAGTTTGAGCTATATGTAATTCCTTTTGATGCAAAGGGTGCTGACCACTTCTAAAGTGACAAGAATAAAGATAATCTGAGTGCTTAAATGTTTGCATTTTCACAAATCAGCTTCATGGTGCACAATGTCAAGCTGATATAATTGACTCTACTTCCTTATCATATGGCTTACCCTTCAAGAGGAATATGTTTACATCAACCAAGGATGCATTTCCTAGCTAGGGGACCATCTTTTAATTAGGAATGAAAGAAAAAACTCCCAAAGCTGAACTACCACTAGAACATACATTGTGAGATAACAGCAGTATAGCCCTGTGACTTATACATTACTTTAGTAGTCCTGAAGTAATTTAAAAATATTAGCTGCTAAATGACTCTACCTGAAGATTGGTTCTCATCCATTGTATTTTTTTTGACCCTGCTTTGGTGAAAGTAAGCCTTTAATTGGAGGCAGTGGATATCACAAGTGGTTTTCAAAGCATTCAGCTATTGTAGACTGTGGGAATTTACTTATCTATTAGCATGAAGGACAGGCAGATGTGCCTACTGGCCCCAAATCAGCTTTCAAATTACTGCTATGATTAGAAGATGAAGAAAAATGAATCAGAATAATATTAAGATGCCTTAAGGTGTAGGCTGAGGTGGAGGTTTTATTTGTGGGATTTTTCCCCCTTCTAATCTCCCTTTTCCTCTCTCTTTTTACTGTTCTTCAGGTGCCTGCTCTGGGTTGTCTCCTTTGTCTGCTCTGTTAATATCCTCTTCCTGAAATTTCTGCAAAAAATGACCCTTGCCATGTTTCACTCTGAGTTAAACCAAGTGTTAGAGTGGTTTTGAAATTTGAGAAATAAGAACTCTTTAAATCTGATTAAAATCTTTGTTTATTGTGTAGTAGATGTACTAGATAATTTTTCTACATTTATCATTAAAAATTTGTAAAACAGAGCATTGGCTCTATCAGTATTAGACATTGTGGTTTTGGCTGGGGAAAGTAATACAAGTTGGAAATGCTTTCATTATTTTTTCCAAGACATCACTAACATATTTTCTAGGTCAGGTTAGTGATGCCAAATCCGACAGTGAACAATGCCATATGTTTAATAAAAACCCAGATCAAGCAGCACATTTTTGCAATGTACTCATCCTGTGCTCTTTTTCCCAGGTAATGCTCACAAATTTTTTCTATTGCTGTGTCTATCATCCTTAAAAAAAACTGATCTGACTTCCTACTATATAGGGTGTTTTTTAGGGTGTATAAGAGTGTCTCAATCCTATTATTAACACACCTCTAAGTTTTTCTTATGCCTTCTTGTTTGCCTTTTCCTTCTCCCCCTGCCCAGACTTATTAGCTCTCTAGTGATGTAGAGCACCAATGTAATGTGTTAAAGATATTCTCAGAGGCAGAAGCCCCAACAGTTTTCCAATAAGCATTGCTGTGCTGATTTTTCAGGAGGGTAAATTGAAGCTTTACCTGAACTCTGTTGTTTCTGCTCCTCATTAAGCTCTTTCCACAGCATCATTTGCAACTTCCAGAGGAACACAGCATGGGTGTGAGTCAGTGACAGGCAAGGACATGGCTTGCTTAGCACTGGTGGTCACAAAAATATTTAGGGCATGCATTTCTGTATACTTTGTGAGGCTGAAAAATTTCAGTGTTTATAACTAAATACATCTTTTCAGTGAACTCTTGTGAATTGGAAGTTGAGAGGATGGACCGCATTTTAAAGGAGTTGTTTAAATGTCCTTTTAGTCAACAGAAAACATGGATTTGATTTTTTTTTTTCCCCCTGGTACTCTTGGATGCAAGTAAAATTAGATTATAAAGAGAGATAAAGAAATAGGTCTAATAGTAGTACAGAGATTAGCAGTTGAGATTCTAGCCCCAAGGATATTGTCAAGTTGATAATTGCTAGAATTGCTTACTTGTCATCTTAAAGAGAGATTCAGTGCTGAAAACAAGGTGCCAACCTGGATGACCCTGTTGCATGACACAGCATGGCTCTGTTTTGCACTTGTCACACTTTTGCTTCCAAATTGCATGGTGATAAACCTGTTCTCCTCACACTTGAATAACTGCTTTTACAATTTTCCTTTTTTGGCTAGGGTTTTATCTGCAACCTTTTAGAGCAATTGTATTCAGCAGAGGTGGTGCAGTTTGTTAGGCTGAAAGAAAGATCAACTCTCTTACAAGGAAAGGCTGAGAGAGTTGGGCCTGAATGACTGAGAGGGGACATCATCAATCGATGAAAAGTCTAAAGGAAGGTATCCAGAGGATGGACCGGGCACTCAGTGGTGCCAGCTGATAGGACAAGAGGCAATGGGCAGAAATTAGTGCACAGGAAGTCCTCTCTGAACATGAGGAAGAACTTCATCTTTGTACAGGTGACTGAGTACTGTAACTGGCTTCCCAGAGAGGCAGGGGAGTCTCCCTCACAGGAAATAGTCAAGAGCCATCTGGATGCAATCCTGTGCAATGTGCTCTGGGATGAATCTGCTTGGGCAGGGGAGATGGAGCACTCTGGTCCCTCCCAACCTGACCCATGCTGTGATTGTGTGAAAGATAAAGGTTTTTTGTATTAATAGTGCTATTAGAGTTGTGACTATCTACAAGCCTGACAAATTTTTGGACAGAGTAAGAACCAAAATTAGACTAGATTTTTTTTTTTTTGTGAATGCAAACACTCAGTTACCACATTAATGAAAATTGTTATTTGTGACTCTTCAGAAACACATCAGGGGATTAGGACCAAATAATTGAAAGAAATAACCTGTGGGGTGTGACGTTGATTGGTGGCTTTTTTGGGGGGAGAGGTGAGGGGGAGAGTTTGTTTGTTGGTTTGTTTGTTTGTTTGTTTGTTTGTTGGTTTGTTTGTTTTGGTGGTATTTAGAGCTTTTCCTAGAACCACTTAGTAGGTTGGAAAGTGAGAAGGTGTTTCAATAATGAGAGGTGAGAGAGGAAAGAGAGGCTTAGTAGGAGAGGTGGAAGGTAAGTTGGGAAGCATGCTGATATAAGAGCACACACTGAAACGTGAACACGCAAGACATGCTGGAATCCAAACCTCAAAAAGCTCCCAGTCCCAGGAACAGACTGTGCATGCCCACATGCATAGTGACTTCTGCCTGTTTTTAGCTGGTCTCTGAGGAATAAAGCACAAAGCAGCAAGAGGAGAGCTGCTCAGCCTGCATGTTCATTCTAATTTCTGCTCCTCAGTAATTAGAGGCTGTTACAGCTCTTGCTGAATCCAGCAAGTCTTTGCTGTAACAGATCATTCTCCATGCTGCAAACAGAAACTTTATTGTAAACTAAAAGTATGAAGCCAAAGCAAAACAACCTCTCTTCCATCATCAAAACTGGAGTCCAATAATCATGTTTGTTCCTAGTCACCTGTTTTCTTCAAGGGAAGGAGAGGAGCATGGGCTGGATGGGTAGAAATCCCGTGAATTAGAGTTAGTCATAGGGAGGGAGAGGAGTGAAATCTCCATAAGAAAGAGGTTTGCTTAGCAGCTAGTGAGGTCTCCTTAGAAGCGATGCCATTGAAACAGGAGCATAATTATAGGTTAAGCATCCTGAAATAACACTCACAACCTTTTTTTCTTAGTTCAGCAAATGCGATGTGAGAATTATGAAGAGGAGTTAAATTAAATACCTTCTGAAAACCCTAAGTGAGCTGTTTCCTTCCTAGATATTATACTTTAATAACAGCATGCCTGCCATCTAGGAGAATAATATTCAATGATGCTACTAATAGAGACATAAAAGCTGCATATTTGTGTAAAATCCTATTCACCAAGGCAGATATCTGATGTGTTGTGCAATATATTATCTGAACCTGTCATTTTTGAAATGATATGTTAGACTGAGAAGACAGCAAAAGAAAATCTATTCATGTACCTATTTTGTATGGAGAAACATTCTCTTAAGTTCTCCATCTCTGTCAGAGTGGGACTATGTAGCATCACAGTGTTGGTCATGGTGGTGTCAAGTTGGTTTATTCCCCTGTACTTGGGGACAGAAAAAAAATTGTATCTGACACTGTAAATTAATTTACAGTTAGGAGGATCAGCTTCAGTCTCTGCAGGAAGTTAAACTTCTGTCATCAGGGACTACTTAAAATGAATTTTTACTCAAATCGCTCTATTTGCTCCTCCAAAATAAAGCTTGCCACTATAGTAGTCTCTAGTTTCTTTTTGCCATGGAACATCAGAATGCAAGAGGTGTGAATCAACATGAAGATTGGCCTACTTCCATATCAGCTTAGATTCAAAATGGGTTGGAATAGGCTTTCAGGTTTGGACACTTATCTGAAGCTTTTTTTTTTTTTTTTTTTTTTTTTTTTTTTTTTTCCAGAAGTTAGGTTTTATATTAGAAGAGAAAAGGTGCTCAAAGCTCTTCAGAGCTATGGTTTTATGTGGCAGTGGAGAAAACTTACTTTCCTACTTCAAATAACAAGGTATTTGTAAGATCTCTATGTCTGCATGTACATGTGTGAGTAGGGAATGAGCCAAATATTTCAGTCTCAACAACTAAATTTAAGCTGAGGTTGTTTGTACAGCTGAAGACTGGCTCCAGAAGTGATCTTAAGCATAAGAATTTGGGGGGTTACTGGTTTTCTTGCTGGTAGCAGCTTTCTTATCACCACCCCAAATGCCCTGAGAGGGTGGTGGGAGTAAACTTGGACTGTGCATGGGTTGTCATGCATCTGTTTTAGGAGAAAAACAAGTAATTTCAGTTGCTGTCATTCTGGCACTTCCTCTAAGCATTTGATTTGTTTAAAAAGAGCTTTCCCTAAACAAGTCTGTTATTTCTGTGTCTTTTTGTATCTGGATCCAGGCTGAGGCATGGTGGCAGATGTAATTGCTTGGCATTAACCTAGGAGCTCCCATTTTCATTCTCTTTCCTTAGGAAAAAAAAACCCACAGAAATGAACCCTGAATCTACAAACCCCCAAACACCCAGACCTCCCAAATCCTGCATTTTCTCAGAATTTTTTCTCTGAAACCTCAAAATATAGATGCATATTCACATGACATAAAGCTCAGCTTCCTCATATTCCCAGCAGAAAGAGTCATGGCCAGTTGTGGCTGGTCACTTGCTCACTGCTCACACAGACATGTGTTTTTCCTATCAGTGCGAGGCTCTGCAGAATGTTGACTTTGTGCAATGGGATTCTGAACTCCCACAGGGTAAGTTAGATATTACTTCATCAAATCTCATTTTCAACTGATCCTTTCACTATCCCATAATATTCTACTTGTGCATTAAAGAGCTGGGTTGAAATACGTCAGTAATTTTTAAGAACCTTTGCACTGAATTTTATCTTTTATTTAATAACCTGTAGTAATAATTTGCAGGTAGAAGCAAGTTGTTGCATTTTCATCTAGAAAATTCTTTTCTCTTATCTGTCTTCTATTTAAGAACAGTTTTATATTTCAGTGCTAGATGATATATGGACAGAGGATACAATAGATTTTTTTTTTGTTTGTTTCCCAAATACATTCATTATTCATAAGTAACTCATAGAACAATCTGAGTGAACTAATTACAGACTATGAGTACTTTGTAAATTATTGAATTGGACTATTTTAGTGGCCCATTATATAGTGGCATGTTATTGAAACAAACTCTCCATTGAGTGTGTCTAAAACTTCAGAATTTCAAAATAACAAAATACTATATTATGAATAGAGGACTTATGGTATAAAATTGTATTTATATAAATTTATGCCATGCTCTGTAGATCTTATTTTGCCAAAGGTTTGATCCTAAAAAAACATTGTACCTGCTATACCTGTTTATGAAAAATACCTAAAAATTTCCATATTTATTTTTAATCTAATGGCAAAAAAATAAAACAAGGAAATAAGAAATGGAATTTTATTCTTTAGGTATGTTTTCAGACCCATAAAATATATTAAGTTCATACTATTTGTCTGTTTTGTTATAGATAGAATGTATCTCTGGTTTGGATGTTTTCTAGTTGGGCTTTTATTGTTGTTTTTCACATGAATTTGTGACACATAGGATTTCAGTCTGTGTTATCCTGTTCAACAGACACCACCCTACTGAACTATTTTATTTTAATGTGTTGGCATTTTCCACTGGTACGTTCTCAGTGGAAAAGTATTGGATAAAATTGGTGTGGTTTGTCAGCCATTTCAGGAGGGCAGCTGGGGCAATGTCTCCGAGGCATTACCTGTCACTTGGATTTCATCCCTTGAAGCCAGCAGGATTGTATAAAGTCTCAAATTTATTTTCATTTTGACTTTAAGAAAGTTGGATAATTTTGCTTTCCAGAAGAAATTATTAAAGCACATGTGTTTATCTTTTGTTATGGGACTGATGCCTGTGGGTGCTGGTGAGAATCCTTCCTCCAGCTGCCAGGTGTCCCAGGTCAGGGAGTGAGCAGAAGAGCTCTGACAGGTGGCACAGGAGACAAACCAGGAGCAGAACCAGGAGAACTTTCAGTTCAGTTGAAGTGTTTCAATATGACCTAAATGCAGTTTTGTAAAATCCATGGATCCTCTATACAACTGTAATTTTCACCCTGGAATTTGAATGCAGAAAGGGAAACTCTCCTAGAAAGCATCAGGGATATGGAAGTTGATACAAGTTTACTCCAAGGTTACAGCAAGTAAACTCCCCACCCTCCCCTGGAATAAAGGCAGTGTAAGCACAGACACACAACTCTAATCTATGATACAAATATTCTCCTTTCCTTGGGAAACATGCTCCCCACAGTCACTAATTCTGGTTGCTGAAATTGTGTTTAATAATGGCAAAATCTCAAGTTTCAATCTCTGTCAATGAAGTTGACTGGCTGCAGCAAAACTGTTCCCAAGTGAACTGCTCCATAAAACAGGGCAGAACCAAGTCTTCAGGGAGCAGAGCAGAATTTCTTTTTCCAGGTTGAGAAATTATTTATTTTTGCTTCCTATATTATAGAGACAAATTCCCCTCCCGCCAACTTTTCTTACTAAAGGCAACATGAATTATTAAATAGAACATCCATTCATATGTTATACTCTTATTTATTAATTTCACTTTTGCAACATTCTATTCACAAATGTCCTTAGGGCTTTTTTTTTTTTTTCAGTGAGGTGAGTAAAATTTGTTTTCTCAGCATTTTTATCCATTATAGTAAAAAGGCCAGCAACTACATTTTGCTTCTCTGAACATAAATTTAGAAGAAATATTTGCTTGACTGATTTTATTATTTCCTCAGATTTTTTTTCAGCTCCATTCTAGATATGGACAAGTAGTAAGATAATTGTATCAAAGTTCAAGTAATCAAGTGTTTAAAAACAATCTGAAACACATATGCTCAATCTGAGTAATATTTACCATTACAACAAACATCCTCCTTAACTGTTCTGCTTCCCTTCCTCTGCCCTCAACACAGATATTGTTATCTTGTTTTCTATCACAGCCCTAGTATTATTTTACTTTTATCTATCTCTTAATATTCAATCTAAAACCATTTCAGGAAAGGAGCCTTGTAGATTCTCTAGGCAATGAAGAAATAAAAGCTGTGGGAAGAATATTCTCCTTGCACACCTCGTGAAGATTCAGATTTGCGTGCAGCTGCTATTTTGAGTCCTGATACAAGAACATCGTTATCCCAAACTTAGAAGAGTGTTTGGCTTGAGCTCTCTCTGCGGGAAACGTGCTGCATTCCCATGTTTAGCATTGAATCTCTGACCTTTCATGCTTCAAGTTTCCTGTTGGACTGAGCAGGCTTTCCAGCCAGCAGAGGTTGACTCTGACCCCGTGTGCAGCTCCTCGGCACAGGCTATGTTTAGTGCCACTTCCACAGAGCTACACTTTGGCTCCTTTACACAGAAGAACAAATGCCCCAGGCTCCCCAGGTATTCCACTTTCCCATGCATGCCCTCCTATCTCTACACTAGAGAAAAAGCTGGTTTAAGTCTTATATGGTTTAATCCTTTAGGAATGGGTGAAACAAGTTTTTTTGATAACCCATTCCAAGCCAGCTCAAGAAAGCCAGAAAGAAGGAAAAGGGTTGTGGGGTTTTTTTTTTCCCCTTCTTGATTTGTCATTGCTTTCAGAACCCCTTGGGATTAAGTATTGCCTTAGAAAATCCAGGGCTAGCCTGCAGCCCTTTTCCTTGTCCTCTTGCAGTTACATCATCTTCTTCAGAGAGACATGTTAGAGTATCATTATTTAGAAGAGGCCCTCAGCATTCCTTAACTCCTTCATTCTCCTTGTTCTACCCATCCTCTCCGTTCACTATGTCAGTGCTGCATGGAGCATTTCTGCAGCAGCAGAATGTGTGGTAGGCTTTCTGCTGTGCAGAGTACCACAGGTCAGAAACAGTTTTCTGAAAATCCAGCTCTTTATTTGAGATTGTCATAACTGCTCAGGGTAGGTGTGCAGAATATTGCTTCCAGTGTGTAACAGCTGTGAAAAAAACTTGCTCTCACTTTTGGGGCATTTGGCAGTGCAGTTAATGCAGTGAGTCTCTGGAGCATCAAATGAACTGACTGACAGCTTCTGCCAGACACTGATGGGGCAGTACGGATGTTACCACTCCTGGCTCTGGATAGCTCTGTAGTACTCCAGGTGGGGCAAGGCAAAGAAATAAAGATTTTTTTTTTTTTTTTTCCTGTCTAATCCAGAAAACAGAAAACTTGACCTGGATTGAAGAGTCATGATCCTGGACTGGCACATCTCATGAAGTCTTTTCAGGTTGGCAGTTTGGTTTGCATGTTCTTAGTAAGTAAGACTAAAATGATGCCTACAAAACCAAAATTTAAACTTATCAATGAAGTTCCTCTCTGACTGTTAGAGAGTAGATGTTATGTAAATAAGTAGAATAAGACCCACTTCTGTTGAAAGTAGTAAAGGTATTTTTTCCTCTCTTCCCTACTCAATACAAAAATGAACTGGAGACTGTCATTGGGGAAAAGAAGGTAGCCAATGACATTGAAGATTAAAAAAAAAAAAGACAGAAAGAACAGAGAGGTCAGAAGTCTGACCTACTTGTTTTAGTACTTAGAGCACTGTTTCTCTTTATCCATGCTATGGGAAGGATGTGTATGAATGGCATGACCATGTGATTAGATTAGACTTCTAAAAATAGTGTCCATATTTTCAGTCCAAAAATAATTATATATTATGTGTGTGGACATATACATCTAAGCGGTATAGCTGTGCTTTTATCTTCATTAAAGCTCACTTATTATCCAAGACTTAACTGCNTGGCTAAGGAGAGGGCTGTGTACAGAGAAAGTGCAGAGCTGGGGACCCAAAAGAAGAAAAGGAAGAGACATAGAATGTGTGACTTGTGTAGACAAGTAAAGAGATGGTGATGAGGAGGTGGAAGAAAGCTCTTCCTGAAGGATGTCCTGAAATAGGTAGCAGTTTTGTCAATGGAAGCCTGGGAGTCTATTGAATGAGGTCTTGTCAAGGGAAAGGTAGGGAATAAATTAAAAACAAAACCAGGAAGGTGAAGAGAAAGAAAAATGTAAACACAGAAGAATTCATATAGCAAAATTAAAACAAGTGTTTAGTAGAGATAGACAGGAGAGAATGGGAAGAAGAGAAAAAGAAGACAAAATTCAAAACTTCCAAGTAGCAGAACTCTCCAGGCTTTTGTTCATTATCCTTTTGTTCATTATCCCTGTTTTGTGAACAGCTAGCACATTGTGAATTCACTTACAATCTAGAAAGGCAAACTTGTGCAACTGAATGCACTGAAGTATAACTGATTGGAAAGAAACAAGGGAAGAAAAATCATCTTTTATCTTTATCTTTAAGGCCTGAATATGTGAGGAGATCCACTTTGAGAAGAATAGTACTGCAGACACTATGGAGGCAGAGTAGCTGAATGCTGTGTTCAAGGTCATCTCACAGGCCACAAACAAAGCTAAAAAGCTTGGAGTTCCATTGCACCATGAATAAATTCATAAAGCTGACAGAGGCCTGGCATGCTCTAATCCAGTTTTGTAGGTTATTATTTGTTTTTTAATCTTCAAATGAATTCCAAAAATGGTGATGCTACTTTTTCCCCCTTTAGAAACTTCTTTACTATGAGAATTAAACAGATGTTCTCATACTGACTAAAGTCTTAAAACACTGCCTAGGATGGCCCTTCTCAGTCTAGTCCTCCCACCCAAAGCACAGTCCTAAAAATTAAGGAAAATCTCTCTTTGTTCTGAAGCCTGGATAGAGGTATACTAGGCTATCTAACATAGATTCAATGACCTGCTGAGTCCCAGTAAAGAATCATCATACTTTGATGCAACAAAGCAGTTCCTCCCCATGGAGTTTCCCTGTGCTGTCTGCTTTCTGTAGTTATTACTGATTAATATTTTTAAGGGTTGCAAGTAATGCAGCCATCAGGCACTGGAAGCCACATTTCAATCTAATGCAAAACTACTAATCAGAAGTTGGATCCAGCTTTTAATTTATTAACTTGAGAGAGGATATCTTACAAAGGGTCAGCTGAACAGTACATGCATGTACTTCTCACCATAACAAACAGCATTTGCTTTAAACAGTATTTGCACCTTCAAGCTGAAGCATTAGGAATTTATATTCAATAAGCCCCTTGACAAGGTGTGCTTCTAAATGCCACTTTGTTGAGCTTTTTATTTAAACATCAAGGTTTTGGACTGTTAGGTCTTTGATCTCTTAGGGTAGTTCTCATTGTGCAGTTCTAGCTTTGTGTCTTCTAAGGAAGGAGATATTTGAATATCTCTCTCCTCCATTCCAGGAATAGTTTGCTGAGTTAGCATACAGTTCTGGTGGAAAACCCCACTGATTTATGGAAAGAAATCAGTGATTTATTATATACACGTTTTCCACTAAAGTCACTTGACATCAGTGAAAGAAAATCTCTGAAAAAAGGTTTAACCTTAGCAACAAGAATAGTAGAGACGAAGTGGACTAATAACTCACTTCCCATCACTTGCATTAGTAAAGAGACATATAATTGTTTTATGTATTTAAATATGCATCTTTTGAACTGCTGCTGTTGAAAAAAAGAATCTGTTAGACATTGTTTTGAAATGAGTTTGTTTCTTTTATTAGAAGAGCATTTTGAAAAAGTGAAGATGTTACCATGCAACATACTGTATCATAGCAGGAAGAGTGTAATTTCAGTGATTTGCATAAAAGACTTATAAATAGAAATGTTCTAGGTGATGGGTCTATAATATCAGTGAATATTGAAATAATGAATCTACAGGTATGTTGATGTGCATATTTAAAACCTTGTTCTCAGGTGCCAGGGACGAACACTCTAATGAGGCCATCAGTGTTCCTGTTGTAAAGATGCATAGTCTATAACACCAAAAAGAGGATATGATTGATGATAATGTTATTACATTCCACGTACCCCTAGTGGATGTGTTGAAGCATTAGGAGGAGGACTGAGCTCAGTGGGTGAAGTTTTTTTCAGGAATGTAGAAATTGGCAGACACAGAATAATTTCAAGGGATATCTGGAAATTTCTCAGGATTCTGAATCATTAAAAAACCCCATGAGTTCATCATGCAGAGAAGTAATTTAAAAAAAAAAAAAAAAAAAAAAAAAAAACAAAAAAAAACATTGCTTATGGAGAAGACAATTTTCCCATTGTTCCCTGGTGACCAGGTTCATTTCAGAACTGATGGTTTAGCTACTATCAGCTCAGGACTACAAGTGATAGCTCCTGAAAACAAATCTTTTGGCAAAGTACTCATGTTTCCTTTCTAAATAAGCTGAAATTGATCAAGTATAACCACTTTAAGACTGAAATATAAAATTCTTTTGACTTGACCTTTATACTAATAATGAAATGGAGTCATGAGAAAGAAATTTGATGTCTCCATCTCTTCAGCCCAAGAGGACCTATTAGATGTAGAGTAATAAGCTAAATTTTGAACACATTTTTAAAGCCCACACAGGGTTTTAGAAAGAAATAGTTTCCATTTTTCAGGTAATAAATCCAATCTCTGAATTTAAGATCACTGGCTTTGGGATTGTTTTATTTTGGGGAAAAGGCTTTTTTGAATCAATGGATCTAACTTTGGTGTTATCCCTGTAAATTAATTAAAGGCTTCTACAGGGACACTTCTGATGTAGAGATTTATATGTAAATGACAAAATAGTCTTGGGAAGCCTCTTAAACAATATTCTAATCAAGGCACACACTAAGACCAAACCACCAGCCACTGTGGTGGATGAAAGCTGTGTTTTCCTGCCTCAGACATGGGAGGCAATCCTTCTGTCTGTGTGGGATCCTCCTACCTCTGCCAGACACCAAGATGAGGTGCACAATTCTGGGCAGCTCCTACACTCCTCTGTGAAGGAGATAATGGTGCCCTTCTTCATGCTGGTTGGGGCTTGCTCTGCCAGGACCTCCAGCTTGCAATATAATTTCTGTCAGTGAGCCATAAGTACAGACTGGCATGCAAGTGCCAGAGCTCCTGTTAGAACACATGGTCGGGGCTGCACAGAGATTCCAAGCTCTTCCATTGGGGTTAGGAGTTGTGCCTTAAGAATCCTGGTATGCAGAGGTGTGTATTGAGGGATGCTTTCATCAGGGTTGTTGACTGCACATTTGTGACTAGTTTTTCAAAAAAGCTTTGAACACCAGTCCTCTTTGCCACCCCGGTGCTGCAGTCCTTATATTACAGGAATTTTATAAGAGTATTATAGCACTGAGAACAATTAATTCATGGCAACATGTCATTATATTAAGACTTCAGCAGTGATAGATTCCAAGACATATTTGAAGTATGGCTATAATAGATTCAGTTATGCTTTTGGCCACATGGGGCTTCACTGGAATTATTTTGGGTTTATTTAACTGTAACAGAAACCAGAATATTTCCCCATGGTAGTTTAACATTTCAGAGTTTTGAAAGACTTGAGCTGTCATAAAGAGCTAAAATGTAAGGTGTGAATGTACAAACAAACAAAAAGGAATGTGTGTGGGCAGAAGATGTATTTCCTAGTTTGGAAAAAATTTAAATTACAGAAGAAAAATTCTAAGCAATTTCTTAATGGAAATGTCAGTGTAACTGTATTTATGGCAGCAGAACCAGACACCAGTTCAAGAAATAATCAAATGAAAAAGAAAAACAAGATAGGAGAAAAAAGTAAAATAGCAATATACAGTGCGAGACAAGATTTCTGTTACAATCTGTCTGTCAACTCTGCTAAAGCCACTCTGTTAAAGCCAGTGAGCACATACACCTTATCTATCGACAGGCTAAGGATGCATTACTTCCATTAGCAGGTTATCTAAAGCACAAGACTGGAAGGGTCTGGAATATTAAAGAGCCTTTTCTATAATTGCAGCAGTCATATAAAAAATGTTTTTCATATTCTTGGAAAATATGCTTCGGATGCCATCAACAAAACAGTTCAGAAACCACAACCATAAGAGCAGGAGGAAGCTAAAGTATGTTTGGAAAAGACTTTTAGAAAGACTAAGCACTTTCCTGGTGCTCTGTATTTGCAGTTATGGGAATTTGTTAAATACAACTCTCCAGAGAAAAACTCCTGTGGGCTCAACAGCTCTGACTTGGGGGAATGAAAACCAATCCTCCTGACTATGAATGTGGCGGGGATTTTGTCCTGTGTAATAGATTTTTCACTGTGCTAATGAAATGCTGATTGCCAGACAGTAAAATGGATGCATCTTTGTAACACAAGATCAATTTGACTTCTTTATTATAACAAAGGTAGTATTCATTTTTCTCAATTAGCCACATCATCAGAACATCAGCTGCAGTCAACTAGTGATTATAAATTGACTCTGGGGTCACTTGGTCTCAACCTTGCAAAAGGAACATTTTAAATAATGTTCTCATTTTTCTGTGTGGTATTGGAAATCATGCACATGCACTCATAAACAGAGAGTAGACTTGATTTTCCTTGCAATTTAGACAAGATCTGCAGTCTGTCCAATAGCAATTAAATCACACCACCTTCTTTAGACTTCAACAGAGTGGGGCAATTTTCTCCTGTTGTGAAAGGGAACATTTCTGTATAATTATTTGGTCAACAGGAAGATAAGACTCAAGTTACACATACTGATGATTTCTTATTCCAGTCCATGTATTGTACCCATAACAATGGTATCCAAATAGTTCTCACGGGTATTGAAACATGTTTTTGTCTCTCTTTTCTTCCTCTCCTCTCTTTTCCTGTTCCTTAGTTGTGGGTGGAAGAAAACAGATTCTTTGGATTATAGCCCACATTTGTATATAGATTGATCAACCTGCTTATCTTTATTAGCAGCAGGTAACAGAAAATATTTACATTCTCTGACTAAACTTTTGTGTCTTTAACATTCACATCCTCTAGGCTTTTTCTATGGACTTGGAAGGACCAGAAACTGTGCAGAAACAATTTTTAGGATGTCAACGTGTAGGTTTAGACCACTGCAGAGTATGTAGAGGGAAGAAAGTTCTTTATTTTACCTGTATGATGAGTAGGAACACCCTACAGCAGAGGAGTCTGGAAAACTGAGGGAAAAAAGGGGTAGTTGTTGCAATGCTTCTGGTCAGACAAGTTATGAATTTGTGTCTCCCACTGAGCATGAAATATGTGCCTACAGGGTGCTAGGGTTTCACTTCACCTTCCCTCCAACATGCTGGACACTTACCAGCTCAGGATTTTCCAAACTGAAGGAAAGCTTTCAAAGGCAAAATGGATATCAGCATAATGTTGCCAGTCTCAAAAAATAATGCTGTCCAGAAGAAGGCAGGCACAATGGCCTTTCAGTATCCAATATATGCTGAGCAACTTAAAACAAAATGGGCTATCTTTCCTCTAAAAAATTAAACTGTGCATGAATTTACAATTTAAGATGGCATTGGCTTATTATACTCACCATTTTCTTTAACTTTTGGCCTAATTGCCTCTTTTTAAAAATCCTATTTTATTATTTAATTTGGAAGTCAGATCTAGGGAGAGTTTGAGTCAAGCTCAAAACTTGGGTGGTTTTCACACTTTATGAAGCCAAACTACAGACTAAGTCAGGAGTTAATTTCATCTAGTTAAAACGCATTGGAATTTTTCAATCAGTTATTTCATTTCACTTTGAATAAAAGTTAGCTTTTGTGTGTTAGTATTTCATGACTACTTATAACAGATATGGAGATCCTAGATTAATTCCCATTGCTTGAAAATTACATCAGCAAGTTTGTTTAACTTAGTCTCTTTCCTTACTATCAGAAAAATTTTGGAATTCTCTCTGATAGTTTTTCCTTCTCTCTTATATCCCGTTCCTATCAGAATTAATTTATATTCTCCCAGCTTACTCATACCAGCCCTGACCAATTTAAGAAGCCTGCTGCCAATGTGCAGACTTCCCCAGAGTCTGCAACATTGTAAAGATAAGCACGGATGTTGCTAAAAGAAGCATCCCTGTCTCTTGCCTAGGCTTTTTTGTAAAGTAGATGAAGTGAAATAATAATATTAAGCTAAATCTGATTAATAAGATAATCACATTTTTAATTTCAGAAGTATTCTATCAGCTCTCTTGTTTCAGACAAGGGAGCTCTCATTTTCTTTTGTGCTTTATCTTTTCAAAAGGAAAAATGTAAATAAATTTTACAGGGTATAGGTGTCCTTATTCAGTTTTAATCTGTTATAAAAGAATATTCTACCAGGTAACCCTCAGAGGACAAAACCTGTTGTGCAGACTTGTTTTTGTTGCACTTGTTTTGTCAAGTGAGTCTGTATAATCAATGTGAGCTCAACTAATAAATATTTCCATGTTAACACAGTTAAGCTTAATTACAGAAAAATTTATAGGAAATATTGTACTTCTTGGTGCTCAGACTTTGGTTACTTAAGTCAGTATTTATGGAGCCTTCCAGCCTGATTATAGGGGCCTGTATGTGGCTTACATCCAGGAAAGCACTCAGGAGCAGGTTTATGTTTTAATGAGCACCTAACGTTGTGCTGGCTTAAAAGGTATTGGAGTGGTACAACGCCATCCTCTTTGGACAGCAGACTGTGTCAATGCCAGCAGAGATTTCTGCATCTGTCCGTGGTAAATGTTGACCACTGGCACCACACAGCCTCTAACAGAGAGCTGTCCCCTGTGTTTGAAATGATCATTTTGGAGGATGTAAGTTCTGCAAGCAGCAGCTTGTGATGGGTTTAGGAGAGTAACTGTTCTATTATGGATCACATTAAGGAGCCTTTTACTGGGGTGAGGTTCTTTTGGTTCCTTATACCCAGATCTAATCACATGGCAATTCACTTAATTACTAGGGAAATTGCTCACTCTATGTCCTTTTTTATGTGCTCAGATACCTCTTACAGCTCAGTGGACTTCATGACAAGAAAACCCTCAGCCAAAATCAGATTTTAAGCCACTGGAATATAGAGGAAAGCAGCAGTTTGCAGAGTGTCTCTACTTACCACTGTGGGGAACAGGAAAACTGGGTGGGAGCTGCCTGTGATTGAAAACATCTGAATAAATCAAACCAAGGCCAACCAGGTGCTCTACAAACTCCTCAGAAGTGGTGTTGTGCAAGGGTACAGTCCCACTGGTACTTCACAGCCATGAACTTCAGAAAAGCTCTATAAAACAAAGGCACAGTAGGCTTCAGCCCACAAACTTCTAGACACTGAAATTTTGAAGACAGCTCTAACAAAAGCAACTCTATGAATAGAGGAAGAATAGCAACTTTGTGGCATTCACTTTTTCTGCTGATAGTAAAAAGTCTGACATTCCCAATAGAAAGGTCGAATGCTGAAAGGTACTGAGCACCCATAATTTTCACTACAATCAACCTCTGAAAGCTGCATACCTTCAAGGACTTGATAGAAAGAATTCCCAGAGGAGAAGGTATGGGAGGGTCTGGCTTTTGTCATTCCAATCTGAAGAAGTAGGTGTTTTGAGGTAAAAGACCAACTGATTGGGAAAAAAACACTCTTGATGGTTTCAGTCTTTAACTTTACCACTGACAGGAGACCAGTATGTCCCTGATTTGCCCTGTGATAGGAAAAGAAGTGCCTTGTGTCCTGTTAGGAACCTGACCAGCAAATGAATTAGTGTGAACAGACTCTGAAGAGTTGCTCACACTTCTTGTCTGGGAGGATTTGGTCTGTGTCATTGGAGAAACATAAGGACTGAGAAAAAAAATGTGGGACACAAGCAATGCCAGCATTTTGTGAGACTGGGGCAGGACTAAATCCCTTTGATCTGGCTGTATATGATATTCTGACCCCTCAGGAATGAGGCAAAGTGCCTTTAATCTCATTAGAGGAGAAATTAGAGAGAAAGATATTTAGAAGACAAGTAAAAAGGCAGTAAGGCCCTAATAATAGTACTTTTATTTCATCCTGCAAGGATGAAAAATTCTTAAATTCTTAAAATTGTAAAGGGTTTTGAGTCCTGATAGTTTTGAGGTTTCTGCAAACTGAGAAGGAGCTTGGGGAGAGTGGCCATTCAGGTTTAATTTGGGAAAAATCATTCTGTAAAGGCTATCAAACCATCTTAAATACAGCTGGGGAAAAAACAGTTAAATATGCTGTCTCTCAAAATTCTAAGTAAGGAGATTATAAATAAAAGGAAAGTTTGGGAAAAGGAATAAAAAAACAACACTTAGAAGAAATTTTCCTTTATGTCCTACTTTATAAAGGGATATAAAATTGCTATTTGATTAACTAATTGCCATGTATTACTGAATTGTTTTCCAGTATATTATCTTAAATTAAAAACAAGTTTGAAAAGTGTTAAGCATCTAAGTTTCTGGAAAAACCCAATTGATATTAGTAATAATTCTCTTAATTGCATTTTAATTTTATGAGTTTACTGAACTACCTGATATAGTTTCAGCAGAGACTTGCATTCCTTTCTGAAACAGGATATAATTCCTTTGCTGAAATCTGTGCATTGCCTCAGAAACTTGAAGTTATTAAGATTTTCTTGTTAGTGAAAATTCTGTAAAGAGAAATCTTGTAAAGGGAAATGCAAATGTGTGTTTATTAAATTGTTTGGCCAAATACAAGAGAATGTCATGTGAAAGCTGTTTGGGAACCTTTTGTACATTCTGAGGTGATAAATTTACTTACCTGTACTGTTATATATTGTTCTTCACCTGGAAATCTGCCTCTTTCACGACAATCACCCCTCAAATACTGATTTTATGCAGGAGGAGAGGGTTAATGGATTCCTCCAGTGCTAAAGGCTGATGATAAATAAGTTGCTGGATGTTATAAATTCTGTGCTGAAGGAACTTGGAGGGCAGTGCTTCAGCGGTCACACTGCCTTGACTCCTTGAGGAGATCCAGCTGCAGACCCAGAGCCACAGCTCTGTGTGGGAGCAGAGGTTATTTCCATGACTAAGAGTGACCTTTGGTGGTCCCAGTTACTGTGTCTATATTTCCCAAAGACAATATAGAACATTAGGTATAAAGATGTGGCTTTTATGAATCTCTTACATCTTTTGAATTTCTTATAGACTCTTAATTAAAACAAAAAAAAACTAGCGAGTATAACACTTGTCATAGAAGGTGTGCATTTTAGTAATAAATAAATCACCAGAAAAAGATAAGTAGTAATAAAAAGGTTTCTTTGTATATGTTTTCCCTAAGCAAATCTGCTAGGGGAAGTGCACTCTCCCTTAATTTTTCTTATCATAATATTTCCTATCTTCACCCTGTAACAGGAAGCCTCTCTAAGGCCTGGGAACATGAAATGGTTGCACCCGTGTGTTAAATGGAAAATTTTACAGTACCAGGCAAGGAAACTGGATTTTAACAGCTTTCAGCTGGCCTTCCTGGGCACAGGTGGAGTGCTATCCTTCCACATCTCTGCCTGATGAAATCCTCCTCCATATGTTAGGGAAGTGAAGCTCTGCGGTACATCCCACAGTTCTCAAGAAGGGTTACAAAATGTCTGATGTGGAACTCAAAACTACTTCTCTTGCTGAACACACAAGTCTCAGTAGTTGGTCACCACTTTTCAGACTAGAATGCTGGGCTCTTCAGCTGCATGAGCAGCAAAAACTCCCAACAGAGATCAAACTGCATCTTTGTGCACCTCCTTGCTTTTGAAAGTACAGGGGGCTTAATATTCCTTTGGAAATGCTATCTATGGCTTAAAATAGCTCTAAAGTTTATTCAAAGCTGCAGTGAGTTCTAAGTAGACCTTAGAGATAATTTTAAAATACTGTACTAAGATACTGGTAGGATACTAGCTCTACAAAACCTGCTGCATAAATTAATCAATAGTCATCACATAATGGACTGTGGCTGCACTTGTAATAAAGTACCCAAGCTGGGATGCTTATTTTGTTAGAGTCCGTGATAAGGCTGTTGAAGAGCTAATGAGAACCAAGTGTGACATTGCTCTTTGATTGCAAGCATGGAGCATTTCCATGTAAATAAGCTCAAACAGTTGAGGGTTGGTAGCTGCATTAGGTCCCTCAACTGGAGCAGGCTAATTAGTGTCCTTTTCTCTGATTTTTACAGAGATCTTGAAAGTAGAGGTACTTATTCTTAGGCTCTTTATCTGAGCAGTGTCTTCAGCTACTCTCACCCTTGGGTCTTTGCTCTTTTGGCTCATCTGCCCAACTCTAAACTCTGACATTAGGAAGTGGGAAAGTGTATGTTTCTCTACGGGCACATTTGCCTGTTCTTTGGAACTGGTGCTGCAGGTATATCTTGTATTTCTAAGCTCATTTTCTTGACACAGATACTTGTAAAATCCCTAATTAAGCCACTGCCACATCTACTATTTTCACATCATCTCCTGTCCCACTTTTCCATTTAACTTCATGCACTTGTGTTTGCTGAATTGTGACACTACAGTTTTTGCAAAAATTTTTGTGGATTTGTAATACCTTTGGAGTTATTCCCTCCATCCTTCCCTTTTCATACCAGACCAAAGGGATGCTTTTGGGCTTTGAGTACTTTTATTTTTTTCTTACAACTTAAAAAGACAGTGTTTCATCCTGGTTCATATTGTCCTTGCTTGCTGGAAGGAATGTTGCAATCAGGATTCAACACCTGACTTTGCTGCAGGTCTTTTGATGCCCTGTGCTTGTAAACTTCACTGTAGATATAGAGGAGAACCATTAAAGTTCCTCTCTTGTCCCTCATCTTTTCTGGATTTTGCCTTATGAAATTACTGTCTGCTCTGGGCAGAAAAGCTTTCCTCTGTTGTGTTCATACAGGTCCTCACATAGAATGAGAAGCCAGTAAATCAATATAACTACCCTGACAAGCATAGCTGAGAATATTCTCCTGAAGTTTCTCTAACTTTATTATTGATACTCTCCTGCATTTGTCCAAGTTTCATTCATTTTTTTTCTTAAAACTTGTGAATTTCAATAATGCCTTCTGCTCAGTAGATCGACTAAAGGCAGCATTTTGACAAAGATTTACTTCACAAAAATAATTTTCTGAAAAGAGGATTTCTTTTACAGGATGAATTTTCATATTCATTTGAGACAACCCCAATGCTGCAGCAGACTATCCAGGATTGCCTTCTGAAGCACAATATTGTCAGGTCAGTCACGGTATTTCAATAAGCTATTGGGAGTCAATTAAAAGTTTTATATGTTCTGGCCTCTTTTAGCAGTGACAGCTCCCGAGGTCAGGTCAGGTTTGCATCAGACACACTGTGCTTTTTCTGTGCAAGACTCACACGAGTATTCACAGGGCATTTTACTGACCTTCGTTAGCAAAACCCTCACACAGTTTAAAGGTCTTTTAAAAAGTGAGGAGTGCAGTTGACAAGACATTTTAAACTCTGATGTACTCATATAGTTCTTATTGCAAAACTCTATCAACTTGCTTGCTTAAACCCTGCATGACCTGACACCTGCTTTCTGTGAAATTATTTTTCCTGATCTCTGAAGAAGACCTCTTCTGATGAAAATCTTGATTCATGATTTGTAGAAAACTTGAGAAGGAAGATGTACTAGAAGACAAAAGTAGGAAGAATTACCAAATGTCATAAAAGAAAAATATTAATTTAATCTTCCTTCTTCCCTCTTTTTCTAGTACCCCATTACAAAAGATAGAAGTATCCATGCAGGTCCTCTGACTCTTCCTCCTGGCTCTAGTTCCTATCTGGTTCTTGATTTTCAAGGAGACTGTAAGTTACTCTGATAATTTTTTTCCCCTATCATTAAAAATATGGTTGGCATAATCACCGTGCTGTATAATTTTTGAGAAGTAGCAAATGTGTTGTAATGTTTCCTAGTCTCATTTCAAACAGGATTTTGTTGTCTTGAGTCAGGACAAGGGCTGGTTTTACAGCCAGCTCCTGGTTTTAGCTACTTTAGGCAGGATTAGAGGTGGCTCAAGAGCAGACGTAGCATGATGAGGAGGTTGACACCATTTTGCCTTCCTCTTTCCCTCCTGGGGACCAGAGTGAGGGCCAGAATCAAGATGGGAGAACCTCCAGCACCGTTAGCAAGTGGAATTTCTCCGTTCTTTGACACCAGGAGGAAGCCTCAAAATAGGCAAAGTCTCCCTTTTCTCAAACACATCAGAAAGCTATGTTCTGCTCACGATGTTCTTCTGAACAAAACAGAAACATTTGTTTGTTTCCCAATAAATGCTTTCTGATAGGCACTGAATTCAGAAAGCAAAACTTAGTGTAATACGGTCAAAAAGGCAGAGTTTTGTGTTGTTTGGCTCTTCAGATCCAGGAATACACTGTCAGAAAAAGAACTTGGGTATTTGCCCACAATGAGCAAAGAGGGACTTGTAGATCTGGAAAAGGTGTGTTGTCCTTGTCCTTCACAGAGTTTAAATAAATCTAATAAAAAGTACTCAGTAAATTGCAATTAAACTCTGTGGAATCCAAGCCATAAACTGTAGCTTTTCAAAGGAGAACTTGTCCTTTTTCTATCTGCTTTCACGATGTCGTCTGCCAAATAACACCTAAAAACTTAATTCAGCCTCTAGGATAGAAGTAAAAATTGTTACTCTTTTGTTCTGTTTTGTGAGAAAGAAAACTTACTTTTTTTAAGTTTTCTCCTAAATTCAATGCCATTCATACCCAGGAGTGTAGACTCCTATACCCAAGCCATCTGTAGAGTCTTATCTGAATTAATTTAACATTAGGAAAAACATACCTCAAAACTAAGAAACAGAGGTCATTTAGGCACTTACAAGTAAAAAAAAAGCTTCATATTTCACACTGATACCTTTAAAACTAGTAAGATGTCAAACTGATAAGGCATTGTTATATCCAAGTTGACCCAAATTTTAATTGAGAATTAAGGACCCTTAATGAAAAAAAGAAAATTTAACCTCTCATTCCAATTAACACATAATTACATGTTGGCCTTGGATGAAATGACTGACATTTTAATTTCATTAATAAGTTGATTGAGTCAGCTGTTTAAAATCTTCTTAATAAAAAACCTTCATCCAGTCATTATTACAGAGTAACGATCATTTTGTTGAGAGGAATGGCAATACATTATAATTTCTAGTCATAAAAAGATATAAGTGTACAATATCTATAAAGGAATTTAATAGAATAATTTCTTGGCAAAATGAAGTGCCTTTTTCAGATTTTTCAGAAGTGATTTTAGTTTTCCATCTGCAGAATATAAAAGACTGAGATGAGTTTCGGAGTATTTACTTTGCCGGCTTTCTAGTGGCAGAACTTCAGATACTGGGACAGAAGCTGCAATGTAAGACCTGTGAATTATTTCAGCAACAGTGCAGTAAGGACACCTCTTAATATGGCAGGCAGTTTTGGAAGGCATTTTTGACAGTATACAACTTGCAATCTGAGTCAGTCATTTTTGCAGCAGATTCTTCATCACGAAAACTGCTGCTTTCTCTGCCTCCTCGTGGCCTTGCAGGCCAGCAGGCAGGGTGATGCCTGGCAGCTTTAAAGGAGGAAGGGGTTAGGACCAGCCAGAGTGTGCTCCTAAGACAGCCACTGAACCAGGCCTGTCTCAGGAGCAGGATGGTGGGTGGGCAGTGATTCGTGCCTTACGTGCAGTGTGAGGAAAGCAGAGTGTTTTATGGAGACAGTCTGAGTGATCCCATAAATCCTATAAACCCATATACACCCCTCAGAGGGTTTGGAGTTTATTTTTCTCCATCACCCATAGCTTTTTATTGTTTTATTATTTGTATATGGGGGTGTCTCTGTCTAGGCACATGGCATGGTTGTCAATTGGTAAGGAATTATAGAAGTCTTCAACAGCTTTCATGATGATATTTTAATATCCAGTGTTTCAGAGCAGTTCCACTTCTACTATTGCAAATTTGTTCATTCATGGGATGTTTGCATGAATTATTATGTTTCTCCAGTCTCAATGTTGCTTGCAATTTGTCCTAACTCATTTTCTTCTGCGGGTGTTAAAAATTTGCTACTTATGCCTTTTTGATATTATTATATAAAATAGGATAGAGCAACAAGTTTAGAATCTTTCACTGGATATTTTGGAGACTTCATGAATGGGGCATTGAATTGGGCAAGGAACAGACTGAAAATGGAAATGCCAGTTAATGGAAGGATGAATGAAGTATGAAAGACCTTATTTGATATTTTCACTAAAATTCTAGTCTGTGTGCACTAGCAAAATATTCTGGTAACAAAAATTGAGGTTTTATCAATTGAGGTTTTATCTAATTTNGGGGGAAGCTTCCTGTGAGATCTGAAATACTGAAAAGAAAAATCAGAATTCCAGATTGTATTCTGAGGCATTAATCCTATAGATTAATCGTTCAGATTGCAATAACTGCTATGGAATAGACCCATATGTATTTTCAGATGTCATTTCAAAAACAAATAAGTACAAATGCCCAATTAATACACAGGGAAGTTTCTCCTAATTTTTGCAGCATTGTAGCAAAAATAATCCTTGATATTTCAAAATGGAATTTGATGGATTTACCAAAGGGATTCGATGGCATGATTCCAGCACTAGCATGGCATGTTGTAGACATCATCTCACGAGTATTCTCAAAATCTGGAGTAGTTTGCTAGATACCTCCATCCTACCTTTCTCCAACCTTGTCTATGGTTAATGCTGTTTGCGTGAGAGAGAAGAATCAATACATGTGAGTGAGAATTACAGCAGGTGTTGCTTTCAGACATTTATACACGGCTATGTCCCAGTCTGTGATTCCCAAGTTAAAAAAAGTTATTGCCAAGTAAGGTCCAATCCTCTAGACAAAAATAGAGATCTGCTGGCTTTGGCTTCTGTAGCACTGAGACAGTCAGTCAAGCACTGTCTTGGCTGACAAGGTTACACTATAGCAACAGCACTGTGGATTTAAAACAAAATTATAATGAAGATGGCAAACTTAGTTTGTGAACTAAAAGTCACTATTTTAGGGAGGCACTGTATAATTTCACATCGTTACTGACTCATATTCATTCCTTGGTATGGATTACTCATGTTTCTGTTAATATAATTGGGGGTGGCTTGCAATTGAGACTGTTTGGCTGCTGTCAGCTGGGATAGAGGTGCTTATTAACGTCGCTTTAAGGGTGAGTGGGTGTGCGCACATGTTTCAGAAACATCTCAGTCTTGAAACTGAATTTGAAGCTACCCATTTACAGAACCTTATATTTATTTGTTTCAGCTGGATCCTTTCCAATTATCTTCTCATATTCATGTAAACATCCCTCAAAATAATCTCACAGTTCTAAGCAGTGTACTGTAAAACACTTCATTGTTCAAAACCAGCCCCCAAAATCATTGCAGCATAGCATGTCATGTATGTGTATCCCAAGTGCTCATGTTAACTGGTGGAGGTGTAATTGGATTCTGAGCACATGGGAGAAAAATCTATCATGCTGCTAGTGAATAGTTTTAGAATACTTTGAAAAGGATTGATCTCTTCCTTTGTTATTCCTAAAAAAAAAATGAAGTTTTGAACAAAGAAGCATTACAGTATACATACAAAGAGGTTGTAAAAGAAAATTTGCCTGTATCTCTAAAAATTGTCATATCAGGGCTTCCCTATTGAGTATTGATCAGGTATTACTTTTCTCATTGGCTCTTTAACAAGTGGGGTGAAAGTCATTCTGAAATGTGACATTTGTAACTTGGCTTCCTTGTGCTGAATTTACTCTATGCTTTTGCAAAATCTATGGATTCATTCTGCAAGTGTGGATCAGGCAGGGTGAGCTGTAGTACTCACCAGAGCTCCTTGCAATGCAGACATCCACTGGTATGGATCAGTCAGGATTAACAAGTGCGTGAGGATTTTGTGAGTCCTGGGAGGTGGTGAGTACAGAGTGTTAAAGCTCATGACAAGGAGTGTTGTAACCTACACCAGTTTGTAACATAATGATTTTCCTAATTCATCTAAAACCCACATATTGTGATTGACTTAAATTTGCATTTAGAGTCACCAAAACCCCAGAGTAAATTATTTTAAATGCAGATGAAGTATTTATATTAATGTTTTTATATTGAAGTTATAAGTAAAAAGTTGATGTGTAAATAATTGTACTGTCTTGTTCAATCTCTCACAGTGTGTTCACAAAGCAGCATTGCAATCTAAAAGGTCCTTTCATATGACAGGAAATTAATATAATTTTTTTACAATTCTGCTTCATGAAATGAAGCTAAACTAGTCTGTTTATACAAGTAATTGGTTTGGGGTTTGATACTCAGCCTAAAAATACCAGTTGTCCTTTATTTGGGTCTTTGAGAAACACATGAACTTCAGACATAACCTGGCAAAGAAAGCAAAAGCTAGAAGTTAAGGGAGATTTCTTAGTTCTGTACTATTGGAGAGAATTGTTATACAGTAATCTGCTGTCCTCAGAGAGCAGCTTGAACCACCTTTTCCTGTACTCACCTACAGAGCCACTGAGAAAATCAGGGAGATAGTGTATGTCAGTTTCTGGCTGCTGGATGATGTGCAAGCAGTTGCTAAATCGTAACCTGGAAGGAACATTAGTCTGAAAATATTTGTGTAATGTATTTAATCTATTTCTGATCAGTTGTGTTTACAGAATAGATTAACTGTGAAAATGTATTCAAAGCAAGTTTTTTCTCCCACAAAATAAAAGATAAAGAAAAATGGCATAAAATTATGTTGTTCCTCATTTCAGCAGCAAATTCTGCTCCAGCTGTTTAGTGTTAAAACTTGGAAATTATGCTGCCACTTAAGTTTTATTGAACTGAGAGCAAGACTTGTTCTATTTCCTTATTTAGTTTTGCATTAACTTTTTTCCTCCAAATTGAAGTATTTCAGCCTTATCTGAGTGGCAAAGCCTTTTCAAAATCATCAGTATCGAGCTGCTTTCCAAGACAATATAGTTTTAATTTCTTAATGCATATTTTGGGCTTAGTGGAGCTGTAAGAATTTGTCTTTGTCTACCTGGTGAAGACAACCCATAATTTCTTTACTCCAAAATAGATCTTGACTTCTCATGGCATTTTGCACATGGAACATCTCCCTACTATTACTGTCTGATATTTAAATAGTACGCGCTTTCTCACAGGAAGGGCTCACTGGGAACGCTGAAACTTTCTGAACACGCACGACTTTCTCTCCTCAGTGTTGAAGTCCACCCACGCACAGAGTGGGAGCCTCATAACACAGGTAATTGGAGCATCAAGTGCTGCAGAACCAGGAGCAGGATCGCTCGTGTGGGGGCACTAGGATACAGCAGCGCCTTTGAGAGCCCGCAGGAATCGCCGGGACCCCGCGGCGTTACAGGACCTTTAGGGAGAGCAGTGCTCTTCACAGAGCTCCTGTGTGGCCCGACGTTTGGCTATGGGGATTTGGACTTTATCTGAACCAGACTTTCATATTTTTGTATTGTCTTTTCCTAACAGGCGAAAGGAAGGGGTGTTTAACTGACAGGTCCTACTTCTGTGTAATAATTGTAGAACAGTTTGACTTGGAAGGGACCTTTAAAAGGTCATCTGGTCCAACCCCCCCGCAACAATCACAGGATAAGTCCATATAAACAATGTTCCAAGCAAATCCCATTTGCTCGATGAGTTGACTAAATTGACTGAGTTTCTGAAAAAAAAATGTGGTTTTTTTTCTTTCATTTAATAAGTAGAGCAGGGTTTTTTTGCAGTCTGTTTCTCCTCTCCTACACACAATGTTTGTTAATATTCATAAATATGAAACGCAACAGGCTCTTCATCAGTTTTCTCTTTTTTGTATTTAATTTATTACTCCTACAGCAAAGAAGCTGTAGGACTTCACCATGGTGCAAATATCACTTAGATGCATTTATTTTTCATTCAAATAATTCGAAGGTTTTCATGAGTAGCTGAAATACTAGAGAGAGAAGGAGATCTTTTGGATCTTGTATTTATCAAGTCCACATCTTAGTATGAGAACAATGCTAAATACATCTAAATATGTTGCAAAATTATGTAGTTTTTAAAGCATACTTTTAAAAGGAATAAATAGAAAAAGAACAGGTAACATTTTTTATTTTATTGCATCAGTGCCATTAGAGGTTAAGAGAAAAGCAGGATAATGTGCAGCTTTTCAATATTTCATATGCAGTTCTTACATTTAGGCAATTTTAAGGCCCTGGGTAGCTTTAATTTAGGAAAGGTGTCACTGAACTTTATTTTGAATGTACTTGATTGGATCTGGAGTAAGATGTAGCTTTATTTCAGTTTTTGCTTTTGATCACAGAGTCAGGGATTACTGAGCATATAGAAAAATCAGAACTTTTTTATATTCTGTGCAATGACTCAGTTTGTGGTTTTGAATATGGCAATATTGAGAACAAGAGATTCCCTCTGAGGATTGATATAGAATAATCTGGAAGGGATAATTCTACAGTCCTGTGCACATCTTGTAAAAATGTTCCCAACCTATACTGGGTTCATCAGAACCTTTCTATTTGAACTATAATCACACCTCCTGTGTTAATAATAGGTCTTCAATGTTTTCTAGAATATGCTCCTGTTACAGGTGTTCAGCTTTTGCTACAATATTGAATGTTATTTGCAGTGTGTACATTAGTGGTCCACACCCCTCTGAGACCTTTCTGTGGACAAGAAATACCCCTCAAAGTACCCAGGCACAGCAACCTACTCTCTTCCTAAAATTTGCATAGACCTGAAAAGGGACAATGAGTAAAGATTCTCTTTGCCCTGGGGCCAGTTCTGTCCTCCCTTTGACAGCCTCCTAGCTAATGCAGTTTGTTCACTGGATGAAATGATAACAGTCTCTGCTGACATTTTTCATGGAAAAAAAATACTTAAAAAAGGAATTTTCTTATGTTTTCTCCTTTAAAGAGGGCCTAGAAAATTATAACAATTCAGCAAACTTAAAAAGGTTACTGCTTCTGTAACCCTGAACTATGATCCCATCTGATATATGACATTGGTACAGAACATAAAAAAAATTATAACTCCACTTTGACAAGACAGGAGTACTTGCCATATAATATTTAATGTTTTTGAAAGCCATCCCTTGCCTTTACTTAAGTGAGGGAGAGACCATAGTTAAAAGTCAGGATGAGTGGTGCTGCTCATTCCAACCCAGGCAGGCTGGTTTAAACAGAGTGATTGCCAGCTAGATATCATCTTTAGAGATATATGGTCAAGCTGGACTCAAGAAATTAATCTTGAATAGATCTCAGTGGTGATTTTTTTATAGCTTCCTGTGCTGTTAGAGATACTGAGGGATCAAAGAAGACTGCTTTTCAAGTGTGCTGTATTTGCTGAATACAGAAAGTCCTAAATGGCAATAATTTTAAAATCAGTTGTTGGTTTACTGATTTCTGCTGGTTGTAATGCTTTGCCTTATCTGAGGAGAGGAAGATTAGAGAAGCACTCAGCTGCGAGGGGTCTGCAAGGTCTGTTACTGTTGAGAAGTGCTGTTATTTTCCTGATCAACTTAATCCATTTTCTGTTATAAACAGTTCTGCAGATGAACATCTGCACTGCTGAGTTTGGAGGAATTCCACATGCACTGCTGAAAACCTATTAACCACTGCAAAACGAACCCCCTGAGCAGGGCTTGTAACCCCAGTGTCTTTGTAGAAGCAATTTTCCATTACTCTAAGTTATATAGACTATTCCTTATACCAGCAAGTATGCTCTGCAAGTAATTGCAGAAGCTTAGCATGGTATAATTAGAAGCTTTATTATGCCAGTTGGAGGAATATTTTATATTAACACTGACAATTTTCCTAAGAGTTTTTGTGAAAAACAAAATGAGAATAGGGATGTGATGCTAAATCTATCAGGTAAATGTTTTCCAGTATAAAGTCACCTTTCTAACATCTTATTCCCACTGACATCAGTTGTGGCTCCAGAAATTTCCTAGCAGTATTGCTTGCCTCAACAATGAAACGCTGCTGTGCAAACAAATTAATACAGTAATTTGGGTATTTCAGAGCTTACAATAATCTATGAAGATGTAACTAATTATTTAATAAATGAACATTGACAAATCTCTCAGAGTAGTGACTGACTTTAATTACATATTTCTGTTATGTTCATGTTTCTCAAAACTAAAAAAATAGAGTATTATCCATCATTGCTTAATGTCCTGGTAAATTTAATCAATTTATTATTCACTCATAGATGTCCTCTCAACACTTAAGGTAACCATATCACTGATTAAAAAGTAATTTTTTTTTAGTAGACCTCTAGGCTGCAGCCATCCATCGTGCCACTGAGTGATATCTTGTCACCAGAGGCAGCATCAGCACGGCAAGAAAGGTGTTCTGCCTGCATGACACTCATCTGGAGTGGCATTATTCAACACCTGGCATGCAGTGTGGGACGACGAAGGATTTGAAAAGATGTTCTCACAGCACCTTGTGGTAATGGAGCAGAAAGGAGTGAAATGATTTTGTTGAATCCTATATTTGCAAATGTGGGTGGAATTCTCTGAATAATTTTGGCTGAAATGAAGCCTTTGCTCAATTTCCTCCCCTGCCTGGGGGAAGTGAGCCCACACCCCCACTGGGAATACTTTAGTCAGAAGGCTACCACTTCATCTGGGCTAGTAATCCCCCATGCCTTGGATTGCATACAATAATGATATTTTGTCAATAGTTCACAATTAAATTGGCTGGGGAAAAGCAGAATGGGAGTGAACCCACAGCCCAGAGATTAGGGCATGCATCTGGAAAACATTTAGGCACCTTTTCTCTAAAACAGTCAGAGAAAGGAGTTGAACCAAGGGCTGCCTTTTATTCACCTTGCCTTGGAACAGAAGCATATCAGGTGCCATCCAGCCTTGCACTTGGAGATTACTATGAAAGAATAACAGTGCATAACAAACAGTCCAAAATAGGCTTAGCATCACTTCTAAAATTATTTCACAGAGTGTCTGACTTTCAGGAAAAAGCATTATCTTAAAAAACCCCAAACACTTTTGCTATACCAGAGTATGCTTCAAATATGTTATTAATAATTTTAGCATAGATTTCTGAAAAAGCTCATGATGTTGAACCCTGAGATAAGTGCACCAGTGCCTGTTACAGGATTACTTTTAGATTACTCTAGATTAATGAACTATTTTTTCTGCATATTATAAATGCAAAGGAAAAAAATGCCACATTTAAAATGCATGGGGCAACATATTATGGCTAAAAGGAATCCTGAGGATTTCCTGCTTATTCACACAAAGTGTAATAAAATAAAGTGGCTGCCCAGATGCTCAGATCAGGCCTATTTGAAAAGAATATCATCTTGATGTCTATACTGCACATCTGAACTGAATTTTATGGGTCATTTTATGTGATGAATGATTTTTTTTCTTAAAAATGTAATTGAATAACAATGATGCTTCTTGAAAAACCTTACTTCAGAAAGTATGTTTATGTGCAATTTACCAGACAAAAGATGCAGTTATCTCTTCAGTTTTATACAGTGGCTTCCATAGGGTTGCAAGCTCCACAAGTTCAAACATAATGAGTCATATCCTAGTCTCCCTTACAAAGAATAACAACTGTGCCATTGACTTGAAAATCATGATATGTAATTATCTGTTTGGATGGGGAGAAATTACCCCTGAGTTTTTTAAGCTTTCTAGGGAAGCAGCTGGACTCTAAAATATGTGCAAGGAAACTGAAGGATCAAATGCAAGCAGGTGTACATGGGCTGCCCTCTCTTTTGGCTTATTGGAGGAGCTGTTCTGTGCATGGCATAGGGGATGGGTGACATCCTTTGACCTTTGACATGTGTCTGCCACCTCCGTCCGTGCTGGCTGTGCTTGCATTTGGCTCTATTTCTCTGCAGATGTATCTTCTTTTGGATCATTTATCAGCTCATTTCCTCATGATTTATATATCAGAGGGTCCATACATCCAAGGGCCTTTACATCAGGCCCTTTAACACCATTCTCCCACAGGAAGAGTCAGAGTGCTTCTCCTCCCTTCCCATCACCACCCTCCAGAACCTTCACTGGAGCTTTGAAGAGCCATGCCTTGACCACAGCTTGGCTGCCCTGTAGAGTGACAGTAATCTTCCTCCTGCTCTCTGTTTTGGGAGCCACAATTCCCATTGTTTGCATCTCTTCTCAGGATATCTTGCTACAGCATGTGAAACAATATATTATTTGATAACATTTGTGAAGCATTAATGAATGAATGGTCTGTCTGTGAAGCGTCCTGGAACCGCTCACAGAAATCAGAGATGTTTGTTTCTCTGCTCCTGGTAGGGATAAATTACAAGCTCTTAAAAATTGAACACATTTATTGCAGGGCTGAGTGCTTGCATAAAGTAGCTCTTACTGCTTTGAAGCAATCAATTGGCTTTCTATGATTCTGCTCTAACTTTAGATTAAATATGGCCTGAACCAGTAAAGCTCCCTCAGAGTGTGGTTATTTTTTCCTTGTGCTAAATGTGTAAAGAATAATCTCTGTTACACTAAGGTTTAGCGAATAGATGCAGGATCATTGATTTTATTGGAATTCTGCCTCCTCAGAGGCTTGGAGCTGACCCCAAGCTATAACCTGGCTTGTCATAGCAGTGAGAGGTTTTCTGGAATAAAGGACACTGTCAAGATAAATGAATTAAATCTGACAAAGGTGAGCTCTTGGTTACTATAGCTGAAGTAGGAAACAGACCTGTGTGTTCACATTTAACCTGTTAAATGACAGATTCACCCTGTGGGAAGCTGAAACAAAAGTGAAGTCAGTGGATGTATCAAACTCCAACCTCGATGTCAGAGAAAATTACTTATCCCTTATTTTGCTATTTTGCTGACTTTCCCTCAGATTTTTTGGGTTTGAGAATCAGGTAGAAGAAGAGTGACATCAGAGGCAGAGAGATGGGGTGTTTTCTCTTGGTTTTTCTCCATAAAATCTGAAATGGTAGAGTCCTGGAATTGTTTGCATTGGAAGACACCATAAAGACCATCTAGTTCCAGCAACCCTCTTATGGCCAGGTGCACCAACCATGAGATGAGGTTGCTTAACTCCATCCTACCTGGCCTTGAACACTTTTGGCAGGAGGAGGAGGAATGTGTTTTCCAAAGAAAATGTGATAATGTGATACACCAATCCTGCTTTCAGCTTTTCTTTTTTTTTTTTTTTTTGAGAAACTTATCTGAAATTCCATGTAGCCAAGGGATTTTTACAATAAATATTCCAGCACTTTCACCCCTCATGTTTCCCATAAATCTGTAGCCCTTTGAGCTTGGATATCTTCTGGGTTTCCACTTAACACTACCTGATGTTTCCATCCCAGTGGGAGGAAGATAAAAAGAATACACTCTTCTCCATGAAAATCCTCTCCACAAGGCTTGACTTCATGGCTTTTTAAGCCTCTCATATGAAAAATAGAGGGCATTTGATATGTACCACCTGATTAATTGCCTGCTGAAATCAGTCTGAAAAATTGGTGCTTGAGTTGTAAGCACTTTAGTTTCTCATCAGGTACAGGATATATATGACTTTTTTCAAAAAATGCAAAGCTCTGTTGGCAAAGTGGTTTGCTGAACATCTCTAAGGATTCATCCTTGCCATTTTCAGAAATAATTTGAAGTTATCAACTTGACCTCAGCTTACTAAGCAGCAGGCACACTGCAAAAGACCTAATTTTTCACTTCTGTGACTTCCCTTCATATGATGGCTTGGGATTTTTTTTTTTTTAAGAATATACTAATAATTCCAAGCCAAGACACTGGTACTGTAAAATGGAATGGTAAAACTCAATTGATTTAAAGTAACCTAAGGTGAGTTTTCGAGGGTTTTCAGCCAAGCTTTTTGGCATCTTGTATTACCTAGTTTTTCTTCTTGGAGCTCCTAAATGCCTACTAAAATTTGTAACTGTGTTGCAGGTACACTGTTGGTAAATTGAAATCAAATTTGCTTTTCTCAGTCTCTCTCTTTCAAAATGTTATAGACCATAAATTGAAAACTAGTTTTCCCTGTTATTTTCTGTGCCTGCTGGGTTCTATTCTGCAAGAGTCAAACGATGCAATTTGAAAAAGACAGACAAAATATAATGGGAAGCTGGTCTCCCATTCTAATAAAAATAATCCTTAAAATATTTTACACTATTTACTCTGCTCTGATATTAAGGTGGAAGTTTATTTCCCCTTGCATTGATCCCAGTGAAATTCTAAATGCTCTTGATGAATGAAAACTGGAAAAAAAGAGAAATATTAATCTCGGACAGCAGAGAATAAAATTATATGGAGGTGATAAATCTAGAGTCTTTTGTTAGCTACCTATAAAAATTAAAATATTCATTTTGTCTAATCACAGTAGTGCAGTATTGCATGAATAATTTAATAATAATATGAAGCCAAAATGCAGGTATTTGGAACACAAATCTTTTTTATAGTTAAAAAAGATAAATATTTGAGTGATGTTGGCTCACTTCTTGACTTCAGAACCACTCATTAACAAAAATAGGATGTTTATAATTCTCAGGCATGTGTCAGGATGAGAAGCCAATGCCAAATTTATAAACAAAGATTTAACACAGTTTGTTTTGGAGGTATTGTAGTGATGGCTTTCCCACCAGGAAACTACTGAATGAAAATTCAATCTTGATATGAAAACCTTATATTTAACCAAGTGACAATAGACATGCTCATAGATGTTTTCATAAAGCTGATGATGATAATTCATTCCTGAATAGTCAGGGGAAAAGACAAACAAAAACAAAACAAAAACAAACAAAAAAACAAAACCAAAAAAGAAACAAAACAAACAAAAAAACCTACAATAGGTTGGGATGTATGTAATGGATATGTAATGGAATATTTCAGTGCAGAAGGTTGGAAAGGTAAGAAAACAACCTTTAGATTTATTAAATGACAAGGACAACTACATATCTAAAGTAACTGAACCAGCTTAAAAGTAGTTGGCTCTGCCCTGTCCATTTTCTGAATTTCTGGATCATCTGACATGGTATTGCTTCTCAGGTACTCTTTCCCTCTGAACAGCAGCAGATCCCTTTGTAACACCAGCCTTTCTGTTCAGTGTGACAAAGAAATTTCTCCATTTCTACCTTCATCAGATTTAATTCAAATTTCCACCAATCTTAACAGAAAAGGATCAGGTTTTGCAAATCACCACACAATCATCATCTTCGTTCTGGTTTTTCAGTGCAATGAGCTGGTTGGAGTGTTCCCTCTCACTCTTTTTTTTTTTTTTTTTCTCCTTTAGCTACCTTCCTTCCCTTCTC
>VWZN01001441.1:326063-345345 GCA_013396955.1 Regulus satrapa | reverse complement strand
AAAAAAAAAAAAAAACCAACTTTATTATCTAAATCTTTTTCTAAGCAATGGCCACACATAGACTTTTACATGCAAAGTTCAGTATGATAATGTCCTTCTGGTCAGAAATTCCAACCATTTCACTTCTTTGGAAAGCTTTAAAAATCCTGGACAAGCTTATTCCAAAGCCAGATATAGTTCTCAATCTGTTCTTGATTTTGTTTTCCCCCCTCAGTGTATTTGTATGAGATGTGCAACTGAAAGTGAACACTAAGAATTTTTATATCAAGTGAAGAGGACAGAAAAACTAGAATCTGAATTTTGTAGATGGTCATGAGGCTAACTATAAAAAATCTCCACTGAAGATCAAAAGAAAACTATTTTATTATATTTCTTCTTTGCCTCCATGTTTATCATGTGTATGTGCCATCACATTGATTTCATTCCTATTTTTTATGGATTTAGTCTAACCAGTATTGGCAATAGGATTTCTTTTATCACATTAGTAATGACTTGGGAAAATAATAAAGTCTAATGCAATGGATATGTTAGGAAGAAAACCAGCATCTTAAAAAAGGGCAATGTTTTGAACATTGCAATAAGCTGGAATCTCCCTCAATAAAACGTTAGATCAGGTTTTTAGTCAGAGATGGTTTATAATGATTTTTCCTTTGGGCTGAGGAATGTAATGGGTGGGCTCTTTAAGATCCCTTCTTTACCTTAGGTGCCTTAAAAGACTGCTCCTTAGGTAGATTAGAGAAGTTGTAGCTGAACTCTGATCAAGGAACATACTGAAGCCTCCCTGAGGACAGAGACAGTTTGATTTTTGTACACTCAGCACTGCTAACTAATTTAGACAGTTTCAATTTTTATATTTTTAACTTCTTTTGTGAAATGTTCCAAGGCATTTGCGAAAGGAAATTTTAATGATTGCTTTGTTTCTTCTTAAATCTATAATGTGAAGAACACCATTCCCACAGCTCCCATGGGAAGTAGGGGAGAAGCAGGGAGAAGTCTCTGACACAAAGGCTCTGCAGGAGGAGTAATTTGCCTATGCCACCCACTTCTGCCCTCAGCCACAACGAATCTTAGACACACAGATTACTGAGGACAGTAAAGGCCATTATAATAATCTAGCCTGACTCTGCACAACACGGACCAAAGACCTTCAACAATCATTTCTGCATCACAGCTGTAACATGAGGCTGTAATCTGTCTCTTAAAAAAAGCACTCTAACTTGATTAGAGGAGCTATCACACCCCCTAATAAGTTGTGCTAACAGCTTGTTATCCTCTTTTAAAATTTGTATATCCAAGTACATCAAGATCCAGTCTCTGAAATTTCAATCTCTATATTCTGCACTGAAGAGACACAATTCTTCCACGATTAAGTTCTACTTGATTGTGATCCTAATGTTTTAACCATCTTTTGAATAGGCTAAAGAGATTGCTATTCATTATGCCCTCATGTTAAAACTTATTTTTCAGACCTTAGATCATTCTAGCCCTTTTCCCTTTGCCTTTTCTTTGAGCTCCTTGTCCAAGACAAGAGAATGATTTTCCAACAGTGCTCTTATTTAAACTTAGAACAATTCCAACAAAATTCCAACAAAAAATCTATCATTACATTCACCTCAGGAAACCAACTGGTATGAGCACCACTGTGTTTCAACACTAAAACATCTTAGCATGGATAATCGCTGAACCAAAAAGTCAAGCCAAGAAATCATCCACCAGAACTTTGGGTAGTTTTCTTCATTATTCCACTGCTTTAATGTCCAACACCCTATAAATAAGCTTGTATCAAAATAAGTGAGTTTAAGGTTAGAAATTGATATTATTAAACCTGTGTATAAATTCTGTGAATTTATCCTTCAGATAAATTATATTCAGACATCCAATATTCCTAACACCAAGGAAAATTAATAATGAGTATGGTGCCCTGTAGTTGTGTATTGGTCATTCTAGAACATGTAGATAGAATATAAATGCATGAAATCTTGATCTTGAATCTACATTTCATAAAGTAGAACTTCTACAATCAACTTTAAAGTATTTAATTTAGCTATTCTATGATGGAACTTAATTTTACAATGTCCTATACTCACAGAAGAACATGTAATGCTGCTGATGACCAGGATTTCCTTAACTGCCCCCCTGTGCTCCATATCCTAATGCATGTTATGTTAAAACTAACTTCAGAGATCTCATCCAAATCCAAGTCCTGTATCAAACATTTTTCAGCCTTTTATAGCTATTAATATTAGGATTTTTACCCATCTATGTAACTGCAATGTAGAAAGTTTCTCATCCATTTGGCTGTTAGGACATTTTCTTTGATAAAAGCTCCAGCCTCTTGTGTCTTCCTTAGTTACAGAACTTAAAGATAACCCAGAAGATAAGATGATATATTACTAATGTACTATTCCTTTTAATAATGAGGTCAGATTTATCCGTTATGTGGTGTTGTGAGGCCCCCACACTCACATTTGGTAGCTGTGGGTGCAGTTTAACAACATGGTGAGAGATAGGAAGATTTCCCTACCAGATCCCATGGTGTTATAGGGGAGGCAGAGAGATAAACCCACACCAGTGATAATCACACCTTGCATGTCACCTGCAGGAATTTCCTGATGCTGCTCAGATAAGCTCCTGTGCACCTACTTCCATATTCCTCTCTTCAACTATCCAGACTTTCTTTGGTCCTTGACATTTTTTCCAGACTACGTTTTTATGACAACATCCAAAGTTATCAACTTGAGGCACGGCCATAATGGGACTAACATTCCACAAACACACGGGTGGCATTTCAGTCCTGAGACAACTGGCAGGTCAGGTAAAAGATGGGGAAAAGAAATTGCTGTTTTGAAATAAAAGCCGGGTATGGAGATGCAGTTATCATTTTAATGGTTCTGATGAAGTGACAAGCAATGAATAGAGAGCTCTTGATTTCCATTCCAACCTAAGAAAACATTACTTTGCCTAGGAGTTAGATATGAGATCATGTAATGAGTCCATTGACAAGGAGGAGTAGATTCAGAGAGGCTGGGGATAGTGACAAAGCAGAATCACCTCTTTTGCTCATTAGTAAAATATTTTCAGGATACTTAATTCCTATTAATTCCATGGGTTTGTGATGGACAAAAGAATATTTTTACATTACCTAATTTTCAGAAACTATTATAATACATTGCTATGCATTTTATAAAAAAAAATTTTAGTAAAAAAGCACTACAGAAATAATGTATTCCAGAAGATGAAGGTTAGTGAGCTCATCAGCAACTGAAACCAGGAATTTAGAATCCAAGATGTTGGAAAAGCTCGAAAAAAATGGTGCTACCATCCCTACTTGCAATATGATCAAAAGGAAAAAAATCTACTAGTGATCAAAGAGGAGTGTGTGTTCTTCATAGATAAAATGCCTTGAAATTCAGAAGGTGGTGGTAAAATTGATAGCAAATAAAATTATCTAAATTAGAATAGGGTGCACTAATGCTGGAAACAAATCTTCAGAATCAAAAAGGCATAGTGACTCCTGTAGTTTGTCTCAGGTTCAAAAACACTCCAAAGAATCTTTTTGAAGCAGTTAGCACAATGATTTTGTGATGGGTATGCCTTGGAAAGCTGCCAGACACCTAACCAGCCATTCTTTCATTCTCCCTCCTTAAGAAAAAAACAAAGATCAGTCACCAATTACCATCATGGGAAAAAAGGTTTGACTTGAGAAAAAATAATATAATCTAAATAGATTTGGACAATGAGAAGCAAAGACAAAATGAAAGCAAATTTCTCCCCATTCCTCCTTTTTCCCAGGGTCAGGTTCATGCCTTCATTCCTGACTGCCCTCATTCCTCAACTCCAAGGATGGTCTAATGTGGAATGATGATTTATGTTCAGTCAATAGTAGTTCCTTTCTACAGCTCTTTCTTTACACACAGTTTTCACTTGCTCCAAATGTAGCTTTTCACAGACAGCAGCTTCCTTCAGTTAGTATTCACCTGCCCTGGTGTGGGGCTGTCCATGGGCTGCAGTGTGGCTGCACATCTGCTCTGACATTTGTTCTCTGTGCTGCACAGCAGTCCCTGCTCTGTTTCTGGAGCACCTCCTCTCTCTCCTCCCCAACAGACCTGGGTGCTTTTGCAGAGCTGTTTCTCACATTTCTCTCCTTGCCTCACTGTGTGGCATCTTGTCCTATGTTAAATACATTTTCCCAGAGACACCAGCAGTTTGGGTCATGGCTCAGGTGTATCCTGCAGCAGTTCATGGATCCTGGCTGAAGCTGCCCATGTCCAGGCTCACAGAGGCCAACCCTCCAGCTCTCCACTGCCAACACCTCACTGCAGACACCCAGTGGTCCAGGTTTTTAGCAGCTCTGCAAAGAACTGAAAGGGTTCTGATCAAGAAACGAAGGATTTTGCTATGTTTATGGTGCTTGAGTATGAAAATTCAAAGAATGAGTGACTTCATCATGAGCTATTGCATCCCTGGAGCATCTTAAACACGATGCTTAAACACATGCTCTCCCTTGGCATGGATATCCTCTGCCTACCTGTCTTCCATCAGCTATAAAGCTGGATGCAGAAGTGGCCATTTACAAACTGCATGGGATCTGTATTCTTGGAAGAAAGAGTAGACTTGAGTTAGTGAAGCAATTTGCATGGCAATCCAGAGTCCCTTATTTCTGTGTTTATCAGGCCCTTTATGCTCTGATGTATGGGGTTGAACACAGGGAGAGATTTGATTATTTCAGAACCTAGGCCCTAAAAAGTAACTTATTTGTTTGAGGGTGAATGTTACATTATGAGAATTACAAAGCAATGCCAAGGAACTCCATGTGATTGTTGGAATTTTGTAATTAAATTCCATTTCAGTGTGAATCACTTTTACTCACAGGTCATCTGTCTCCGTGAACATATTCAAAGGCTGAGCAAAAGGAATAAGAATGTCTACCAGATGCCTCCAAACATTTGTTCAGTCCTCCCTGCACAGTGGCTTGAACAAATCATTGCATCCAAGCTCACCCTCTTCTGTTTTTTCTCTCACATGGTGGCACTGGCCTTCACCCCACAGATGACCTGATTAATGAGGTTGAAGAGGTGCAGGGGATGCTGTAGAGAGATGCAAGGTTGCATTGTGCAGGCTTTGCACAGCACATGTGCAGAGGGGTGCAATAGCTGCAGTACAGGGACATTATTTCCAGATTTATGTCATTGCAGGTTGTGTTTCAAACAAGCAGAGAGGGCGACCCTTGATGTGGGATACTTACTTTGGGTCCTAGATTCTTCTGGAGGTATTTGTTTTGCTGCTGGGCTTTTTTCTAACTTTGAAATCTTATTTACATATTACACTAGATTGTAACTCTTGAAGGTTTCCAAATCATCAGGCCAGCTTCCAATCCAAAAGAGAAACAATGAATCAGAGACATTTCTTAGATGATCCTATGTGTTTATGTGAAATGTTTACCAGTCCTGGTTGTTTGAACAGAAGGACAACAGTGATCACTGCTTTGCTTGCCTGCTGGGAGGAACAAAGGAAATTGGTTTAATTTGGAAGAGAGAAGGTTCTGCCTGGATGTTACAAAAACTTTGTGGCTGATAGGGGGGCAAGAGCCCAATTCAGGACAATCTGTCATTGAGGGTTTGAGAGAAGAGCACCATGCGGACTGCTGCAGCACAGCAGCGATGTGCCCTCAAGAGTCTTTTGAAGTTTTTGTCTTTGGTTTTATGTGCTTACTCCATAAACAAATACTGTTTAATCTTAAAATCCACAGAAAGATTTTTTTTTTTCCATCTCCCCCCCCTCCCCCAGTTAAATATTTCAGAGAAAATAAACCCCTACAAAATTTACCCAAAACCTGTTCAAGGAAAGAACAGCACTGATTTTGATGAGTAATTCGGTCTGGGCTCTTGTATATCTTGTACTGACTCTGTGACTCGTGAGCTGAGAAGGGCTATTCTTTCCACAGATCTAAAGGAGGAGCCTCTCTACAGCTGTCAGACCCTAGGGGCTGCTTGTTAGACAGAAATGCTTGTGGTGGTGCCCAGTGCTGCCATACCAAGTTGCAGGTGGAACTGGGAGTTGTTCCTTTTCCCTCCTCCTCTGCAATGTCCTCGTTTTTTCATTCCTTCTCGCAGCACTTTTGTGCCTAACTCCAGGACCTGAACTTCAGAGTAACAAATCCTCAGAATCAGTACAACATTAAGAATTTCCATCTAGCTACACCTACTGTGGCATTGCCAGTGATGTGCCTCTGTCCCCTACATTTCTCTGTAACAGAATTTTCTTTCAGATGACTTCAGAACATCTATTTAACTAATTGATAAAACAAGATAATTGAGTTGCAAATCCAACTGATGTGTATAATCAAGGAAACCTGACAATTTTTTCTTCCAAGCCAGTCTGGCAATTTTAAAACCAATCAAACAAAAACAGGTGTGAGAGCCAAAAACAGAGCTGTAAACTTACATGTATTTTTTTCTGATAAAAAATTATTTTCACTTTTTTTCTCCCAGAGGAACTTTAAGCAGACTGTAAGAGAAGCCGAATTAGGGAAGATTGCAAGGTTCTGCACATATGTGAATTACAAACTTCCCCTGTAACAGGAATAAGTTTTGAAACCAGTAGCAAAAAAAATGTACACTTTGAAAACGATTAAAATCTAAAATATGATAGACAGAAATTATTGTTAAAGTAGATTACTTTACTTTTAGAACTGTGTGAAGTAGACGCAGGAAGGGCTCTATTGCTATTTATTCCCAATGTCATAGAAACAAGAGTCTTCCATATAATTAGGCCCTCATTGTTAGGCTTGATATAAGTAAAAAATCTTTTCTAAAAAAAGAAAAATTAAAAAAAAAAATGGAGATTTAACGGTATGCATTCACACACATAAGGATAGAGTAAGGTGCCTGAAATATTTCAACACAAAGAGGCTTTTGCATTATTAGAAAAGACATTTAGACATTTCAGACATCTGAGTGTGTCCCTCCATGTGGGACTGTCTGTAAAAGGGCAGCCTCTAAAAGGCAGATTTATGAAATGACATGAGGAATATTTTACTCTCTGCTAGCAAATAACTGGAGACCATTTCTGAGGCCTGACTCATCCCCTGTTAACAAGGGGCAGCTTTGTAGGTTTCTGTAGAGTAATGCTTTGTGAAAGATGCAGTGAGAAAGAAAAGGTCCTGGACTTGCAACACCTGAGTTTATCAGATGTTTAACTCCACTCCATTCTCAAACACTGTCAACAGACCAGACCCATACTCTGAGAAGTCTTAATTTTTCTATGAGAATGCATCTGCTTTGATATATCAGAGGAAGATGAATGTAAGTATCACAAGTGGCTTAATTTGATTTGTATGTTATTGTATCTCCTTCACAAACTTCAGTTTGGAAGGAGAAAAATGAGGCCATCTTGCAACATTTGCTTTTGTGTGCTACAGTATGAACGCAAGAGACCTGACTTTGTCCTGAGTGCTTACACAGATGTGCACACAAAGAAAGGTTTCACTTCTCGGGGTGTAAATGGTTACAGGAGGAGGCAAGAACATAAGGCTTAGAACAATGAGCAATCTGCATGCCGACCATCCCCGATGCCAACTGCCTTTATGAGCATTATCTAATCAAAGGGAAAATGTGCTGAAGGGAATAGGGATGATTCAACACACGGAAAACTGAGGGCAGCGGAACACATACTTTGATCCTATGGCAACTGAATTATTTAGATTTAAGATTGGAAAATGATCTGTCTGCATAATTTCACTAACAGTCTCAAAACCAAAGAGCATTTAACTTCCTTATTCCCCTACTTCATTCAATGGATGAAAACTAACAGTCGGAATAAAAAGAATGAAACCTTTATTATTATTTAATAAGGATTCTTTAAATGTACACAGCTAAGCCTGTTCTGGATGGAGAGAGAAAACATGGGGATGGAACTGGTATTAGAGGTTATTAATCCCTGTGATATAGGAGGAGCATTTATTAAAGCAGTAGTGGAACAAATCCTTTCATAAAGAGCCTCTTGGATATGCCATCAGGTATTGGTGAATTCCTGTGTGTGCACAATCTGTTTAGACAAACAAGCTTTGCTTGTGAAGGCTCTGCCACAAGCATTTGCAGATGTCAGGTTTCATCTCCTCTGCCTGTAAGACCTGAAAGCAGTGTGAGGCTGAAGCCTCTCAGCAGATGTGTCCTTGTGTGATCTCACCTAATATATGCAGGAATTAATATATTGTGAGATTTTTTTGTTGATCCTCCTTGCAAGACTTCCACGTGAAAGTTCCCCAAGCAGCTGTGCTTTTTTTTATTGTCTGCTACAGCCTGGGCTGAGGCACAGGGGTGGTTTCCTGAGACTCACAAAGTGGCCATTCCTCATTCTCGCTTTATAGCAAATTAAATTCAGCCAGAACTGTGGTCACAGCCATTACTGACACAAAAACATGTGGGAATAGGTTAATATCTGCCTTCTCCCACCTGATTTTCTGGGCTGTAGAAGGTTTCCCTTCCAGTTCTCAAGGTGAGTTTTTGCCTGGACAGACAACTGTGCTGTGAGCTCTGTGCCTGTGTGTGCCTCTAGCTCAGTTTAGTCAAAACTGTTTCCCACCAAATATAACTCCTTATTTTCTGGGCCACTGAATCTGCGATTTTCTTCCTGCTTCAGACTGAGCATTAGAGAATCCATGCCTGAAGCTCAGGTCTTCCCTTTCTTTCAGTGAATGCTATAAGTCTTAGGTTCCTGTCTTGCACTTTACCCTGGGCAAAATGAAACTTAAATTATTCTCTGTATGGAGGAAGTACAAGAGTGGCTCTCTCCTGTCAGATTATTCTGAATCCTGAAGGATGTGGTTAGAAGAAAGCCCTGAGAAATGTTTCAAATTTCTTCTGCACAGAGCTTGAGTAACCAAAAGAAAGCATAAATTCTACCCCAAATTTACCTTTTCTGTAAATACCAAGGAGATATAGGTATCCTCCTGAAGCTCAAATAGTTATCCAACATCTGGAGAATGTTTTTTTCTTACCCCACCTATCCCACCAAGATTTTTCCAGCAGCATTGTGGCTAGCATGCATTTTGTTGCAATGCTCATTAATACTCTCCCATTCGCACTGCATGAGCTTGCTGCCCTCACATAATATAATGTATAGGGGGGAAATGGTTTGATTTGTGAGTTTGTGAATCACTAGAGTTCAGCACAGAGAATAAGTCTGTGATAGGCAACTCTGTTCAGACAAGTATCTGTGTATGAGGCCACCTGGTTATATCTGTGAGTGTTGCCTCTGTACCATATAAAAGTTTATTGGTTTAAAGTTCAAATCCATACATCTGTTTGTCCACAGGATTATTTTGTTCACAGACTTACATCTAGAGTGTGATTGAAGGATTCACTGAAATGACATATATGTCAGCATAAAAATAATATTATGGAACCATTTTAGGCATACCAGAAGTGTATCCTTATCTGAGTCTTGTTTGGGGTCCTGGGAATATTCCTTATGTAGAATTATACCCTCCTTAGCTAGCAGGGAACATGCGTACAAGGCCACATGATGTAAATAAAGTTCTGATGCAAAAAGGTTCAGAATAGAGCTCTTAACAGAGATGTTTTCTACAGGCAGCTCTTGGCATTGGCTTTGTTCACAAAGGTCCCATGATCTTACAGAAAAAGAATTTAGCTTCTAAGCACTTGGTGTATTTAGAAATGCAAATATTTTTGTGCCTGGAATTTGTGATGGCTTGTCACATTTAGGTTGCTGTGTGTGAAAATATGCTCAGAAAAATGACCTCCTTTTGCTTTTGTTAATACAATATCCCAAAATTATCTCTCCTGTTCTAGTTTCCACTTCCTTTTGAGTCAGGCCCAATTATCCCTGCAGCTTTCCACTTGAATGAACAATATTTTAGGGGACTGCTCACCTATGTACACTGAAGCACAAATGCAGAGACTGCTCACATGTCAACCAACAGGTCTTTAATAACTGTGGTACACAGAGGAATTTTGTATTCATGGAACAGGCTATGACTACATTGATCCTGAACCCCCTTCCTGTCCTCCCAATGCTCAGAAAACTGAAGGAGATTTTGATCCACTTGTTGAGACCGTGGTAATTTTATATTAAGTAAATCCTTATGCTAGGATATGCAAAGCAACTTGTTCTTTTTCAGCCAAGCTAAGGAGCCTGTCTCCTTTTAAAGGCTTTGCTTTGTGAGCCTAGTCAATGAACTTTCAAGCTGCCCCTCTTAGTAGCTTAGGAAGAAGATGGATGCTGTGGCTTGTGAGGTTGTTATTGGTGTTTGGCCAGGGCATTGCTGTTGGTTATTTTCATCAAGTTTTTTCAAGCTATCAGAGAAAAAGAAATTTATCATACTGTAGTGAGAGTGGAATTTCCTAGGTGAAATTTGTTACCAGTGTAGCTCCATAGAAATATATCAGCAGGGAATTTGCCCCAAAGCCTTTTTTAAATATAAGGGTTTTGAGAAGCTTTTTAGTGACAAAGACAGTTAAAGAGGCCAATTAAATATTAACTGTCCTAAAGTCAACTGGAAATTGCCTTTAATATGAGAATTAATCTGTGTCCATAAGTGAAGCCTACTGGGGATAAGGTAAAATAAAAAGAAATAAAAGTGTCATGTCTAGAGGCAGAGAAGTAGATGAAATTCACTAGCTTAGCTTGAAACATGCATTCAAAATTATAAATGAAGTTCAACTTTTCCTTCTCAGTTCTGGAATGGATTCTTTTCTACACATCCCACCCTGAGAAGAAAAACTCTGGTTTTACTTTTGGACTTCACCCCCATACCTAATATATTATAATTACAACTTTAAATCTCATACCCATATACCAAGAAACAGCTTCCATATCTATCAGAGTGAGATGAAAGTATTTGGATCATACTACATGTTTACACTGCATCTGAGCAAAACTACTCACTATTATGCACTGTACAGAACACAGAAAATCTCTAATGCCAATTCTGCAGCAGTTTCTAAACCAACTTTCTGAATATAGGCTCTCTCAAATGTTTTCTGTTCATCATCTAGCTCTGAATTTTGTGCCCTGAAACAATTGATTAGTATTATGTAACTGGCATTCCCTCTTGAAGTTAATAAAAAAATGTCTCACTAGATGTTACTGCCACAAATTCTTCTGAAAAATGACATTCTCTTCTTTATAATCATCTTCTCAGCTGAATTTTAAAAGATAAAAATATAAAGCAATCTGTGCTTCAGTAATAATGATCTACTTAATTTTTATGTCTCCTTTTTAGTAAAATACTTTCACCCGTGCATATGATTAAAAAGTCATCTTGCTAATCAGTTTGCTTTAGAGCTGTTATCAATTTTTCATCCAGAAATGTACAGTAGATAATACTGAACATTTTATTGTGGTTGAATGATAGTAAATGTTTTATTGATTTGACATATTATGAAAATATAAAATATTGATGGCAGGGACTGAATAGGGAAGGTATTGTTTTATGATAACAAAAAGATCTCCTGAAATTATTTTCAAAAGCTGCTAGACCATAACAATGGAGATGGGTTATAATCCAAGCAAAGAGTTTTAACATAGTGCTTTTTGCTTTGGATCTGATGAAAGATTTTCAAAACCCAAAATTACACCTTTAATGTCTAAAGTTACTTTTTTTAGTCCAGACTGAAATTACATAAATTCTAACCTTGAGTTTCTGCCCTGCTGATGGAGCAGCTCTTTCTAATATGAAACAGTGCTCATTGCCTGAGCCAGCACCTGCTGTGTTGTAGCCCTGTGCTTGGGCAGTCTGACCTGGGAGAGTTGAGATTTGTGAGTTGTCAGGTTAACCATGGGGAAATCCAGGTTCCAATAGAAGCATTAAAAGATTCAGTCAAGATTAAAACCAAGGCAGGAAAGTGCCTATCACTTACTTTATCACCTCTGAGATCAATTGGAAAATGAGGATTTCTAGTCTAGAAACCCTTATATCTTGTAAAAAATCAACCTCTGACAACAAGTGACTTATTAGTCATCAGAAGTTTTAATTCCACTCTTCCTACTGTTTGTCTTTTTTGGATTTTAAGAATTTTTTCAAGAAAAAGCATTTTTAAATTCTTAATTTTTTTTAAAGCTATGAATCTTTTGGATCTTTATTTTATCCATAATTCTGTAGTCAAATTGGGAAAAACAAAACAAAACAAAACAAAAAAGTAGTAAGGCAAGTGCAAAGGAATAAAATATAGAGAAATGAGCTTTCATCATATGGTTTGAGTTTTTCCAAATATTGTTTTTTTGTTTTCCTTTCACTAAAAAAACCCACAAAAAAACCCAAAACAAAAACCAAAACAAACAAACAAAAATACTAAGACAATTAAAAACCTTGTCAAACTGGGAAAATAACACTGAAAGCTAGCTTTAATTCTCCTTCTAGGCAGCCAGGGGTGCAAAAAAGTTCCCCTTTTGTTAATTAATTGTTTTCATCAAAATGTCTTTGAAAACCTGGCTATAATCTGTCAGATGGCATAGAGGAAAATCTTCCCCATTTTCTAACATTATAGATAGATGCAAACAAAACATTACTACATCATAACCTGGGGAGACACAGCATAGAAATCACTACAAAAACAGGAGTGAGAGACTCCCGTCTTCAGTGATGAGAGTGACTTTAGTGATAGCTTGTTTCCTCCCTTTCCATCCTGCTCAGATGGTCCTTCTAGTAACACCTCCACCCACCTCCCAGAGCTGCTCACACTCTCCAGGGTTTCAGTGGAAGTCTGTCTCCCCTCCCAGGGGATTTCCTTGCTCTGCTGTCAGGCAGTATCAGAGCTTTGGTTGGATTCACCTGGGCAGCCCACTCAGCTCAGCTGCTGCCCTTCAGTGTTCTTGCAAACTACCTGTCACACAAACCTGTGTGCTGTCTTCCACAAAAGGCTCCATCAGCTCTGCCACAGCTCTCAGAGCAGAGATGGCACCAGCTTCCGAGGCAGCTGAACACAGTAGATGTGTAAAAATAAACTCCACCTTTATAAAGTAAGAGCTCTTCGCCTTTCTCTTCTCTGAGCCCCAGAATTCAACTGCAATGATGGATCAGTTCTAGAGGGACCATCAATAGTTGGTCTATGCAAAAAGAATTCCCTTTGACAGTAAGATTTTATTTCATGAATGTGAGGTACTTTCTGCCCTACAGTGGCTGAATAGGATTTGCTAATCAATACCATAACGCTGTGTTGTAGCAAAAGAAGACTGGAGCTGTGAACTCTTCAGTATTTCTCTACCTGATTTTGCAAGAAGCAGTCATATAAGAATTGTGCTTTGGGGTTACATATGGTGGTACTCATTGTTTCTATCAGACTATTGCAATCATAGCTTCAGAAAAACCATAGTTACAGTTTTAAGAGCCCAGTTGACCTAAATGCTAATTTTCTCAACACATTGGGATTTGAAATATCACATACTCTTGTCCTGCACAGAACTGAAGCTTGTCTAAAAAAATGGAAGCGATCCCAGATAATCAGTCCTGGGTAATTTCATCAGTGATTAAATTATGTATATGTTATGGGCTGGTTTCTCCTAGGCCCCATTTGGAAGGTGAGGTTGATGGACAAGCAGCCAGCTGTTGCTGATGCACACTGAAGGAGTGGTACTCTCCCTTTAGGTGAAGGTTTTTCTTATGTGCTGCTCAAATTCATCCCCAGATATACTCACCCAAAGAAAGAGTTGTTTTACAGTGTTGTGGGTCTCTGAATCTAGAAGATAGTAAGACAGCAGCACCTCTTTTACTTCAAGAGGTGTAGTTGTGAGTGATAGAAGTGAGCCTACTTGTGCTCCTGAGCTCTAGGGTCAGTTCATTTGATTGCCATGCAGGACTCGTCTCTTTGAAATGAGCAGGAATGTGTAAATGCCAGCTTGCAGTCATTTTGCTGCTTCATTTCCTTGCATTCACTGCACTTTTGCAGGGAGTTTGTGAAATGGGCAAGAAACATGAAGGAAAAAAAAAAAAAGAGAAAGGGGCATTCACTAAAAAAGTAAAATGAAAATTAATGGGTATTAAAGAGTAGCAGTCAGGGGCCTATAAACCCAATATCCCATCATTAAGGAAGGCAATTCTGTTACAGAGAGTGCACAGGCAATTACATTCTTGCCAAGGGATCCTGAGGCTATTCATGGAAATATTTACCTGATGCTGTGTGTGTTTGCTCCTTATAAAAAGAATAAAAAAACCCCAAAACAAACAAAAGACCAAACAAAAAAAAAAAAAAAAACCCACAAAAAACAAACAAAAAAACCCACCCAAAACAAAACCAAAAAAACCCCCAAACTTTTAAAAGGACATGAAAAATTTATGTATACATGAAATCAATCTAAGGGGACAATTTTTTTAAAAAAGTTTTGACAATACCAAATAAAAACATTTTGTTATCCCAAACTGTACTTTGTTTTTTCACAGTGTAATTGCTGAAGTGTATGAGTTAAAAATTCAGCATATAAAGAAAGCACTCATCATTTGTTTTGACCATCAAAGGTTTAAAAATGGCTTATTTCTAATATTTTAATCTTGGGACATATGTAGTTCTCATTGTAGGATGTGCAGTTGCTTGGGAAATAGTTATAAAAACAACTTCAAAGAACAGAAATGGAGCACACTGATTTAGAGGCCTCATGAGTGCAGTTTTCTGGATATATGTCAATAAAATGTTGACATTTATCATTAGAGAGGTCTTTGGGATTTTTTGGGTTTTTTTGGGGGGGTGGAGGAGGTTTTTTTGGTTTTTTTTTTTTTACATTCAGACAATTTGTTATTATTTGTATCCTGAGCCTGAGAGGAATCAGGCCTCTGAGCACCGCACAGTTAAAACACAAAACAAACCCCCAAAAAATAAACAAAACAAAAAACTCAAAACAAACAACAACAGCAAAAAACAAAACAAAACAAAAAAACAAACACAAAAAAACCCCAACTAACCAGGACCTGCTTAGAAACATCAAAGTTTCAATGCAAGCCTTGTTCCCAGAATCCCAGCTCCTGCAGAGATTAATACCTCTTTCCCAACACTGTACCACATACAGTGAGAGGTTTCTGAACTGAAAGTTTACAAATAATAGCAACTTAAGGTAAGCAACAAAATATAAGGCAAAAGATTTCTCTAAAAATTTTTCTGGCCTTTAGGGAAAATCCTAGAATCATTCAGGTTGGAGAACACCCTTGAGTCCAGCCATTAGCTCAGCACTGCCAAGTCCACCATATCCCTTAGTGCCACATCTATGCATCTTTTAAATTCCTCCAGGGTGGTGACTCGACCTCTTCCCTGGCAAGCTGTTCCATTCTTGGTAACCCTTTAGGTGAAGGAATTTTTCCAAGGAGTCAGGCTAAGCCTCCCCTGGTGACACTTGACAGCATCTCCTCTTGTCCTTTCACTTGGTACCTGGGAAAAGAGACTGACACATCCACTGAAAAATGGTCAGTTCTGTAAAATTTTCTGTAGGTACATCAAATAGCAAACTCAAAGGTTTTAGAGGGATTTTCAGTGAAGTTAAATATAAAAGTAGACATTTTTGATGCATACTGCAACCCTCACCACTTCAAACCATTTAAAGAAAAGCCAGAAGACAGATGAACTCCTTAGTGTGTGGTAACTCAGTGACTATCTTCAAGTCCTTATTATATAATCATCTAGGATCTTTATTATATAACTATCTAGGACTTCTCTAGCACTTTTTTTTTTCTTCAAAACTTTTAAAAGTATTTATGAAAGAAATATTGTGCACATCCTGTGTATTGGATTCAAAGGTTCAAAGCTCAAAGCATTTAGTACTCTGGGCTAGAAACTAGCAATGGAACTAGATACAAATTTTTGTCAAAGGTTTGATCCTTTCTCCAATTTTTGTTAACTTCTTACAAAACAGTGCCTAAAGTTTTGGGGTCAGAAGTAACACTTTTTACCTTACATCTTTATCAAGGGTTAAATAAAATTGCTGGTATTTAAAAGTCTTTTTGGAGTCCCCACCATGACAGAAGAGAGCCTCAAAAAAGGGTTTTCTGAACTTTCTGAAGCCAGATGGGAGTGCAAATGATATCAGGTGCTTTTAAGATACACTGGAACTTTTAAAAAGCAGTGGAGATGGGCAGAAAGAAATGTGTTTGATAACTAAACAGAACACTGTATTTTTACCAGTTGTAGCAGTGGGACCTCTACTCTATTGATCCAGTGAATGAGTTTAGGGAGGAGAAAATGTGGCTTCATCTTGCTATTGATTCACCCCTCCCTCACCCAGGTGGGCTTCAGCTGCCTCAGTGGTGTCAACAGACCAGAGAATCCAGCAGGCAGCTGCTCACACCTTGCTGCAGATTTGGCCCCAGGAACCTGGTTCCTTTCTTGGGTGGACACAGAAGGGAATTACATGCCTTAAAGTGTACTTCTGCAAACTACATCAAGGATTATAATGGTATTTTGAGAGCATTATCTGGCCCTGTGCCACATATTTAATGGCAACAAAATAGCAAACCTTATAATTTACAATAACTTAATAACAAAAGTTAAAAAAGAAAACCCTTGTAATAATTGTATGGCCATGTCCTACATCAACATCTACATCAGAGTCATGGAGAAAGGTTACTGACATTTTGAAAGGAAAAAGAGGATTTCCAATTCCAAATGTGACAACATATTCATGAATTCTTCAGCTCCTGATCTTCAGAAATGCCACTTCTACAGAAAGGTCAGACACCTTTCATGCAAAAATGAATGAGGAATGAAGCAACATGTATTGTGCCAGAGATTTCCCATTGCTCAGGCTTTAACAGAAGTCTTCAGCTGTTATGGAAATGTAATCATTTCCTTGTTGCTTTCATCCCACCCACAGCAGCTATGGTGTGACTTGCTGCTTTATGAACTACATTCTTCACCATTTCAGAGCAAGTAGGTCAGAAAGACATACTTGAGCTACCGGCCATAAGTGTAGTTTGTTTTACTTGGGAAACACACACAAAAAGTGCAAAAGAAATATTTTGTCTGGAGTTCTAAGGAAAATGCTTGTAAAATATTTGTATGTTTATGTACTTCTACAGTGCTAAGAGCTGTGAGAGAGTGGGATTTAGCAGGGGTAGGGAACATGCTGTAGAGCTCTTTAGTTACCAGATTAATTCTTAACGAAGAAAAGATTTGTGCCCTGGGTCCAGCCAAATGTGTGTTAGACAGAATTTGCACACAGCATATACAAAAGTTATTGAAATCTAAAGATTCAAATGGCCTAAGGATTTGCCCATCTATAGCAGCATATGTGCATCTTTCTAGGGAATATCATGATATTAGGACTTATCTTTTTTTACTATGAAGAAACAAGTCTCAGAATCATAGGCTAGTTCATGTTGGAAGGGACCTATGAATGCCTCTAGTCCAGTCTCAGGCTCAAAGCAGGGTCATCTGTGAGGCCTGACCAGGTTACTCAGGACATTATCCACATGGGTCTTCAAAACCTTTGAGGAAAGGCAGCACAGCCTTGCTGGGTAACTGAGGTCTTTTATTACATAATACATAAAACCTCAGTGATAAGTTAACATATTGAGTTAATTACTGAGTTGTCAGACAATGAAACAGTTAATCTGTATCCTAAATTCCTAATGTACCTTTAATATGTTTGTTTTGTTTTTTGTTTTTTTTTTTTTTTGGTTTTTTGGTTTTTTTTGTTCTTACCAAAGTAGAAAAGGAACAGCTATTTTTGTAGTCCTGTAGAACACCTTCTGTTTGTTTCTCTGAAGAAGGAGGGAAAAGAGTACAATTTTTGTCACTAATTAATAGTAACTGTTACCACAGCAGAAATCTATTTAACACACTAAACGTTATGACACTTTCTGAAAAAAATGTAACCCGAGGGCAGCCTCAACTTATGTGACCATCAGTTATCCCTAGCTGGATATGGCAGAATTAAGTAAGAATGAATTGCTGCTGAAGTTTCCAGCAGCAGACAGGTTCCTTTTTCTTTCACATTTTCTATGCATGAATTTTTTTTTTCTAATTACTTTCACTTTTTTTTTCCCCTCCTTTAAGAATATATCTGGGGACAATCCCATCCCTTATTATGAAAATAATTCATTTGATAGGCATTGACTGACACTTGTGAAGGTGGTAAACATTGTCAGGAAGCCTCCTCTGTACAAAAAGTTCACCTGGAACTCAAGATTCCTCCATAGTCATAATTTTGCCTGAGAAATATACACAGAGTAGCCCCAAATTTTGGTACCAAACAGATTAGCCAGAGAGGGATTTCATTTTGCCTAGTGTTGGAATCATGTGTGTTATTTCTTGACTCTTAAACATTCATGGAGTTTCCAGGAAATTTCTGTATTATTGAAGACATAGGTTCAGTAACCTAAAGGGAGATGATCTTCAAAGTCTGCAAAAAATAGGATCTAGTGATCCAGACTGTATCCTGAGAGACCTGCAATAAAAGAAACTGGGATATATGAAAGATCCCTGGGCATATAATTTGTACTTTGCCAGGAGTACAGAAAAAGTCCACTTCTTTGGGTTTTAAGTCATAGATCAATTATGCCAAGGGCTCAACAGACAATAAAAGTAGGCATCCAGAAATGCTAGTGTGAATCTAGCACTGGTGCCTAAAACAACACAACCTTAAAGAAATGGCAGCAATATCATTGCTCCCCTGCAAACTAGAGACAGTATCTTCCTTTTTTGTTATTCTGCTATATCCAAACTGCATGAGCTCCCACCAGGTGGGGACGAGCAAAGGAGAGGCACGTTGGGTTCCTGGATCCTCATGGGATTTGTGTGCAAGTTCTGTGGGCCTATGGCAGTCACAGAGGCAGAAGCAGAACTTTAAAGTACAAGGTGGGACTTCATACATTGGAGCTTAGCAGGGGCCTGACAGTCAGTAATGGTTTTGCCTCTGGAAAGACCCACATAAAACAGAAGGGTTTTATGATCTACCTACCTAACTGCCATTAATCTTTTAGTTTCTCATCAGAAAAAAAAAAAAAAAAAAGGCACAGCAATCACTCCTTAATGCATAAATGCACTGACAGAAAAAGTATTACAAAAGTTATGAAGCATTTAGATGCTGTGATAATGGAGCTCAGCCGAGTGTCCATAAACCCAGCCTGAGCTGCCAGGGTCCAGGAGCCTGCAAGTCTCGGCTTTCTGGCACCTCAGGCAGCAGTCTGCCCAGGAGCCAGGCAGCCAAGCCAGCCAGCAGTCGGGCCCCCAGAAGCTGATTAAAGGTCTCCTGGTTTCCATTATACACTGGGTAAAACAGACACATTCTTTAAAGAACAATAAAATCGCATCAAACTGCTTTTTTCTTCTTTTTTTTTTTT
>VWZN01001441.1:260023-311805 GCA_013396955.1 Regulus satrapa | reverse complement strand
TTTTTTTTTTTTCCCATGGTCTTGTACTGCTTTATCTTTCTTAATATATTTCCTTTTTTTCTTTGTTTACTTTTCTGGCCTTAATGTATTCAGTAGGTTTAATCTATCCTGCCTCTTTTTTTTTTTTTTTTTCCTGTAACAGCATCCCCAATGGTATCTCTCTTCCACTCTTCTTTCCAAGTTTCAATAAAGAAAATCTCTGCTGTATTAATATAAAATTTACAATTGACTCCCCATTCTTTTTTGCATAATGTCAGGTGGAGTTTCTGCCATATTAGAAAGCTTAATTGAATGGTAGAGTTGAAGGTCTTTCCTTATGTATTCATCCTTCATTTTAAGTCTATTAATACTTTTCTGATTTTTCATTTTCATGTTGGTTGTGTATAATAGATGTTTGTATGCACTCTGTCTGTAAATTTTATCATATATAGAAAAGAAGTACATGATTTCTAGTAATGCTATCAGAGGAGATCCAGCACTTCTTCACTTACTTAATTTTGAGAGAAAGGTGTCCTTCCAAAAAAGGACTACTCAATCAAAAAGACTTTTAACTACTGTCAAGTGAGCCTTGACTGTATTTGTACACTGTATCTGTATCTGTCACGCCAACATATCATTGATGCCACCTTGCTAGTAAGGACTAGTAAAAACCTTGTAAACAATATCACTCTTTTCCTTAACATATTCGTTTGTTCCAGCTTGAGATTAAATGGTAGTAGTTTTCACACATACACTTAAAATATTGCCAAGAATGCTGATACTTTGTGTTGTAATTGCTGTTCTTTTATGACTTGAGACAATTTCCAGCCTCTATAAGGATTGTATAGCCCATAAAGAAGACCAAAATTTGGAATGATTTGGGAGCAGTAACTTTGAGACTGCATTACCTCCCTGCTTTTGCATTATCTCTCAGTACACATTGTGCAATCCACTGGAGAATACAAGTCAAAGAGGTGCCTTTGACATTTTACTGTCTACTTTGGATTTGAATTCCACTGTTTAATTAAAATTATGCATTTCCTGTGTTTTGATGAATGGGGCCTTATATTTAGAAATGGCAAATCAGTAAATATCAATAAATAACTAAGATTCAGCAAAGATTTTAAGTGAAAATGACTCATTAGAAGTATCTTACAAAACAGAAAAGGAGATATAAAATTAATTCTTAATTCCTGTAACTCATTCTTACTCATGTTTGCCAGTAAGAAAGCTGAAGCAAGGAAGAAATTGAGAGGAATGGAGAGAGACAAAAAAGGAAGGAAGTCACTCTTCGTGACTTCTTCATTTCATAAAACATCTGGGGAGTATGGACTTCTGTGTTGTGTTTTTTCTGATCTTATATTTTTTTCAACTTCTTCAGTGTGTGGTAGTTTATGCTCTATTTTATCTAGGCTAATGGAAATCATCAAAGGTATTATGTCAAAAATTGTGGTGTACCTTTAGGAATAAATTACCTACTGAATGTGGTGAATATAGGCTTTTTCAAATAAGAACAGTTTAACTCAAAAAAGATGCACAGCAGGACTGGCAGCAATACTGTAGCCTGCTATTTTTCTGTCATGTAAAGCAAATGTTGATTCCAAGTTCACAGAAAGTTCAGGAGATTTAGAAGGTATAACTCATTGAAATAATTATTTATCAGTAGGAAGACCATAATCAATCAGAAACCTCTGATAACTGCTACCAGTCCTAGATCATTTAGGTTACTGCAGCTGTTGGAAATGAAAGCCAGTTTAGCACAATATTAAAAGTGCCTTATTTGTGTTCTTTTGATAGATGTATAAGATTCAGGTAACTCTGACTTTGCCATCAAAGTCTGTGAGCATGCTTGACCATGCAGGTAGTATCCTGTGAGGAAATACCGATGCATCATAGGACTATTGCTTTATTCTTTTTTCCTCTCTTTATCTTTAATTATTATGATCCCAGTCAGATGTTCTGATTCATGTTGTTTATATTTAGCAATTCCAGCAGGTGCAAATCTTGGCTAAAATCCACCACAATTACTCTCAGCTTATAAGTAAGGAGTTTACAAGTAAGACCTTTCTGAAGCACCTGTGCAAACACAGGTGTAATAATTTATAAAGCACTTGTTGCAAATTATTACACATTTAACTATTTTTCTGTATTATCACTCTTTATCATTTATGTCATTGAAAAATTAGCAATTCTGTTCTGGTACTTGGAGAACTTTTTTTGGCACCTCTGACTGGGCAGGAACAATTTGGTTTCTCTTTCATCTCTGAAAATTTGAGTGAGATGTGTAACATGATTTCACTGGTAATTTTCACAATTTTTTTAGAATGTGTTAAAGAGAATGGGTGGAGGGTTCAGAGATTTCCCTATCAGTGAAGATCTCATCTTCTGGCATCAAAGAAAGTGTTAATGAGTGATAGGTTGGAACAGGGTGGGTTTTCTCCTTGTTTAGAACAGTAACTTGGGCTTAGAAGTGACCTCAGCATTAGCTTAATGAATAAAAAATGCTAAGAAAAATATAAAAAATCTAAGAAAGGACTTCATTTCTTAAAGAGTAAAGAGGGTAGCTTCTCATGAGAAATTATTCTGCAAATCCATAACAAAGGCAGCTTCTTTGTTGTTGAACCCCTTTAAAATTTAATGCATTCTTCCTTTTGAGTGGCTACTTTCTGTTTTCAGTTGTCAGTCAACAACTGAGTCTGACCAAGAAGCCTCCAGGTAGTCACTCACGTGAGCTGATATTTTGGCTTCCACTGGAATCCAGTGGTGTTGGGCAAAAGGTCTTATCAGCCTGGCCTGCTGCCCTGGTGCAGAGCACTCTCTGCTCTGGCTTCAGAGACAGCCTCTGGAGCAGGGCTGCACTGATGCTCTCTACTAAACTCATGTCTTATGCAGCTCCACACAGAAAACAAGCCTGTAATTAAATTGTTCAAAATGTGAAGATCAGGGTGTTTGGCCATCCCTTCAGACCTAATTACTTGAAAAAACACACTGTGTGCAGGGTGGGAATTAATATTAATTAGGAATCTTCGCGAACTGCAGATTACAGCCATTATAGGCAGAGGAAATGATTATGAGATTTATGCAACTCACATCTTTTAAAAAATGTAATTACAACAACAAAGCCCTGTCTCTCAATATACATAAAGAGGCTTGATATAGACATTTGTTCCAGATTAATTTTAGCCTAAATTGACAATGTTCAACAGGATTAGTCCTGATCTATACTGGAGCAAGTGACAGGAGAGAAAGGCCTTTGAGTGCTCCACACAGTGGCAAGCTGGTCAGTAATGATGTCCATGCTGGTTTCCTGCTGATAGAACCATGGTAAAGTCTGCTGTGCTGTATGAGATGTCTCTGCTACTGCCCAGTTCCTGCTCCCCAAGGTGTGCACAGGCATACATGTCCCTTCCAGGACCTGAGGCAAAGCTGTGCCTGGGGCCCTGCTTCATCTCAGATGAGTTGAGTATGCCTGGCATTTTTCTGATCCCAAGCAGCAGTAGAGCTCCTAGGATGCTACTGCATGCTGGCAGACCCAGACTATGTCTCTTTTTCTTCTTTGGAGGGTGAAGGTGGAAGCTTTTGCTCTCTAGGCAGAATTCATGGCTGAATAACAAAGCAGCAAAGATTACTCCTTAGTGTAATGCTGGAGATCAGTAGTGCAAAACCTAAATACCACTGAATATTGGTTCAATGTGAGACATTTTAAAAGACACAAGGAGAGCACTGAAGAGACAGAAGAGCGGGAAAGAGTGGGTAGTATTTCAGTTAGTAATTCCCAGAAGGGAATGGGAGTGTGCACTGACTTGTCTGATGTTGGAGATCATCCCTAATGCTTCCTGATTACAACACAAGATATTTTTAATTCAGGTTCTCCAATAGCAGTCAGTAATTGCTAAGAATATTTAATAGTCCATACATATAAGAACAAAAAATAGTCCTCTGCTGTGACTTTCTCTAAGCAGTCTTGGGACCATTTCATGACTGATAAAATCTATATTGTATTGTTACCTTCTTTTTTTTAGTTTTGAGGCATAAAGAAACTATTTCAAGAGCAAAGTTGCCGATTGTGCGACTGAGCATACACCTTGTAATAATATTAATTATATTGAAGTCCTAATTGATTTTGGAAGCAAATAGAAAACAAATATAATTAATATATTGATCTGGAATATGAAAAGCATCATTCATTGCACTTGAGGTTCTCAGCTCCTGGAGAAGAGGCAATGTTTGTTCACAAATGATAATGATTCGTGTCTATGTATTTATGAATTGATTGCTATTGAAATGAAGAACCCTTACCCATGTTTTACATTCACAGTTAAAAGCAAGAGTCAGATTGCCATATCTTTTTGTTGCAGGTTTATTCCAATATTTTTGACATACTGCTTTAAAGCAGCAGTATGTCAAAAGTATGTGTCAAAAGTATGTGTCAAAAGTATGTCAAAAGTATTTATATACCTAAAAGTATGCCTTAAAATCTTTCAAGTGCTTCTCATTGGTGACCAGTAAGGAAAGATCTTGATCTATCATTAAAAGAAATAGAGAGAAGTATGTTAGAATAGGCATGATAAGCCAGTATAGTGTATTACCATGAATGGCTCATGAAGCTGATAGTGAGTTTCAGTTGAGTGTCCCACTCTGTCATATTTCAAAAGGCACAAGGAAGACACTGAATAAAAAAAACAGTGAAAATGTCAGCGGGTTGTATTTTACTTTATTATATCAATACCTTGAAGAGAATAGAATGGTATTCAAGTATCTTCAGTATTCAATCCTGATAACATAAGGTGATGCAAACATTTGTTTTATGAGTTTTTAATATTTCTGGGTTTGAAAACACTAAAGTGCTTGGAGAATTAATAAAATAATAAAATCTGAAGTTCCAGGAGAATAAATATTGACCAACAAAGAAAGGAATGCATTTCTGATGTGAGTAAATATAATTAAGGATGTAGAGGAATCCTACCCTCATCAACATGATTATGTGAGTTATCAAAAAATAAAGACTGTATGTGTTGGTAATAGCTATAAATAAGCACAAATAAATTATTTCTGTAACACTGGTGTTTCTTTGGGTAAAACATAATTTTTTATGGATCTCCTGAATTCATGTTAAAAAATTAAGGATAAAACAATAACTCCTCAGAATTTACTGGAAAAATAATTGGAAAACATTTTGAAGATAAAGAGCAGTGAGCCATTTTCATTCAAAATTCCTGTTTAGTTATTGACATTTTAATGTCCCCTGGAATCTATAATGAATTACTTGATGGCTGTGTTTACTGAAAAAGATGTTTTAAGCTTGGAGTCACTAAGAAGAAAGATTTCTTAAAATGATCTGACAGTTTATTTCTTCAGGAGAAAGAAAAGCATGTCAGACAAGACAAGAGATGAGGATTTATTCATGCAATGTCCTTATAGAATGCTTGATAATAAGAGAGATTCTCCTACTGTAAAACTGTATATGTATTTAGCCTGGTCTCTACCGTCCAAATACCTTAATCAAAGAATATGGTTATGGTTAATCTGTATTTCAATATTGTGGAACTCAGCTGACTGCAGTAAAGAATCAGTCACCTTACCAATGAAAAGTCCTTCTTTTCTACTGCTGAGTGAAGGTTTGGAATGTTGATTTTCTAAGATATTTCGGGACTTTCAAGTTCTTGTTTTCATCTTCAAATAGGACAAGACAAAGGGCTCCATTCAGTTTTCTAACTCTAGATGTTTCGTGCCAGTGCTGATGCCAGTGCAAATCCTGCTCAACCTGCAGGTACTACACAAGCACTAAGTTCAGGCGTTTGTTGCCAAAATTTAGGCAAATAAATCAGGCCTCCAGTGCAGGATATATGATTATTCTTTGAAACAGACAAACTTTTTTTTTAAAAATTTTTTTTTATTTATTTAATAGAAAAGTTTTATTTCAATTATTTCCTTCAGAATGTTGTGGAAACGTTTTCCTGCAGGCCACAGTAGTATTGGTGATTTTCATTCAGGAATACTCATCTAAATCTGCTTACCTCTAAAGGATTGTAGAGTGTAAATAGAATATGGATCTTATTAGTTAAAATCAATAATTGCAAATTTATTTCTAGCTTTACTTTGAGGTTTTGAAGTACCTGTTACTCCCATTCTCTGACAGAGGTTCCTTTTGGGTAAATACTTTTCTGTCAGACCAGTAACCATCTCATTGCCTTTCATCTGGAGAGTAAGGTGCTATTTTGAGTTCTGTTCCCTGCCTCAAGGACTTTTAATGGATTTTTTAATGCAGTGATCCTAATGTAAGAAGTGACTTCCAGACATCTTCTCCTTCTCCTTTGGCCTCCCCAAATGTTACTAAGAAAGATTTGCTTCCTTGCCTTTAGTTCCCTGGTGAAGTTACTTTGCTCTCAAACAAAGCCTTTCAGCCAGGGACCTGAAAGTCACTTTCCTCTCCTTGCTCAGGGGTTTTCACCAGTAGAAGTTTATCTGGCAAGGGATGACCAGAGGAGAATTTTCTGTCTCTTTTCCTTTCGAAAGAAGAAGAAGAAGAAAAAAAACCGACACAAATCTAAAACATAATCTGTGTACAACTGGATGTGGATGTGTAAATGCACAAGCTCTCTCAGGAAGAAGGAGGAACATCACTAAAGGAGTGTGTAGAAATTAATCGTGGCATTTTTCTGATTCTCACTGAAGTTGAAAGTGTCTGAAAAAGCCAAGTATTTACTTTATCTTGTTTACCAAAATATATTGAAAAAGCCTCTCAAAAAACATTGTGCTTTAATAATAGCTTAAAATTAGTTCATAAACATCAAAATGTTACCACATATATTAATAATCTCAGAAACCATGGCTATTTTAGCATGTATTACACTAGAAAACAGAATGATTCTGTCATTGGACCTAAAATGGAGGGATGTTCACCCAATCCAGATATAAATTATTCTTTTTTTTGGTGAATATTTAATTTTTAATTATGATCTTCTAGCAAAGCATATTGAAGTCAACCTTTTAAGCTGCAGAAGTCACTACAAAAAATAGCCACTTCCTGGGTGCATTGTCACCTTAATATTTTATTTTAAATATCTCTTTCCAATGCATAGGATAAATTGAAAGAGGTATGTGTTTGCACTAAATCTCTTGATGAAAAGCTCAGAAGCACGGTTTTGACCTACCTGTACTACTGTCATCAAGATTCTCCCCTGAAAATACTTTTTATTTCATCCTGTGTAAGGCATAAAGATGATTAAATATATCAGACAAATTGCATGTAATATTGTAATGGGTCTCCATTAATTTTTATTTCAATATTTCTCAGAATAGTGTGCTAACATTACTTAGTGACGAGTGAGATGTATTAAACTCAATAATTTTTCCTTATATATGTAGGGCTTTATTCTGCCTGAAAAGAGAGCTAGAGATTTTACTGTTCCTCAGCCTATAAAGATTTATTATGTAATTTTTAGCCATAAAAATGAAAAAAAAAAAAAAAAAACTTCATCCTCTTCATTGAGGAAGGTAGTGAGAGAAGCAAACTTGTTCTTTTCATCCTTCTCAGTGGTCAAGTATTAAAAATATATTTAAAGAGGATAATTCTAGCAAAGAGCTCCAGTAGAAGTGAAGGTTGTTAGGTTTGATGTGTTGGGGTACTAAAGCAGTTGAGAGCAGAGTATATTGCATCTGGGGCAATGTTGAAGTGAGCGTCCAAACCCTCCCCATTGAAGAGCTGTTGTTTATTCCTCCTGTGCTCTCTCCCTCTGGAGCAAGCACGTTGAGCTCCAGTGCTTCCTCAGCAGCCCTTGCTGCAATTCCCAGCAGGAATGGCAGCACAGGAGAAGGTCCAGGGCAGGAGGCTCCAGCTGTGGCTGCCCTGGGAGATGTGGGGGGAGGCACCTGCACTCCATGGCTCTGCTGTTCTCATGGAGTGCAGGGCTGGTCTCTGTTCCCAGAAGGGCTGACTGGAATTTTCCTCAGAGGAAAAGTACCCTGCTTGACAAAAGCTTTTTCGGGAGCTTCCCCTGGGCTGTGATGCTGTAGGCATGACTGTGGAAGATCGTGAGAAACTTTTCCATTTCAGTACCAGCAGATCAGGCCTTTGGGATCTTAGGAAATACCCCAGAATACAGAGCTTGCTTTTGCTCTAAATTGTTTACAAGTGAGCTAGAAATTAGTATGAAGTAACTCAACTACATCCATTAATTTCAGGAAACTCCCTAAATGATATGCATTATTCCAGGTACATAACACCAACCATCATACCAGATTAATGCAATTATCCACTCTCTACATCAAGCATTGTCTTTTGCATACATACACACACACACACACACACACACACACAGATATATATATATATCAAGGGAATATAAATTTTCAGGGTGGAGATGAGCAGTTTAGGTACAGAAAGAAAAGTCCCTTTTCCCTTCTGAGGAGAACTTTTAAATAATAAAGGATCTCAGCCTGAACAGAGAAAGTTGTTGCAAGTTTCACAAAAAAGAAAGCTAAAAGTGCCAACAGGTTGTCTGCCAGCCTGCAGTCAATAGCACCTAATTTTTCAATAATGAAACAAAGCTTGAAGTTACAGAAAATTGCTTTAGCTAGTGGAAAATTAAATAAAATTTTTTAATGAGCACAAGTCTGCATGATCAAGCCCACTGCATGCAGTGGATGGCCCTGCTATAAAGGGACAGAGATATCCATTATTTGTACATGGATATGGTGATGGCACTGGGAAATGGGGACAGTAAGGGAGGTTTTTTCAATAATTCATTACAATCACAGGAAGTTCCACTGGGATGTTAAAGTGGGTCCTTTTTTGTTTGTTTGTTTAACTATGAAGGATTTTGAAATCACAATGTTTGAAAAATAGTTCAACAGAGTATTAGAAAAATCAGAGTGTCAATAAAATAACTGCATAATAGCCCAAGCATGGAATATATCCCCCTTTTATGGCAATGGGGAAGCTACTTGGGGAATATCAGGAGTTGTTTTGCCAGGTCTCCCAGTCATTTGATGAGTATGAGAGATTTGCTTAGTAATTATGGCTTTTCTCTGATATCAGCTGTAACTCATAGAAGTATGGGGTTCAGCTTTCATACAGATATTTTCATTCACTTTCAATCTGTTTGTTTTTAATTCTGTCTCTTATTTGTTTACTAAAATTATTTAGTTAAGATGTCAGTTGGGAGTCAGATGGAATGTTTTCTGGATGGTGCATTTTTCAGTTCATTCAATTTGGCCATTTTAAAATGTTATCTCATTTCAGCTTTAGATCTTAGATCTGCTAAAATTAACATTTGCATTTTCTGTAGAATCATGAAGCATCTTTTCTTTTTCTTAATCTTTTCATCAGTCAGGCCCAGGAAATTCTTAACAAATGTTAATCTATGGGTTTGCATTTGTCTTTGATAAATGAATTCAGCTGCAACAAAACAGCCTAAATAAACAAATTCTTCTGAAGGATCCAAGGAATCAGTGATATGTGCTGGGATCCAGCACAGGCAACCCAGAAGGCAGACAGGAATTGCAATGAGGTGTGTAAACAAGAAAACAGATCCTCCAAAAAGTTTAAATATCTTTTTCAGATTACAGTATTTCCTTTGTACCCATCATTTGAAGGACAGAGGATTGAAATGGGGAAAAGATAAGATGGAAAAATACATTTTAGGATTTAGCCATGAGCTAGAGATAGTCTGGTAAACTGGGAGACTGGAAGGCACACCCTAGTGAAAGAGGCTGAGAGGAGGAGAAATGGATGATAAATGGAAATCAATGCTCTGAAGTGAAAGAATTACATCTGAAAAAAGTTTTCTATGCAACTCCCTCCATCACAAGTAAACACCCACAGATCACACTGCCCCACCCCCAGCTCTGGGAAATTAAAACCAAATAAATTTATTATAGATGTTATGGGAGGAAAAACTGCCTCAAGCACTGCACAGTCACTGCTCAGACTGGAGTCCTTCTGGTCCTTTCAGTCCCTCTGCATTCCTCTGGGTTCACTTCAAGAGCAAACACTTTAGTTCTGCTCCAAATAGATGTGCTGAGCAACGGTGAAATGGGAAGAAGAGACAAGTGTAGGCAGCAGCTGCACAGCTCAAACCCCACAGGATGGGCTGGGGCAGCCCCAGCACACACTGTCCTCAAGCAGGAAATAAAGGAGAAAGGTCTGCTTTAGGGAAACAGCTTTCGTCCATGAACAAGGTGCTGGTTAAAACTCTCTGGAGTGGTTTGCAGCTCTAATACCCTGAACACTTATGAAAAGCTCACATAAATTAATGGAATACTTTTTATTAATTTCTCTGGATTCCTGATTTAACTGTTGTTTTAAGCACTCTTACTCCTGATCTTTTCACTGTTCCAAGCAAGCAGTTTGTAGGTATGGCTGGGTGTGCTTGGGATACTCTTAAAATTCACATATTTGTTTTGTCTTTTAACACTCTAACACTTGTGCCTGCCATGGACTCAGTCATTTCTAATAAACCCAAAACACTTTTTGAGTGTCTCTAGTGCAGAATTTGTCACTGGTCACAATAATTTGCTTACAGAGAAAATTGATGATGTTCTAGACTTAACTGATACACAAATCAAAGCTCAGAAATATTGAAAAATGGCGTAATACTTCCAAAAGAAGATTGATGAAGGTACACAGGCGTATTTTAAGAACCTTACAGGGAGTTTTTTTCCTGATAATAATATATGATAGAGACATCTCTCATATTTTACCCAGATTCAAAAGATTACTTAACGTGCTCTACTAGGAGAACCTGTCACACTAACACAGCAAGGGAGGTGATGAAACTTTTACGCCATATATAATTCCAAAGTTTTGGGGTTCTCTTGAGGTCTTACCTTTCCTTCTGAGAATGACACCTGAAAGTATTCAGTTCCCAAATGAAAACAAATGCATGAAAGTACTTTGCATCTTTGTGACTATGACAAATGGTGCAATAGCTGTACTGATGCTGGATGACTCTGGTCATTTAAGCACATGCAGCCCACCTGGAATGCTGCATCCTGCTCTGGGGCCCCCAAGCAAAGAAGGGCATGGATATGTTGGAGTGAGTTCAGAGGAGGCCATGAAGATGCTCAGAGGGCTGAACCTCTGTTATGGGGGTATCCAGCCTCAAGAAGAGAAACTCTGGGGGGACCTAAGAGCACCTTCCAGGGCCTAAAATGGCCTATGGGGAAGGTAGAGATTTTTGACAAGGGCACAGAGTGATAAAATGAGGGAATGGCTTTAAATTGACAGAGAGTGGGTTTAGATTAGATATTGGGAAGAAGTTCCTTACCCTGAGGGTGATGAGGCACTTGTGCAGGATGCCCAGAGGTGTGGCTCCTCCAGCTCTGGGAGTGTTCATGACCAAGCTGAATGGGGTTTTGAGAAACCTGGTCTAGTGGAAGGTGTCCCTGCCCAAGGCAGGGGGCTTGAAACTAGGTAATCTTTAAGGTTCCTTCCAACTCCAGCCATTATAGGATTTGCAAAAGGTTGCTGAGAAGAATAATGGAAAAATTTGTTTCTCCTCTCTATGATGAATTCTGGATATAAAGTTCATGTTAAGCATCAGGAGAAAGCATGCAGTAATGAAGTTAATAAAACTCTGTGTTTGGTTGCCCAGCTGTAGTATATGCAATATAGTGTATATGTCTGGATAGAGGCAGGAATTCTGTAAATGTGCAGGCTTCTTCTTCCTTTGGCAGGGGATAGACCAGGTGAACTCTGCAAGTTGATATTTCACCTTGATTTTCTATGTTTTTCACCTGGATTTTCATAATGAGAAAAAAAAAATCATTTGGGAGCAGTTAGGCTGCTGATGCAATAGAGGCACTCATTGAAGTTTTTCCTACCTGTTATTTATATTTTGTATCTATTTGCAATCTTTTGATTTACTGTAAGGTTATAAGCTGCCCTTTTTTTTTTCCTGTAAGTATACTATCTAGTGCAGTGAATCACATTACATTAATTTCAGTTATTAAAACACATACATTACTTTATTCATCCTCATTGCAGCTGTGGGGCCCACAGTGTTTGGTGGGAAATGAACACTCAGTGACCATTGCCCTCTCCTAAGCCTGGTGTAGCCACAGGCTTCCATAGGGTTTGGAAACAGTCATCAGAGAGTGCAAACCTGAACTGCAAGAGAAAATTATTCTGGGGGGATTCCTTGGAAAATCGCTTTTATAATTTATAATAAGCCATGACAATAGTACACAAAATGTTGGCTCATAATCACCACTACTGGTAATGTTTTCCTTTGGGACTGATACCAGGTAGAGAAGGCAGGTGAAAAGCTTTGAATACTGAGCCATGATAATTGGAATTGTAAAGGGGAAAGAATGATCAAAGCAGTATTTTCAGTAACAAGTGCCATATGGACCGTGCCTGAAACCAGACCAGTATAATTTAAATGGATTAGAAAATTCTATCTCTGTGCAGGATCTGAGAAAAGTTATTATCTGAAAGACATCCTCTGTTTTGCAGTAATATCTTCATTTAAATAAATCTGTCTTATTCTAGGATGAGCATCACAGAATTCCAGCTCTTTGAGACATCAGTCTTTGTAGTTGGGTAATACATAAAGAAAAATAATTATAGGCACAAGAAATTTAAACTGGAGAAGGCAGAGAAAAATACTTAATTTTAACAGAAGTAATCAGGCTTCTCTTTTTTCTTTTTTTTTTCCTCTTTTTTTTCTTTTTAATTTTGTTTTGTTTTGTTTTCCAAGTGTTTCAAAACTTCTCCTGATCAAATAAGAAAGATTTGTCACATATTAGGCGGAACCCCAGGATCAAGGGACTTACTAGAAGCTCCAGGTTCAAGCCTATTATATTAATTATTTCTGGAACTTTATGTTTCTGATAGAAAGTAGAATTAGTGAACATTTTTAATACTAATAGCTTGAATGAAAATTATTGAACATGAAGCATATAACCCATTGTGTTCAATCTTCACAGGTGTTTCATCCACTGGTACAGATTTAAAGCAATGTTTTTCTCACTGAAACGTGGCCTTAGATATGGCTTTAAAGGTATATCTCAGTTCTTCTTTTCATGCCTTCCTAATTATCTTACCTTAGGTAAGAGGTAAGCCTGAATCAACCTGAATTTACTGTTGTAATTATTCTACACTGGGACAATGCCACTGGTTTGTAGCCCTGATACAGATTGTTAAATTAGGATCCAAACAAGGTATCACTTGTATTACCTGGAATATAGCAACAAGAATGCTTGGTGGGATTTACTTCTCTTAAGACATCTATGACATAGACATTGATGTTTGTCTCACCCTAAAATCCAGTTTCTGCCAAAAGGAAGGAAATCTATCTGACCGAATATAGGTGTCTATTTTAGGAGAATTGATATCTGAAGAACAAATTCTGAAATTTGTTCCAGAAAACCATGGAAATGCCCATGGATACAAAAACCCCCAGGAGTCCGCAGCTTGAAGCCCAGATACACTGGTACAGGGTCCAGCTGGCCCCTGTACACACAGTGTGATAGATAAATCAAAAAGTTCAAACAAAGCATGAGAAAAATAAAGTTTTATTATCCTTCATTGCTAGAAGAAGTTGCTCATGCTGATGCTCTGGGTTGTTCCTGGTTTTTATAGCGTGGGATCTCACATTAAAGCTCACCCTGTGGCTCTGGGTAGTCAGAGAATTACACACCAGCCGTGCCATGGCCTCTGCAGGGCAGCGTTTAAGCCAGAATGAGAGTCCCCACCTTGTATCAGTCTGACTGCCTAGCTGAGTAATTTTTCAGCATTCACATTCTAAGAAAAACCTCCTTACGGTTTCATTCTTGATTAAACTGCCTTGGACATACATGAATATGTACATTGAATAAGATTTATTTTGAGGGATTCATTTTTCTGAATTCCTCTTCTGCAAATCAGCAATTTCCTCTTCCAGAAAAGTAAACACACAGTTTAGAAATCACAGCATTTTGGGGGTATTTATAATTACAGTTTAGCATTTTAGAACTCTCAGTAAGAAATGTTAGTAAGATCACAGACTTCAGTGGAGTTCCAGTAGTCTGATCCCATGCTGCAGGGCCCTGCACTACTTAGTGCAGTCTAAATTCCACAGGTTCTTAGCATACCTCATTAGGGAACTGCAGTATTTTTGCAGAATAGTGCATTAAAGTGGTAAAATTAGGGAATAACCACTCAAGGGCTAATGATGAAGGCAATTCATATTGCTGCAGTGAATATGGAATCTGAATGCACACAGGAATCTCGGATGCAATAGAACACCGCTCAGTAAGTTTTACAGTTTCCCTTCAGCCACAGCCCTACATGTGTGGCAACTGAGGATCATTTTTACTGACACAAGACAGTGCCCGGGAGGAGTTCTGAAAAGTTACTGTCCTTTGCTACCAGAGGGAAAATCCTGGGGAACAAGACAGCAGTTCTTCGGTATTGGAACTCGAGTCCTGCCTATCGCCAAGAATGCTGATTTCCAAAACCTTTCACGACCCTCCTTCTAGTGGTATGGCAAGGCTGGCAAGGTCTGAGAATGATCCAAAACCGTGCTTTGATCCTTGAAATGCTAATTTTCATCTCAAGGCAACAGTTTGAAAGTTCATGCTGTTGCTAATGATGGCTTTGATGTAATTAACAGTGCTGGATTGACTCAAAATGCCAGTTTTATCCACAGAGTTCTAAAGAGTTGGAAAGTTTTTTCTGTTAATTTCAGCTATATCTGCTGGTCTAATAAAAGACAATAATTTTCTCTAAAACTTTGTATCCACAGACTCTAATTGCCAGGTGAAATCCTTGTCATTGGAGACATTCAAAACTTAGTTGGACAATGCGATCGACCTTTGAATATGATCTTGCTCTGAGCAGCAGGTTGGACTTATTTGTATCCAGAAACTCCTTCCAATCTAAATTAATCTGTGATTTTGTAAGGTTTAAACCTGGTAGGTTTCAAATCTGTCCTTTTTATATCTTTCTATTGAAGGATCTGGACAAAGATTTTGATTCTGGTAGAAGCTTGATCAGTTCAAAAAAGGCAGATCCTCAGCAAGCTGTGAGGAAATATGAAGCAACATGAGTTGAATTGCCAAGCATACTGCAAGGTTCCTTTTAGCTGCCTTGGGCTTCCTAAATGGAGGATGAATTTACAACTGAATACAGTTTTCTACAGGTCTGACAGTTTTGCCCTCAATGAAAAGAGTTCAATAGAGAAATTCAGGGTAATAGACAAATTCAGTCTAAAGTACATATCTTAAATGGATATCTACAGTGGGATATGCAGCAGCCTGGCTTGCAGGGGAATGCCTGTCTTGTGTGAAAATGTCTCCCCCTCACATTGGGACAGATTTCGGTATGGAAGGCAGTGTTGTAACTTCTCATGCCTGTATTGCATGCATGTACATTTGGGGTTGGTGGTTGGACAGAGGGAAAGAACTTCTTCAGGGGAATGAGCCTAGCTTTTAGAGGGCTTGTTTGTTTTTAGAGGGGATCACATAACCCTGTCCTCACATATTTGAATTTTCACAACAGAAAATAAAACAACTTTCAAACTACATTTGAAGAAAATTTGTAGACAATTTCAAATAAGAGCTTTCTAAACTGCTAATAAATCTTTTACACCCTTGGAGTTGAAAGGGAGCTTTCATTTCCTGGAAGTATTTTTCAGTGTAGTACTGTGTGTTTATGATATCCATGTCATATTCAGCATTCACTTTAATGGATCAAATATCTCCTTAATTGAAAAACAACTAGTGCAGCAAGGGTTGTTGAGATTTTTACTTGAACTAATGTTTTACTTCATCTAAAATTAATAATGACTAATGAGGGCTTATTCATATAGTAAAATGTAATTAAAAATAATGCAGTGATTTGGGTTATTCTCTATGGCTCCATTCCTGCAAGTACACATGAGACTATATCCAAGACAGGTTTTATGCTAAGTTTTACAGAAATATTCAGGGATATAAAAAGCCTCAGATGAAGAAGTCATTTGAAAATTAAGATACATACAGATCTGTTCCTGTGCTCAGGATGTTCAGTAGCATGCAGAGTGTTCTTACTGAACATCTCTACCTGCTCAGCATCAGTAAGAGTCGGTATTAGTTTATAAAAGAAAAACCAAACCTTATGACTGCAGCAAGAATAGGAGCTGAGAAGGGGCAATCAATGGATGAGTTTTTGTAAAGCCAAGATTAATTGATACTTGTGGCTTCGATTTAAATTAAAATAACAAGATGAAATTCAATCCACTGTTGGCAACACAGAAGCTTGTGAAGCCAAGATTTCACTGAGCTCATAGTCCAACTGCCTTCTGGGAATAAAAAAAATAGTAAGAAATCTAACATTAGATGTTTATGGATCTTGGCTCACATCTTCTAGAAGCACAAATCCATTCAGCCTGGAGTTTATTGGATGAAATACATTTTCTGACACTGCGTAGGTGATGGAAGTTAAAAAAAAATTAATAAAAATTTGTTCATTTGCTTTGATTAATATTTTAAAAAATTAACTAAAATATTTTGTAAAATAATGTCTATTAGTTCTCTCTGTGAAGCTTATTGCTCCAGCACAGTGATGTTATTAATATTTTGAGGAATATTACAATTATAATGTATTCATTCAGGAACAGTCAAGCAATGAACATTTATTGCTTGAAATGCTAAACAAAATTAAAATATGTCATGTCACTTATTTACTTTTTTCCATACAGCTGTTCCAAAAAAGCATGAAACAACCAATTTCCATTGAGAAACAACTGATTTAATTTTGTAAGCAGCATACATGAATTTGAACAAGTTTTTAAGACAGAAACATGTAAGAGAGTTTTACCAATCTAGAAAACTGCTGCATGAGATAATTTGTCCATAGTACCATGGAAATCTGGCTACAAAGGCTGTCATGCTTTTGAGTATGTCTCCATCATATTTTAACTAAAAAAATCCACACAAAAAAGACCTAGAGGCAGAAAAAAAAAAAAAACCAGTCATTTTAGGTTTTGGACAGTAAGTGACATATCTGAAAAAGATATCTTGCAGCTAATATACTAATTTTAAAATTTATCTTCTATTTCTCACTTTCAGTAGGTTTTCCATATGGTCTCCATCCTTTAAAAAAAAAAAAAAAAAAAAAAAAAAAGTTGTGTCCCANAAAAAAAAAAAAAGCTATGCTGCCTCCAGTGTGTGTAGATAATAATGTTTAGATTCCTCTTCCAAGGTATATATTTACCTTCATGGGGGTCCAAAGAAAATAAAGGAAGCTCTTACCAGCCTGTGGCATTAGGTATTCCACGAGCCTCTTGTGCAGTCTGCTTTGTTCCTAACAGCTCCCATGGAGGCAATTTAAACACTGAGCCTGTTCAGACTATGAAGCATATGGGTAATTTATATTAATGCTAATGTGAGACATTCCTGCATCAGGGAATCATATCTTCATGCTTTTAACCTTCCATTTGCTTTCACTCTCCAGGAAGAATTTGAAAGGATTCTACCTGTGTGGGAAAAATTAATACTAACTAAAGATGTATTTTATTCTTTATAATTGTTTTTCTAATACTTGTTTTTTTCTCACAGACTGTTTTCAGTCTGTCCACTTGTCTTTTTCCCTCTTTTACTATGATTAGTTATGACTGGGTTAGGTTTAATTCTAATTGACAGACGTTGTAGCCTAATCCAGACACTGGGTAACCAAGTCTTTTAGCAAGTAAGTGAATGGGGAAAAAAAAAAAAAAAGTTGATTTCTTGTGGGAAAGGCAGAAATGAAGACCCAGGACCAGAGATCAAAGCTGTAGCTCTCCTACCTCCCATCTGGTATACTTTCCACTGGACCAAAGTCAGATGACCCCTTGGTGACCAGCTGAGCACACAGATAGGCTTCCCAATGGCTCAGCTTCATGAGAAGCAGGGTTGGAGCCCCCTAGACATGTGCTCAGGGTGGGCTCGGCCCTCTCTGTCCTGTTCCCTATAAAACAGATTTAATTTAAACATTTCAGAGGATCACGAACTTACCCCTGCAAAAGGCAGATCCAGTTTCTTTATTGCACCTTTTTTGTCTCATCTGATCCTTCTAACCTGAGCTTCCATCCAACACTTAATATTATGTCTCAGGCTGCTGTACTGCAGGACACTCTATTAGGAGATTTTTGTTCTTATGTCAGTACTTACAAACCTACATGAAGTCATCCCTTTAATGGTCTCTGCATAAATCTAAGCCAGCAGAGCTCTTTGATTGTATCAGTACAATTGTACAGAACAATTGTACAATTGTATCAGAACAATTTTCCATCTTTTCATCCCTCCCATGTTCCTTCTCTGTACTGCCTTCCCTTTAACAACATCCTTCTTGAAATAAAATTACTTATCTTCCCATCCATGGTGTCCCACTAGTGCAACTCTCCTTGTAAAATTCACCTGCAGTTTTTAACAGTTCAGGTCTTTTCCAATGAGAGGAAATGCTTGGAAACACCACAAAAGAGTCACAGCATGAGCTCCTCTTCATGTCTCTGTCTGCTGTGACCTCCATGTCATCTTCAGCCATGGTGAACATGGCCTGTGCTCAGCTTCCTTGGGTTTTAATGCCAGACTTACTGTGGGGGATCTTCCTCACAGGTTCTGACACTTTTCACCTCACCTGTCAATCTTCTCTAGAAGTTTTTAAGATAAATGCTAAATAGTACCATGCTCACCAGCCAGTTTTATTTAGATATCCACACATTGAGTTGTCAATTAAGTTTTAAGAACACATAATTAATGTGCTTTATTTATTTATTTATTTAGCAATACTTAAACTTCTAATGAAAATGTGGTCAGAGGTTATAGAAGGTTCTGTACTTCTATCAGCTCTATTGCTTTTCCAACCAAACTTATTACTTCATTGAGAAAATATATCAAGTTTACTAGCACAACCTGTTTTGAATGTATCCTAAGCAATAAGATATAATTTTACTACCCCTCCTTCCTTTGGCCATTCTTTATTGCTGGAAGGCTCAGTAGGCCCATCACTCTCTTCTAAACTTTGCTTTTTTAATATTTTCCTATAGCCCTGGCTTCCTTTCAATTTTCTGAAACAAGCTTACTGTTTTAAATTTTATTGAAAATCAGTACTAAGGATACAGAGAGCTGCTCAAGCAACATTTTAAACTCTCTGATGCAAGCCATCCAGGCCTACTGATATTAAAAAGTACAAATTCAGTAGCTTCTTTTAGTATTTCTTTGACTCACTGTCAGAAGAGAAAATATTCCATTGTCATCACTAGATGTGTTGCCATCACAACATATTGACAAAGTCCAAAAGAGAAATACATTTTCTCTATACTTTTTAGACAATTTTATAGACATCATTTACTATTAAAAAATCCTCACTTGTTTACATATTCCTTTGTTCCAATTTTACTTGCACAATATTACTTTAATGCAAAACTTTCCTGACCTTGTAGCTTTCCTTGTGCCAGTTATTACAGTTTTATGTCTTAATTTATATTCCTCAATTTACTCCTCAATTTCTCTCTTTCTTTCTTTCTTTCTTGCTTTCTTTCTTTCTTTCTTTCTTGCTTTCTTGAAACATTTTAGAAATATTATTATTATTACCATGATCTCATTTTAGCACTCAGGTCTGAATTTTTAGCTGTAGTGTTTTCATTTCCAGCCACAGGGTTCTATCTGTTTCAACTTTATTTTTATTCATGCTTTTCCATTTGATTTTTTACCTCCAACTGATGTGATCAAAGATGTCCTCAGGTTTTTGACTCTGAAACTGCTCATGTAAAGCAGAGAGTTCACAGATGCAGAACAGATGTACTCAAATCATAAGCACTTGAAGTTGTAGCTACATAAAGCTATGCAGCATCACACAGAGGTCACTCTGAACAGGCTAGTAGTAAAAGTCTGATTGCGTGATGATTTGGAGCGGTATGCCCATGTTCACATTTTAATAGCAAATCTCATCTCCTCTCACAGCAACAGCTGTGTTCTGAATAGCAGCAACTGCAAGACTTTTCAGCAGTTCATGTCTAAAATTCTGGTAAGGTGCAAACAAGCTGGCTCAGGTGTAAGGAGGCAAAGGCTGATGAGTGAGGATGTGGCACTGAATTTACCTTTATTCTGTCACCACTTAGCAGCAGCAGAGGCTGAAGAGCATGACCAGGCACACAGCTTGGGAATACAAAACCATCATCTCATTTGTTTCTATACATTGCAATGAGCTGGAACTAACCATTATCAGCCCAACCATTATCATGCTCGCACGCTGCTGGACACCCAATGAGATGTTCTGGCCAACCAGTCATCAACAAACTGATCTGTGAAAAGGGAGGATCCTTCATCATGCTGTGTTCATTTTTTTCTCCTATTTTTTTTAAAAATCTTTTCTATTAGCAATTTTACAGCTTATCAGGTAAGTACCTTTTTTCTGATTGCTGGATGATTTCTCCTCTTCGTTGTGAACTATAAATAATGACTATCAACGCCACAGTCTCTCCTCCCTTTGTTTTGATTCCCTTTTTTTTTGCAAGGCTCAGTAACCCACATGCTTTCTTGCTCATAGTGTGAGGCTCATCAGCTTGTGTTCAAGTCTTTGGTCTGTGGCACACTGTCCTATCTGTTAGGATATTAGCTTGTAAAGAGTTATCAAATGTTTGCTTCTGAGCTGTAATTCCAGCAAACAATCTCATTTTTGACATAGAAAAGCACTCTACCTCCCTCTCATCCCTTCCTAAACAGGTAATAGGAGAAAAAGCAGCATTCCAGTCCTGCAGATCTCATCCAGTTTCATTCTTCCCCAAAAGGCTGAATTTATGCTCAAAAATGCATTAAAATTCCTATTATTACACAGGTCAGTAGCATTGTTGTATAGGAAATTCGCACATTTATGTCCTCTTATCCCTGAGTGCCTTGATTAATTTTGTTCTTGCATCTTGATTTTATACTTATTTATTCTCTTCTCTTTTAATAATGGAATACTTTCTGAATTATCCTCCTCATCTGCCCCTTAAGAAGTGAGTTACAGGTTACACTAGAAGAACTTTCCTCTAAAATAGATTAATCTTGCACAAAAATCCTCTATTTAACTCTCTTTTTTTTTCCCCTACAGTTCACTTCCACAGCCTTACACACTGCTTCTTTCAGAGAACAGCAAAAGACAGTCCCTGGATGTGGTCCTTGCATGTTCAGCATCACTCCAGGTTCTTTGTGAGTCATCTGCAGTCTGTGAATCCATGATGCACCCTTAGAGTGCTTAAAAGTTGCATCAAACAGCAGCCAACCTGGGGTATTTGTTTCTCACCAAACATATTGCTCTGCCAAGGTAACTTCTGTAGTTTTTCTTAATACCTGCTGGTGCCTGGGTGCTTTGCCTGTTTGCTTTGGTTTTCATATGCTGTAGATCCCTTCTGACTTCAAGAAGAAATAAAACCTGATCTGTCCACTCACATTCACTGGTCCATCTCTGCCTACAACATATGAGATGCAGCATGCTATCTGGAAGGAAAATATCTCACTCTGCTTCTCAAGTTTTCATGTGAAATTCTTGGTGCCTTGTTTTTGTTTGGATTTTTTCTTGTCCTCTTGCTTTTGAGGAACAGATATTTCAGAGCAAAGTAGACTGTGGGTTTGGAGACTACAGTCTGATGGTATCAAAATGACTCAAATGGCTCCTTCTGCTAAGTCAGAACCCATTTTATCACCCCGAGAGAAATCTAAGACAAGCCAACCACCACTCAGCACTGCCATGTAAAAATCTGGAGATGCGAGAGACCTGTCATCCTGCTAGAAGAATAATAATCCTTCAACTCCTCTTCATTTAGATATCTCTGCTTTTTTGGGAGTCACTTAATCACGGGAGATTAAACGTGTGCCATATGTATAAGTAATGCTGTTCCAGGGATTTAATGGAAGCAGACTGATTAAATCCTGTCGAGGATACAGTTGTCATCAGAACTGTCCTGAGATAATGAACTTGACACTGAAGTAGAATCCTTCACTCCACTACTGAATTACTAGACTTAGGAGCTGTTACCAAAATTAAGAGCCAACTCACCATAGATCTAAGTATGTATATGACATGAATATAAAATCTTGCCCTTTTCTGGGCTTAGACATCAAATGTCAAACTATAAGAATATTAGGATTTAACATTCTGAATCAATTCTGGGGTATAACGCTGCTACTGGGGTTTTTTTTTTTGTTTTGCTTTTGGTTTTTGGGGGTTTTTGGCGGGGGATTTTTGTTTTGTTTTGTTTTTTGTTTGGTTGGGGATTTTTTTAAGCATGTTTGAAAGGAATGAACTTTCTTTAAAAAAGCCATGGAAAGTTACAACCACTGTCCTAAATTTTCTTAGATTTGAACATAAATGTGAGTCTGGAGGATCCAATCTATAGCTGATGTCTCCCTAATATAAGGAAAAAAACATCATGTCTCACCAAACTGGGGAGTGTTATAACTTTTGGTTTACAATTCCAGGCATTGAGTAAATAAAATACTTTGTGTTACCTTCTTTTGAAAAGTTGTTACTAATAGTGTTTATTTGGTTTGCTTTTTAAACATCTTTAAAAAAAAAACCTCACATAGACACTCCTTAAGCTGTCATGTTGTAAGTATCTTTAATCATAAATGAAACTTATATATTCATGAGTTATCAATTTCAGGCATCATATTGGTGACAAGTATATTCTGGATCATATCAAGGGTATACAGCAGGAATTTGTCAAATGTGCTGTTTCTGACCAGGAGTATCAGCCATCAGTGTCAGCCGACAGAAATGATGGAATGCACCTGCTCTGTGTTGCTGTTTCTGCTCCAAACTTTGATGAAAGGAAATTTTCATGAGCTTTCCTGGATGCTATGATACCATTTTTAACATGTTACAGGTTTTTACTCAACAATGATTTCTAATTTCTGTGTTTGTATCTGAAACTGGCTAACATACTTCACTCCTGGCCTTCCTTTGAGTTTTCAACTCCTTGGTCCCACTCAAGTATAGAATTCTATTAGTAATTTTTTCTGTAAAAATTCCTCAGAGAAGTAATGTTTTAATCCTCATAGCAAATAACCATTCTCCGCTGAGAGAATTTCAATTTCCAGAAACACTGAGGTTATATTTCTTTTCTACTAGATGATGAAATCATTCCTAAAAGGAGTAATGCAGTAGCCTGTCCAAAGCGTGCCTTGCTTCCCGAGCTATTTCCCAGCCTGCATTAAGGAGGCCATGAAGGGGAATTATGCACTCTCTGCATATGTTTCCCTGGGGAGCTGGAACAATGAAGATATTTTGTCTGTAAAACCATGTTTTTCTGATACTGTTTAACAAAAGTTATCTTGGTGAGCTGCTGAAATCAAAGCTGCTCTGTACAATCTGGCAGCTGATCACAGGCTGTTGTCTACTACTAGGCCCAAGATGTTTATCCACTCTTTGATTAGACCAATTAATAAATATATTTTTGCCTTCCAGGTGATAACTGGTGAAATTGAGTAGTGCAGCAAATTGTACCCAATGTGCCTTCAGACTGTGCTTCCTAACTCTCCCTTTCAGCTTTTAGTATGGCTTTGAAATTAATTCTACAAGTTATTGAGTGCCCGTTATTGTAAACCAGTGATGTGGAAGCCCCCATCTCCCAAAGGAACAGCATGTCATCCTACTTCTACCTGCTATGCTTAAATATGGCCAGAAACCTGAAAGTTTTCCAGTTCCTCTGAGTTTTTTGTTTGTTTGTTTTTGGTTTTTTGTTGTCCACTATAGTTTATTCTTTTATTACAGTAGCTATCAAGCTGATTGACTCACAAATTTGTAATGAACCTTTCAAATGTGCCCAGAAAACATGGAATGTCTGGGATATTCTGCAGCTGTGAAATATTCAGAAATCTTTATCTTATATTTTCTTGAGGATAAATCTTTTCCTCTGGACAGTGCCTTGGGTAAATAGTTAGATTTTCAAACAACATCACAGTTTGTTAGCTTTAATTCATACCACAGCACAGACACTTCAGTCTCCCCTGGGCTTTGCAAAAACATTCCTGTGAGTGCCTCCTGCCCTCTCCTCTCATCCATGCATGAGGTAACACTGTTCGCTGCCTTCCCTCTGTCGCTGACCCTTTCTACTTCCAAGCACAGCAGATACAATGACTCCTCCAACAGGCAATATTTCTCCCAAAGCATCAATAAAAGTGATTGGGAATTTTGGCTTTACTCTTCTGGATGAGAGTAGACTGATCATAAAAAGGTTTTTTTGTGTTTCAGTTGAGGGGAGCCAAATGCGGCTGTTGTAAAACACATTTGTTTTCTGCAGCTGACTATATCTGAAATCCTTGACTTTATATCAACTAATCGAATATTCATTTGACCAGAAAGAGAGGGAATAAACACAAGGGTGATACAGCACGACTGCCGTGGCACCTTCTCACTTTCTGTCTCCTGTCACAGTCAAGTAACTCCTTGATGCCAAATAAAGTAGCCAAGAACTGCAGTGCAGATTGCTTAGCTTCTCAAGGAATGCCACAGTCTCCTCTTAGGAGAATCATAGGCTTTACTGGTACTTTAGCCTAAGCCCGATTTGAGAATTCCCTCAGTCTCTCTGGTTCAGTCTGGCCCCTCCCCAAAACAATTTTTAGCTTAGTGATAAGGGGACTCGTATAGAAAACACAGATTTGCTGTATGCTAAACTATGGTTAACAGCAAGTGATGAGCAAAATATAGAGAGCCTTGTTCACAGTTTGTGTCTATTTCTGAGGACACCTCAACTCCCATCAGGAGTCTGAAGCAGTAGAGGGAAATGCACGACCTTCCTGTATCCTAGAGAGCTCCGATGGAAGTTGCATCACAGCTGCCATCCCTGCTGAGACAGCTTAAGGCACACAAGAAACGCTGATGCTGAGAACAGCTCTCAGTGTGCTGTCAGGCTAGGCAGAAACCGAGTTTGGGTTCTGATCATTCCAATTTTGACATTAAGCATGTAAAGCAGCATCAACTGTAGCTTTTGCCTGACTCTTTCAGGGATCCACCCTGGTCCTATGTTTGTTGTAGGCCATGGAAAACAAGCTTTGAGAAAATTCAATTAATTTAAATTTAATTATATCTGCAGGTTGATTTCATGTGAGAATGCTGACTTTTCAATTCCATATTATAGTAATGTAAATATTATTCTATGAATATATTTATAATTTATTTAACTAATTCAGTGTTAGTGAATAGAACTTCGCTGTAGACTGAATATTTCCAAGTGGACATTTTATGACAGTTTATGAATTCAAATTTATGAGATTATGTGTCTGTGTAAGCAAGTTCATATAAGAAAAGAAGAAAGGAATGAAGAGTTTTTTGTTTTCAGAAGTGTGCTTGTCATGTAACTTGAAGTGTCTTTTTTGTGTAGGTTCATTCAGATTTAGATACATTGACAGATGCCATAATTTAGCTACACAAAACACTTTCTGCCTGTAATACATCTGTAATGATTAAATTTTGCAAACACATCATTCTGTCCAATTATTCTGTCTATTTTCATGTCCTACTTTTATTTTTCTCTCCATGTCTTAGGACCACCTAAGGGATTTTAAGACAGAAGATAGTTTAGATGATTCTTGTTGTTCCTGGTATTTTTACTACCATAATCCAATATACTTGAAAAGTAACTGAAGTTCATGGCAGTGGTTGAAAGCAGTGGGTGCTGATGACAACGATGGATGTGTTCCACATCACTCAGAGGATGTTCACACACACCCTTGCCAGAACACAAAATTCTCCTGGGTCAGAGACAAACCACTTGCCTTGCCATTCTCCTTGGGATGACTTTCCTGCCCAATTTCAAATGCAAAACAATGCATCATGAAAACACAGGGAATCATTTAAACTTGTTTTGACCTATCTACTAAAAACAGCAGAATCTCAATAAAATGAGGCTTGCATTCATAAACAAAGGAAATGTTCTTTTGCCTGTTACTTTTGAATCTGTGTCAAAAATAACTTGCAAGCAGTATTTCTTCAGTCTGTCAGTAAAAACCTCATTTGTTATTCTCTTTTTGTTAAGAACAATTTTATTAAGTTGAGATCTGTCTCCTATGGGAAATGAATGAAATTATCTTCAAGCCCCTATCCACATTCTCTGCAAGATCTCACAACAAATTCTTGTGGTTAAATCTATTATACTGTGTCCTGAGGTACCAGGTTTGTTGTCACAAAACCTCTCTTTGCCCTTCAATATAGATGTATTTTTTATTAAATAGTCATGATGTTTACCTCTGGAGAAGATTATATTAATTAAAGAACAGAAAAATCAAGCCAAGAAGAGATAACACTTCAGTTTTGACTACCCAGAACATTAGGAAATACCAGAATAAAATCAATCTCTTGCAGCAAGATTGGCTTTTGAAGGAAGGAGAAGGAAATGTGGCTCTGAAACTTACCAATAAGATAAATGCATGGTTTGAAGAAATGAGGGTTATATGTTAATTCTAATATTCCACTTCAGGAGGCTACAGGTTACAGTGAATTCAGAACTGGACTGACCAAGCTGGAAACCTGAATTCTCTCTTTAATTACATGGAAGATATGGCGCAGATAAGAGCCAGCCATTCATGTCTCTTCATCAGTGATTTTTTGTTCTGAAAAAACAGAGCATCCTGCCCTCTGGAACTGGTGTGTACCTGGAGGCTGCTCCAGCCCGGGCCAGTGGAATGCTGTGCAGCAGCCCGCAGTGACTCTTGAACCACAGCAATACCAAGATGGACCTGTGTGCATGGGGCTACTACTTCATTAATGTCTGGAGATATTATCCTGCTGGAACTGCTGGCAAGCACACAACAATGTGTGTTTTGTTGGTTGGTTTTTGTTTTTGGGGTTTTTTGTTTTGTTTTGGTTTGGTTTTTTGGTTTTTTTTTTTTTTTTTTTGTTTTGTTTTGGTTTGGTTTGGTTTTTTTTTATATTGGCCATCTGGTAGAACCTAAAGCTCATCCTATTGAGTCGTGTTTCATGTAAGTACTGCAGTGTTTCTTTCCTGGAGTGATCTGTGCTAGTCGTTAACAGACACATAGCATCTGATTACATAGAGAAATGGGGGAGCTCTACAAAAATTACAGTAGAAATAGGCAAAACAGGTACTTTATAGGGATTTTAGTCTTCAGTCAACATAGTGAAGTAAACAGTAGTAAACATAGGTCTCATGACAAGAGTGAGGGCAGACAAGAAGTAGGGTCACATCTTTTAGTCATTTGCCCCCTTGTTAAAACTGACAAAGATGATAAAATTTGAGTTTCAGTTAGGATAATCATACCTGAAAGCTGAGTTCCAGACTGAAATGTGTAGTCATGATCCTTATATTGGATTCAGTCTTTGCTGGTCTGTAAATGCTAATTGAAAGAGATAAGTCTGAAAGATAATTTCTGTCTTTCCACTTGGGATAATTATAGGTATTTTGGCCATTTCCTCATGCTAAGGCACCTGATATACTGTTATTAAGTTATCAATATTTTACCAATATAGGAATATTGGCTTATATGCAACAGGTTCTTATCTCCTACAAATTATTGCATTTGCTAGTGGAAGTAATTGTGAGACTCCATTTCATAGAATAGTTGGCAATACAGACTTAGGAGGAAGTTTATGAAGTCTGGTAGCTGCCTTGCTGTTGGCATATCTATTGACTGACACATAATAACAGGACATCTGTGATATCAGAAAATGGGAAACTGCAGTTCCAGGCCATTCTATTTTATAAGAAACATTTTATGGTTGCTAATCAAAGTGCATTCAAATCAATTCAAAGTTATTCAACTTTGTTTTTACAAATTTGGCCTTTGGTATTTTCTGATATAAATAATATGATAATGGGACATTATTCTGTGCAAAGACAGCAACAAGCAAATTTAGAGTTTCAAAAATGCTGAATTAAAAACAGGCTGCAGTGATAAATAAGATGGACACATTGACTTGTGTTTTGGGAGGTTTGTTTGTTGTAAATGATGTAAACAAATCAAGGGTAATTTGCAGTCACTGTGCTTTGCAAATCAAGAATTGGTAGGGAAATAATTGTTGATATTAGCAATGCCTACAATGTATAATATTACATAAGGAGAGACTATAGTCATAAAAACATCTACAGACATAATCCTCCTCAGGAACATCCAGCCATCTAGAAGATAAAGGTGTCTGGAAAATGGATGCCAACTACAGTGCCATTACTGTCTGTGGGCTTTGCAAGAGGAATCTTCACTGGGTAGGATATACCCACTTCCAGGGAAAGCTTTCCAGAACAGCACAGAAAGAAGTCATATTACCTCTTTACAAGCACCCTTCCATGCTATTAATTGTAATAACTGTGTGGTAAGAGGGAGGTCATGGTATGAGAAACAGGCAAAATCAGATTTGTCAGCTGAAGAGCCAGAAGGAGACAAATCAGTAGCAGATTAAGCTGTGCTTAGGAAACTGGGCATGACAATGGAAGAACTCCTGTCTGTTCTTATGTTCCTTTACATTATTCCATGTATTTGTGGAGATATGACCAAATCTATTCACCTTTTTAAAGGAGTGTTTTGTAGAGGTATAAATTCTCCCTTTATGTTATATTATCTCCTTCATGGGCCATAGTTTTTCCTTTGCTCCTCTATAGAGCTGATCCACTGAGCAGCATTAGGGAGAAGGACTCATAACACACATCCATGGATTTGGATGCTTTCAGGTTAATTTCTCAGTCTGGGTCTTTAGGTTTTACTCCCTGCTATATCCAAACTGTGTCAGCTGCCACAAAGACTTCCACTTGAAGTTCTGAAAAAATTTCTAATGAACTTTGAAACCAAATATGTGAAGTTAGTAAATCATAGCAAAAATCGCAGAAGGTTCTGGTAGAGGACAGAAGTGCTCTTGAACTTGGAATAAACTCAGGACCTGAGCTGAGCCCATGATTTTTACCAAGAGTGCTGGGAATATCATTGCAACATCAAGCAGAAGTCAAAATGCCTCAGCACAGGTCAGCACTGGTTCCTGGAACTGATGTATGGTGCAGGCATTTCAGAGGATAAGGACCCAGCTGCTACCTGCGACATTTGTTTGACCTCGGGGGATTAGATGAATTCTGGCTCCATGGTACCTCTGTATATTGCAGCAACTGTAAAACTAAGTTAAGGCTAGGGCTTGAAATTCTTCCAAAATGTATGACAATCCAGCTAATGCTGAGAGCTGTATTTATTATGTGATGTTGAATAAATCTGACTTTCTGTACAAAATAACAGTATGATAGAGATGTATAACAGTAAATTATGTATATCTGTGGGTTACAAGGGTGTCTTCTCTTGATATACTTCTAGATCAGTAGCAATGCTGTTGCTTGACATGGATATTATGTATCCATCTCTTCAGGCTATCCAGCATTCATACATGGAATCCAGGAGATAAGCGAGCCTATATCAGTTAATTTCTTACAATGAATGTTTATCTTCCATTGAAGTGTGAGATAATTTACAGCTTTCTGTCCATATACTGATGTGTGAATTATTCAGCATTGTAAAGTACAGCTTGTGCTTTCTCATACTACTCATAGCTTTCCTCAGAAATGTTTCCTCAAAGCAGCACAGCTCATAAGAAAGCAGAGAGACAGGACTTTTAGAGGCTCCCTATTCTGAAGCAAGCTCAGCTCCACCTGGCACTCCCTACAGAGTTTGCCTCTGAAGGGGGAAGATGCTCATTTGTCACCATGGTCATCAACCAGTGATTTATACTACTTGAGCTCAGACAAACAGCCAAATCAAATTTATTTTCCTCTCCCTAAATGAAAAAGAAAGAAAAGTTCTGAATGTGATATGAGTTAGGTGTGCAGGAGGTGTTTGTGTCAGCCATGTGGTTTAGATCTGTGTGCAGCCAAAGTTCAAGGTGGTGGTACCCACCTAAGCTGGTGAACAAAGACCCTGCAGAACAGCTGGGGTCCTCACCACATTGTGTGGTGATGAGGATATGATGGGATTCACTACTGGCTGAGCATCAAGGACCAAACCCCCTGGGACTGGGGATGTCTGTGCTCTGAGCACGTTTTCAGGTGTGCCATGCAATCCTAATTCCACAGATTTTACTGCCACTGCCACTTAGGGATCCCATAAAATTGGCTATGAGTGAGTACTGGTACATGCTCAGCCCCCATCAAATGCAAAGAAAAATGTACCACTGTAGACCACAGTAAAATAGCTTTGTGCTAAGACTCAAATATTGTTCTGTGTCTGAGCAGTGAGGAAAAAAGTAGTCAGATGGGCTGGATCTATGCATTCATGTTGCTGGGTGGACTCATCCTTCAGCTGCATGCATATGTAAGAAGGTGAGAGCAGGACCTCTTGCCACAATCTACTTGTAGTGAGGGGAAGCTCTTCACACAACCTATTCAAGATTCCATTTACTCAGCCCTGCCCCAAATTATCGGATAGAGGGAAAACCCAACAGAGTGTCGCAGCTCAGGAGAGGCAAAACCACTGTCCTGCAGTCAGGGCTCTTAGAGGATTTCTGCCAACCTGCTCAGAAAACAACATTGGAGGTAACATCTGGACCATCTGTACCTGAAGGTACATTGCAGTCAAGGCTTGCTGAAACTGGCTAAATCTGCCAGAGCTGAATGGTGAAAAGTTCTTTTTTCAGTGGTGAAACTTACAATAAATCAAATGTTTACCAGGCCACTGACTTCAACTGCAAGTATGAAAGTGCCATCAATAAAACACCCAATATGATTTAAAAAAACCCTCTTGTGGTGAGTCAGGCTCCATCCAGTCCTTCAGAAGTCTGTTGCCTTTGTGTTCAGTGTTGCTCAGTTGACTCCTTACCTCATGCTCCAGACCTGAAAGCATTTTCCACTGCATGATCTGATATGGAGCAATTTCCCAAAGTCCCTGCAGGGGAAACAGAGATATCTGATGTCCCCTGCCTGCCCTCAAATGTAAATTTACATTTTACAAACCACAGCAGCCCCTAATCCCTCAATATCCTTTGTAATGCTGGGTTGTCTCCCCAGCTTGTGTTAATGTGCACTAATGAGGAACAGGCAATAGATTATTTGGAAGGCAGATAAGCAAAAAGCAAAAAGTCCTTCCAGATCTTTTAGAATATGCCATTAAAAAAAAAAAGCCCAAATTGTTTTGCTTGGCTGCAGTGTTGTGTTTTAAGGCTGCTCCTCGTGTTCTCTCAGGGATTATTGGCTGCACTGGTGGGGTCACAGGATGGTTTCTCAGTGGGGTGAGAGGGCACTAAGGGAAGCATCAGCTCTCTCTCTGGGATGCAGCAGCTTGGGGAGGATCCCAGGTTGTTTCCAGGGTGGTGGTGAAGGAAATGTGGATGTAGGGTTGTGGTTGCAAGCAGGTGTGTTGTGTTGGTAAGGGACGCTGGGGTTGGGCTCAGCTCAGGCACAAACATTACCTATAAATAATGTGTAAAGGAAAAAAATAAAACAAAAAACAAAAAACAACAACAACAAAAAAAAAAACCCCAACAAAACTCTGGCCACAAATCCTGTCTTTAAACCCAGTCCAGCAATCATTTTTGGGTGAAGGGAGATGAGGAGTAGGATTATAATGTGGGATTTACTGTCCTCAACTTGTTTTGTGTGTTTGATCCTTTGCCATTCATTTATCAAAGGGGAAGACACAGAAGTATCTCTGGTTCTGTGCAGAATGTGTTTGTGCTAATGACACCAAGTCTTCTTCCTCTCTTCCTTTGGATAGGTCGATCTTTGAAATGTAGCCCTGGATGATGGACTAACCTCATCTTTCCTTTGTTGTCTCCTTGCTCCGTTTTACAGCCTATAAACATGCAGTTTATTTGTCTTTTGCCCTAAGTCATGCTTTCCTCCCCATTTAATTGCTTGATCCTGCATTCGTTGAAGCTACAGTAACAACCCAGAGATCCACACACCCAAGCACAAAGAGATGCCACAGACTCCACTATCACCTTGCTGGGAAAGGCAGTGCAGGGTTCAAAATGTCCACTGCTGAACTTGCGTGCCTAAAGTCCACTGAAATCACTTGCAGCAGATGACAAAATATCACGAACTTTCCCCCAGGTGGGGAAGTGGTGAGATTGATTTGACAATAAAAGACTAGCTATCATTATTAATTCATAGTTTGGCAGATCCTGGGCATTTTAAGTGAATGAATAAATTCTGTATTACAGAATGCCCTTTCCAAAAATCGTGATTTAAAAAGAACATTTTAAATTAGGTTTTTTTAAAACCTCATTAAATTCTCTTTGAAAATATTATTAATTGTGCTGCTTTAGAAATTTTATATCTTTTTCAGGCGTTGTAAGTTATCAAGATTTGCAACGCCAACAGATTTGGGGGGAACTGATAATACTGTGAGCCTTAGGTTCACCACTGTGCACAGCAGCTATGGGCAGAGCTATGCAGAGTTTGAATCTGTTTCCCATCAAGCCAGGGTGTCTTGGCCTTTGTTATTTTAAAAATTCATTCTGTCTTCTGAAAAAACAGAAGTGTCTGGGCCCTGGCAAAAATAATAATACAAAGGCTATGAGCTTCAAATTCTGCTTAACTGGATTTCATAAATGTAATATATGAATCTAATGAAGTTTATTTTTAGATTTGTTTCATAAAACATCCGTGTTTTCAAGAATAAGGAAAAAACTGCCTAGTCTAATGTTCCTGGGAAATGCTAAAATGTTGGTGTTCTGAGCCTGAACTTTCTCCCCTTTGTCAAAACTGATTCCATAACCATCCCTGTAGTGTGCAGCGTGATTAATGCGTTGAATTCCAGGAACATGCTTACACAGCTTATTGAAAACCACTGCTCTGGCAAACAGCTCTTACAGCAGTGTAGAAACAAGTTCTACACAGCCACCCAGTTTGACACTGGTTTTGGCTGGTGACTGGGTCACAGCAGGAGGGTCAGAAAAGCAGAAATTTTCCCAATAGCAGGAGCTGAGTGACTAGTTAAGAACTAGTTCTAAATTTATTATAAATCCAAATAATCAAAGGGGGATCAGAAGCATCCCCAAACAATGAGTGAGGTAATTCACAAGTGCAGTATCGCTGCAGAGACACAAAAATGAAACCCCATTAGCAGGTGCCAGTGTCAGCCTCAAATCTAGACCTTGTAGCTTTAATTTGAGACTAGAAATGAGTGTCTAATGAGGCTGCAAAGCTGCCCTTTTATTCTTACTTTCCTCTAGGCAGGAAGCTTTGTGAATATCTGCACATCTCGCTTTGAGTTAGAGATAGGTTCTGAATGCTGTCTCTCACCAAAGAGTAAAACTACTGGACGTGAATGACAAAAATATATTAAAATGTGACTTTATTCTGGGCACCAGTTGTATTTCAATTCTAAAGGAAAGAAGCAATCTGTTCCTAAATAACTTGTGTGTGGGATCCTGCTCACAGTGGGCACCTATTCATTTGCTTGAGACTGAACCTTTTAGACTCCAGCAGCTATAATGGGAGCTTTAAACATTTACTCCCATACAGACATCTCAATTTCATCTGGAGCAGTCTAAATGGACTACCTGGAGTCTACATCTGAAGCTGTATCTCACTCAGGCTACTGCCTAACCTGATGAAGAGATCCTTCAGATTTTCAATTTATTTGCATTAGAAAAATGGGCAAATGTTTCTTAGTATTTTTAGTAGTAAAACAATTTGTTAACATTCTGTTTGTATGTCATCTAGAAAATTACAATAACAGAATAATTAAACGAAAATACAGGCTTTGAGTAACAACATCTTTGTTATTCATGCCAAGTTTTTCTAACTAAACTGTACATTTAGAAGTAGTCTACTATATATGTATTGTAATAAAGATAGCTTAAAATAATATATCTTATAATAATCCTATACTCTAATAACAAAGAGAGATTAAAACTAGTTAAGAAAAAAAGGACATATATTTTGCAATGAATTTAAAGTTTAAGGAATTTTTTCTATTCTATGCAGAGTCATAATGGCTACTCTTTAATGTGTTTTGCAAGAGTGAAAGTAGAACCCATCAAAAAAAAAAGAGAAAAAAGCCAAAACTAGGTGAAAAAAAGGCAAAAGACGACAACAACAACAAAGGTTAAAAAAGGAAAGCCAGGTGTTATGGCATTTATGGCTGAAACATTCTTTTCCTGGATATTTCCAGTTGCAAGAACATACTTCTTTTTATCCCATGCACTTGAAAATGAGACTAATGTTGATACCCAGGATTATGGAATGTCTTTTTTTTTTTTTTCAGACCAGTATATTGTATTTCTTGATTTATGGTCAAAGAAAGATATGTCCTGATGCTGCAATCTTTAATCTGTATTTTCTTCATACTGTGAGATTTCTGCCTTAATCTTTTTGACTTTACTGAAATTTCCTTTCATGGGCATCATCCCATGACTGTATATAAATAATTTACTGATTTTATGTGCTAATTTAACATTGAAATTACCCATTAATGTGTTTGATTCCTGAAGGAGCTGAGTCCTTATCCTTTTATCTTCAGAATGACCACTTTGGTACATACTGCACCATGACAAATCTACAAAGGTCCACTGTCAACATTTTCTTTCACTTGGCTTCTTTTAATAGTTTCCATGGAGTAAAGAAGTTCGACAGAAGCATGTAATTACAAATATTATGCAATAGACAACATAAAACTAATGCAGTAAAGGCTTTTAGGTCTAGTAAGTAGCGTTAAAATTGCAGTAATTAATTTTAGATTACATAATGAGAAATTTCTTTCTTTTAATATGAAATTACTTTTTAATCATCCCTGCAGTGGGGTTATTTACTTGCTGATTGCTTCTCCTATCAGGTTGCTCTTTCCTCTTCTTTCTTACTCAGCCAGTTTTCCTAGAAATTGCATCCAGAGATGCCTTTTTAGGTCCATTTCCAATAGGAGTTTTACACTGTGGTGGTGAACTGACTATACCAGGAACACCTGCAAAATAAATGTGGTAATTGGAGCATCATCTGCCCAACCAAGGTGGGGAAAAAGGATAAGAAGCTATTCTCTTAAGCCTTGGAAAATCATTAACCTGATCTGTAGCCTGAATTGTTCCATTGTTACTGAACTTAAGGGTTCCTAAACCTTTTCTGTATCCTTTGCACCCTTACTTTTTTGCAGCCCTGGTCTTTGTGTAAATAATTCTAAATTGAGTCTAATCCAATTTTCCTATGTATGCCTTGTCTCTGTAGTGAGTAAGAGAGTGAATCTTGTTATGATACTCTGTGAAAATTACACTTGCACAAATTGATATTAAAACCTGATTTTTGCCAATAACTTTGACGGTGATTGTTTAAGCATCTGAAACCAGTCAATCACAACATACATCAATTCTACTTCATCAAAAGATTCTGACAATCTTTGGGTCTGTATATATTTTTAAATGACTTGTTGAATTATTTGTTCACATTCCCTTTGAAATGAAAGGAACATTTAGAATCTGTGACTTACAGTTATGTGCAGACTTAAATAATTTTGCATTAATTTTCTGTTTCCATTCATTCTCTAATGATGCTTTTCTCCTCACCATCTCTGATTGAAAGCTAGTTTTTTACAAACTTAATATATTTAACAGAAGCAGAAGTACCAATTTCTCGTGGCTGCTCTGACTCAAAGTTAGGACACTTCCCATAAAAAGTCTAATTTCTTGTACCTGAAGGAAAGCTGCCAGTAAGTGGGTGTGTTGTTTGGTTTACACTAGTCTATACATTTAGATTTTTAGTTTTTCAAGAGACAAAATTAAGTTTGAAGCTTTGCTATTCAAATAGTGACTGTTGCTTTATTTGAAGAAATGAAGAGGCCTCTGGTTTTTTGGGGTTTTTTTTTTTTTTGTTATGTTTTGTTGCTGTTGTGGGCTTTTTTGTGGGTTTTTTTGTTTGTNCGATCAAAAAATTAGTGAAACAATAAGCAAAATATCCTTATAGCTGCTTTGTAGAGGCTTTTTTTAAAAAAACTTTTTTTTTTTTTTTTTTTTTTTTTTTTTTTTTTTTTTGGTCTGCTATTAGGATCATTTAAGACCTTAGAATTTAGTGCCTTTGGGGTTGTGTGTTTACCTGTTGAAAGCATCCCATAAACTATTTTGACAGTCAAAGGAAAGTTGAAGTAATAATAAATTGAAGATAAATCTTGTGACTTTTGGCAGTGCTTTGGATACTGGCATTTAGATGATGTAAGTACAATTGAATACACAAAAGAGAAAACAACTGATCTGGAAGGCTGCTCTTGAGCCTCATGCTGTTTGAATTCACTTCATACCAGTTAATTGAATTTCTTTATTAGCATTTAATTTTAAAAGTGATAGTTTTACTTTAGAGGGGAAAAAGCAATAAATCTGGAGAGAGCTGATCAGAATGTCTACTTACCTGCCATGAAAATAACTTAGTGCACACAGGAGTAGTAATAGAAGAAGAGGATGGAATTCTGTTATTGAAAAGAAAATACAGAATAAAATGGAAAACACTAACCTTTGTATTACTAACCCTCCCCTAGAGCTAGACTTCAATTTTAATTTTCACAGATTCCTTTGCAAGCATATACTTAGAGGCTTTTTTCTTGTATACTTGGTGTTTCCTACTCAGAAGGCTCTTCTAATGGTTTTCTGTTTTCAAATGTTCTCCTGCTTTTTAAGGTTATTAGTGGCTTGGTGTGGTCTGTAATTGACTTTTGGTTACATTCAGAAAGAGTTATAAGCTTCTTCATTTTTCTTACAAGCTTTTAGACATCTATTTGTCTCTCAGTGCCAAAGTAATTACTGAGGCTGCTTTTGTGTTGGTTTTGATCTTTTTGGGAAATCTTGACCAGCACACTTTGAATCTATAGGTATATGTTTTCATGTTCAAGTCTGCCTGACTCTTGATTTACTTTTAAAATGTACTTATTTATGCATTTGTGTTAGCTAGCATTGTAAAACATGCAAATTCTGCAAGGCTGCTGCTGTAAAAGACAATAGAGAACCTTTTTATAAATACATTAACAGCAAAAGGAGGGCTAAGGAAAATCTCCATCCTATATTGGGCACAAGAGGGAACATTGTTACCAAGGAAGAGGAAAAGGCTGAAATACTTTCTTTGCCTCTCCAAGATCTCAACCTGTCTCAGTAGCAGAGGTGATCCAGTCCTCTGATCACCTTTGTGGTCTCCTCCAGAACCATCCCATGGACACAGAGAAGGACACATAAGAGCCTTCTTATGTGGGTTTTTCCTCATAAATATGGGATAGTGGAACTGAACAACTGGATTCTTATCAATCTTGCAGGTTCAAAATTAAGGAAAGGTAATTGTCTGCATTTGCAGGCTGAGATTTGGACATTAAGTGTGACTCAGCTGTGTGAGGACCTACAGTCCCTAGGTGTCTACCTATGTCTCCATATATTAACCCTGTCTAGGGTTCAACTGCAGTCACTTTAGATTAAGGTGATAAGGCCAGCAGCAGCCAGGAAGCATTTCACAAAATTCAAAACCAGGTGCCACCATTTGCTCCCACGAATCAGCCCCCAGCAGTATCCACAGCCAGAATGTGACTGCTGTGGAAGCTTTGTTGGCCACCTCAGAGGCAGAGCCCTCCTCCCAGAGCAAAGCAGATCGACCCAGTCTGAGTTATCTCAACCAAAACTGCGCCAACCACCCTGAAGTGCCTGAGAAAAGCTTCAGGGGAGAATGCTGGAAGGTCTGGTGGCTTTGCAGCATGAAACTTGTGCTTCCAGCCCTAGACCTTGACCCTTTTGAGTGAGACACTGCCCAGGTTCACAACAAAGAAGAATTTCTGTCCCTGAGGAGCTTACAAGCTGACTGAAAAAAAAAAAAAAAAAAAAAAAAAAAAAGAAAAAAAAAAGAGAGTCTTACAAGTAGACAAGTGTCAAAGGAATAGGGAGATATAAATGAAATCCCTGAAAACAGAAAGTAAGAAATTACATAATGGAAGGCTATTTGTATTTATTCATAGGCCCAGTCCTGATCTTTAGCTTGAAAGATCAAACCAAGGATTTGATGAGATAACTTTCTGAAATGTCGAACTACAGCCAGGGAAAACATTTTCTGAAGAAGCACAGGTCAAAAAAAGAAGAATGTTATTATGCTATCTTGCCACTCTATTTTCTTGGATTTGATATAAATGTGACTTAGCTTGTCTCTGAAAGCAGATGCATCTCACTTCTGCTTCAAAAAAAAAGCAACAAGTCAGAGCCAGAGAAAATATAATCATTGTTTTAAAGCAATTTATCATCCACTTCTATCTGTATGTAACTTAACTTGAGCACCAAAAACTTCTCCAAAGTGTTTTATTTTGCAGACTAGTTTATTTTTATAAAGATCTTAGATGAAAATCTAAAGCCACATGGCAACACCATGAAATATCATTGCAAATGATGAACAGCCAAGCCTCTTAAGGTATTGACTACGTCTGGAGCAGTCTAATGAAAAAAAAAAAAAAAAAAAAAAAAAAAAAAAAAATTAAGCAAATTATGTTTCAGTTTCTGTTACTGCATTGGTAGAATGGAAACATCAAGTGAAGTAGATCAATCCTAATTGGCAGGACAGAGAACTTCAGATGACATCTTGTAAAGAAAGGTGATAAATGTCCCCCTTCCATTTCATCAATCTGATTATTTTAGAGCAGTGAAGAGAAAATTTGATTTTAAAAAATGTTTATTTCCTGTTTCTACAATTTACCTTGTTTACTAATACAATTAGTTTGACAAGTTGACACTTGAGTGCCTTAGTTTCGTTTAAACCTTTTTTTCTTTCAGTGTTAACTGTTTCTCCCATCCTCTTGCAGTCAATTCTTTTCAGTCTTTTCCTTTTTCTTCTGGACTCTTAAGGAGGTTAGGAGTCTCTAAAGGAAATTTCAGAGGCTTTTCTCTGTTTCAGTGCTCACAGAAATGTGAGGAGGCTTTGGAACAAGCTAACATGTGCCGGATTTAGTGTGGATCAGCTAATGTACTTTAAGATAATTTTCAGGCTCATGACCATTTTGTTCCAGTAATCTCCTACTTTCTTCCATGGACCAACACAAGGTTTAAAATAAAACCTGATTTCATTATTTTCATGTCACAAAATTCTTAGGAGTTTCTCAGCCATGTGTCATCTTTAATTCATACATTACAGAAAAAAAAAAAAATGAAAGAGAATCTAAAAAAAAGGTATCTCTTTATGTTTATGGTTAATGGTCTAACTAAAGAAAAAGCCTTGCTACTTGAGACAGCTATTAGAAAAGTTCAGAGAGATGTAAAAAACCAAGCTGGGCCAACCCACCTCTGTCCTTCAGAAAACAAGTGGAGTAATGGCTCACTGTCTCTTTTTCCTTTGTGGACTGAGAGCCAGAGATCCATGACTTGCACTTTTTGGGGGGTGCCTGCATGGCATACTCTTAGCCTTTTTAACCATATTTTTTTAAGATAAGAGCACGGTGTGAACAGTTTATGCAGGTATCAAATACATAAAACTGGCTGGGAGGCACTGACCCCAGTTAGACCCAGTTAACCCATCAAGTTAAAGAGAAAAATGAACAGATCAAAGAGTGCATGGGAAATTGCAAAGCTTTAGAAATTAAGGAAAAGACTAAAAAGAAGTATAAAAGAACCATGAAAATTTTTTTATAACACCAGAGATATTTGAGTGGAAACAGCAGGAGTCAAAAGCTGCCCTGTGACAGTTTTTGTGGCTGCTCTTGAGCATCAGGGAAGTGTAGAAGGAGTGATGTGCACTTGGAAGCACGGGGAGGTGTTTTCTGGTGGGCAGGAAAGAAGTCAAGACTCTGCATGTTTGTATCATCTACCTTTGACTCCGCAGTTTTGTCCCTTTGTGGAGATGATTGGTAGAGAACTCAGCAAGATGAAGGTCTCTAAAGAATCTTCTTCCTGCAGCTTGCCAGTGGGAGTGAGTTCTGAGAGTTGTGCTGAAAATCCTCATGGAAGGAGGCAAATCAGGGCAGAAAACAGAGAACAACATTGGGAGATATCACTTATCTCATATACCCTGGCTAAATTTAATTTCAAAATGCAGACACACCATTAATGCCTGCTTTTATGGCAAACAGTCCACAGCCCTACAGGAGGACAAGAAGCTATTAGCTCTGAGGAGGTCCCAGGACTGGAGGCTGAGGATGTACAGATAGAGGAACCACCCAGTGTCAGTGACCAGAAAATATATGGATTTAATAGTGATACTGAGAGGGAACCTATGGATATTCCTCACAATAGAAAGAAATGTTGGAAAGGAAAAAAAACTACCCTAAAATTAGTAAGCTTTTAAAAGAGACATTTAACGTGAGCAGACAATGAGGTAAAATATTATTAAAAAGTACGTTACACTAGAAACTTAGAGGACCAATGCAACATCTTAAAGCCAGTATATCTGAACAGAAGAGTAAAGTGAAAAAAACCTCATGCCCATAAAAGTGGCAGTGACATCCACTTGGATATAAGACCACAAATAAAACACCAATGAACAGCAAAACAGCCAGAAAAAAGGAAAAGACAGGAGCAACTTGGTGAAGACATAAATGACAATAATCAAAACTTCTTCAAACATATCAGAAAGAGGGAGTTTGCCAGAGTCAGTAGGACAAATAGACCATGAAGATGAAAAAATTTGATGCTCACCTATTGCAAAGAAGGTGGGGAATTTATCACTGTTTCAGAGGAGCAGAGACCAGGATAATGAAAAATTGTCAGCCACAATTGTCAACAGCAAGGATTTCATAAATAAATAAATTCGATGCAAAGCTCCAGTTTTTAAAAAGAAAGTCACATCTGTGAACTCTGAAGAATCATAGACTTTACCAACTATTAGGCAAATAACCTACCTGCTGCTTGACCCAGAACGAGGGTAACAAAAGAAATGGTTAATAATATACCATAAATACCTTAAAGGTTGAGTCAGGTTATCTTGGGAAAGACCAGCCAGTTATTTTGACTTTAGTACCAGCCAGATTGGCGAGAAACTCTGATGAGAAATGGCATTAATAAAAATGGGTGAGATTATAGATTTGGGATGAGTTGCAGGAATGGCCTGTGAAAATATAATTATTCTGTGAAGATGGCAGTTTACTGCATAGGTGGACCTGTAATTTCAGTATGTGGGATTAATAAAATAGGCCAATAAGGGCTTTCAGTAAAAACTACTGAATAAGTTTTCTTCAATTAACCAAAATAATTTTTGACTCTGTCCTGTTGTAATAACATATTCTAGTAAATGAACGTTTTATATTATTGAGAGGCTCGAAAGCTATGTAGTAGGACCTGTCATTGTCATGATATTCAGAAAGGATAACAAAAAATGGTAAATGGTGGCAAACTGATTTTGCAGCATTTTTGAAATTATTCAGGGTAGCTAATTTGGAAGCTGAATTCCTGAAGAGATGCAGAAAATTAATGGTGTTAAATAACTATGTGAATATCAGATGAAATTCAAGGTGGATAAATGGAAGCTAATCCACATGAAAGAACAAGAATTCTATCTCTCTGTGTTTAATAGGAGATATACAAACAGTAATATCACACAAAAGTGAGACTTTGGGGTCATTCCTGACTATTCTCTAAAAACAGTAATGGGAATTTCTTGTCAACAAGACATATGCACAGCACTGCTGTGGCAGAGAGTTAAATGACTAGTTCTGAGAAGGCCCACACTACAAAATCTATCCAGATGAGTGATTCAAAATACTTTCATGGTATATTAACTACTTCCAAAAACTTTTTCATAAGAAAAAAAAAAACCAAACCCACAAAGAATCCCCCCAAACCCCACAAAAGTTACTATCAGTTTTGATTAAGAATTNAAAAAAAAAAAAGACAAAAGAAAAGAAAACAACCAAAAAAAAGGGGATAAAAAAAATCAGTGAAGTTTCCACTTTCTTTGTTGCTGTCTTCAGTAAAACTTTCGCTTTTGATTCAAAAGCTCATTTGGTGATGTATTTGCTTTAGTGCAGTGTTATGCCGAGGAGGAGAGCTGAATAGCTGGTTTTAGATCAAATGCAAAGCAATCAGCAATATTACTTCTGAATATTCTTGGAAGGCTTTGCCTTTCCATATTTTCTTAAATTCTTCTCAAATTGCATACTCATATAGTTCTTACTAGCTCCACTGGATGACCTAAAAATGCCATTTTGTGATGAAATGAAAAATAGGAAAAATAATAGGTTTGGGCTGGGTTTTTTGCCATTTAAGAGAAATTCTTTTCAACATAAAATAAAAAAGTTCTCAGGTAGGGGCAAAGTACTCCATTATCCTTGACACCTCGCATCTCATATTTGCCTTATATATTCTTCATAATTGATTATGTGCCCACTTGTTTGGACATTTTTCTATCATTATTTTATCTCTGTTCCTATGGAGATGATATTTCAGGGACATATTCCAGCTTAAATATGTCTGAAATAATCAAATATCTGCTTCTGCCTTCTTTGCTTGGAGAACCATGAAGCCTTTTGTTTTGTTAGGTTTGCTCCTTTTCTCATGCATAGCACTAACAATAAATATCATTAGTGTGAGCGTTGTCTTCTGCAGACAACGTTTGAAACAAAATATCCCTGACATAGGTTCACAATTGTCATGAGAGTCCATAAATGTCAGATATTCCTCATACCCCAAACCCTGAATTTTTCAATCAGCAAAACAGGGTCATTTTTTATTTCTTTGGGCTTTTATCCTCATGAAAATATTCTGAGGATTTCTTACTGGTTATTTTGATTGTTTTGGTAGTGACTAATGGGCCAAATCCAACTGCCCTAGAAATGTTACAGTCTCTTGGACCACCCTGGTTTCAAAAGCTCATTGAGAGAGTGAATTTCCAGGTAAGGCAATGGCAACTGTGGAGCACAGATTTTATTTCTCCTGGGAGTTGAAGTATTTCAGTGTTGGACCGTCCTTCCCACTCCTGCATTCCCTTCTTCACTCTTTCACCTCTTCCTAAGTTCTTGCCACAAGTGAAACCCTTTCAAAGTGGGGAGAAGTTAGGTACTTGGACATTTTCTGCCCCCAAAAAACCCTGATCTGACCCAAAAGCCCAGTCCATTAATGCCTTGAAGAAAGGATTGCTGGTTCTGAAGTGGCATGTGTTTGATTTTGACAACTCCTAATTTTTGGCTGGTGCAGCTATCTGGTACACTCTGTTTCCAGGCAGATTCTGGGGAGACCTTTCCTGTTATGCAGATCCCTAAACTTTGAAAATATCAGACAGAGCTTATTTTATTTTCAGTGGTTGGCATGACACTCCACGGTGTCCTGTGGTTCTCCAGCAGGGAAGAAGCTTTAATCTTTCTCCATGTGTGCAGGGGTCATTCCTGGCTGCAGCTCACCCCTCTGGTACCAGACACAAAAATGGGACAGAGGTATTCAGCCTCTGCTCCTGGTGACTCCTTTGCCTACATCCAAACCAGGTGAGGAAAGGAGCCTGCCAGAAGCGGGCAAGGTCAGAAGCCAAGCACTGGAGATCTTGCAGCAGTTCACCATCATGGGAGGTTTTGCCTTCTCACTGCCCACTTTGTTTAACCGGCAGCAAAATACAGGTATCTTTTGTTCATTTCTTAGATTTAACTCCAGGGCCTGTGTTCCCCAAGCCCCTCTAGACCTCATGGCTTCTGCTCTTGTGCCTCCCTGGTCCCTGCACCAGCTCTGCCCTGCCCTGCCACTCCAAGGCCTTTTTCTTTGTGCAGTTCATCATTTCTGTTTCTTTATATCACTCTTACAGGACACCCTTCAGATTCCACCTGCACTGGTTTCGGGCTCAAATTCTTCATCACTCCCCATGGACAGGTCTTCTGTAGATGATAACAAACCCCAAAAATATCCTGCGCCTGATTCTTGGGTCTTCTTCTCCTCTCCTGATTTGTTTTCAGTGGGGTTCTCCTCCAACTGGGTGTCACAGAAAATCAAACCCATGTTCGGTGTCTCATCTGTGTCATCCCATCCTCCCCCTCAAGCGCTGCAGTGAGCATGGGACAAGCTAAATGCCAACCAGGTCCTCGGCACATTGAACCTCCAACTGCTCTCTGCTGTTTTTCAGAAGTAGTTTTTGCCAAAGGCTTTGTGGCTTTGAAGAAGTATTTCCATGGGAACATAGGGTTTAAACTTTGCAGAGGAGCAGCCCTCACACCTCGCCTGGCAGGACCTGCACACCAAACCAGGGGCTGCTGACTGTTCTCAGCTGCTCCTGTGCTGGCCCTGGTACCCAGTGAAGGCTTCTTGTCAGGGAGAAGCAGCACCAAGAGCTGGAAACCCTCTTTGACTGCTGAACCAGGAGACTTGGGCACAGTAAAAGCATGGATTGGCAACATGATCTGCAAGGGAACAGGCAAGATAAATTAGAATGGAAAACAATTGTTGCAGCAACTGAATCTAAACCAGTGCCAATTTATTGTGCTGTGTCCAAACCATTGGTATTCAATGAAATACACAGAAGAAATCAGGCATTCTTGTTTGAAATCTGTTTGACATAAATGCACCTTTTGTTTTTGTGATAAATCCACAAAAGTGATTTATTTTGAATAAATAAAGTTTCCTAGTAAAGTTATATAAGCTATCTATCCCAGATACTTGAATGTTTTTTGAAGATATCTTAACTGAATAAAGAACTTTTCTTATAATTCTTTGAAATGTTACAGTAAAAAAGCTTAGATAGGGCTCCTTTTTTGCCAAGGAAGCAATTTGATCAAACATTTTTAATGAAAGTATAATCTCTTTTACATGTTAATATGAAATAAATTAAGAGAACTTTAAAAATTACTGATTTTTTTTTTATAAAGTTCTACTCTTGATCACAGTTATCACATATTTTAAATTTTTTCTACTTAAGGTCTTAACTGTGTGCTAGAACACTGGATATTCAAAGGGAGTATAATCATGTGGTTTTACCTTAGGCTTTAAATTTTGAAGCCAGTTTGAGGAAGAAGATACAGACATTCTGCTTCACTTACTCAGGCTTCTGAAAAATGACAGCCAACACATCATGTGGAATTTCAGTTATTTGGACATAGGCCAGTGCCTGTCAAAGTTGTAATTAGTCAGTGCTTGCAAAAAGGTGCACAAAATGGTGGAAAGCTTTCCTGAGGATAGAGTAGCATTATTTCTTGGTGTGATTTGTTAAATAACAACTGTAGTATATAGCCATTTCGCAAGATGCTGAGATTGAAATACCATAGTAATGCAGACCCTGGAAAGACTTTAAAGCCCACTATTAACTAGAAAGTGTTTCCCTGTTCCACACCTTGCTTTTAGCTAGCCAGGTTTTGCCTCCCAGGACAGCAGACCCTGGAGTCTTGGCAGGGGAAGATAGAACAGCAGCTTTTGAGCAGGTGCAGAATTCCTGGGCAGCACAGAGGTGTGTCAAGTACCCCTCCTCAGTCCGGGATACCATCCAAGCTTTCTTCCTGACTTGGGAACACCCATTTTGGGGAGCCCAGGACAACCTGCCCCTGCTGAGGGTGTGAGATGGGAAATCAGGTAGTATCTCTTGCAGAAACAGGCACTGTGCAGGTCACTGCAGGTTGGCATCTTGCAGGTGGTGCAGCCTCAGTCTGTGGAGGCTTCCCGAGGGCTGAGTGAGCTCCTGGATGCACCTGCAGCAGCAGCAGACACTGAACAGGGCACAGAACCCCTCAGGGCTTGCTGGTCATCTAGTCCTCTCTTTTTTTTTTTTCCCCTCACTGCTCTACTCATCTCAAGGTAAATATTGTGCAAGTTGGACCTGAAAATCAACACCAGGAAATTTCTTAAAACACATGTTCTTCTAGGCAGCAACTTGTTCTGTGTTGTATAAAGAATCCAGTGCTCTGGTCCCCTGCAAGATAAAAGTAGTTCATAAGCAACATAATTTGTTCTTTCTGGTTTCCTTTGTATTTCTAAAGTTCTTTTTCTGCCATTTATTCAGACTTTTTCATATGAAGTGTGAAGTAACACATTGAAAATTTTAATTTTATCTTTGAAATATGCTTAAAACTCAGGTAAAAAAAAAAAAAGATATGGGCTTTTGGAGGATAGCATCATTTTTGTTGGGACTTAGTTGGCATCTTTCAGGTCACATGGCAGGTATTTCTTTCCTCTTACTAAATCTGGGTTTTCATTGATTATGTAACAGTTCTTTCTGGTATATGAAAAAATACAAGGATAGCAAATGCTCCCAAACCTCTTGTGATAGGTCCTTAAAATGCAATTTTACCTGTGATTTTGATAGAGGATGGGCAGAACTTTACTAGGGGAAAAACCCAAAAAACCCCAAAAAGCCAACAACCAAAACCAAACCAAACCGAAAGATCAACAACAACAAAACCCAACCAAAAACCCCCAAACAAATAAGAAAAAACCCTAGAATTCTTTAGAATTCATTCCATCAATAACTGTTGAAGACTGGTAACCAGGAAACCAGCGTGCCATCGTTGATAAAAGCCATGTGTCACCTGTAAATCCCATGGGAGCCACCTAGTCACTGTGAGAGCGAGGGTCTGTTATCACATTAGTGATTTTCAGTGGTAGAACCAAGCTCCCTCATGTGCTCCTGACTGCTGTGGACTCCACCTGATGATCTCTGCAAAAGACTTCTGGGCTTTTTTGATGTCTTTGTTTCACCTGCACCTGCTACATGCTCCACCAACTGCTGTATCCACACTGGAGTTCCTAAAGTCAGGCCCTTGTAAAAAGGGGAATTGCTTGGAACCTCTGAAGGGTTTCCTAGCAAAGGGCTGGCACAGCTCCAAGTATTCCCTCTCTCACTACATGAGGGCCAGTTTGACAACCTGAAGCCTTAAAGTCTCATTTTTTATCTCCGTTTTCACAACATAGTGGCCATCGCAATACCAATTTTTGTAATGATCTGCAACTCTTGATCAGTCTTTCCTGTAGCACTATGGGGTTTTTTTCCATCTTCAGGGTGTTTTTCATTCAAGTTATATCATTATCACCATCCCAAAAATATTCTCACCTGTCTTCATTCTGGATATTTCCCTTTTCATCCTTCTAACCCCAGTGTCGAATGCCAGTTCAACTGTAAAATTGAAAATATTTAAATGTAAATGAATTTTGTGTAGTGGCACAAAATACTAGCACCTTTCTTGAGAAACCCAGCAGAGAAAGTTGAAAGTTTATATTTTTCTGCTGCCAGCACTTCCATGAAAGAAAGCTCTGCTGGTGGCTTTATGAGCAACATTCCAGGGTGCCACTGGAATGGAAGAATAAACCAGTTGAGGGAGGAACATAAAAATAAACAAATAGATTTTCCTCAGAAATCTGGAGATCTTTTTGAGAGAAAAAAAACTATAAAAATATTTGTAATATTGAGCTATCTCTTTCCTGTTATTATTGCACCCCAAAATTTTTAATGTGCTCAGGATAAAAGAAAAGCATAATGCTGAACAACAGTGAGACAGAAGATTTTGAGAGTTTTTACTAAAACCTTGAAATGAAATTATTGGGGGAAATGGTAAAATAGATCCAATTAATTTTTCATCCCATCCTTTTGATATTGCTGTTCAGGAGAACGTCCATATGGAAATCAAAGTTGAATTGGAAGTGCAGCCATCCCTGATCCCTATTCAAACATTATTTTAAATGAAAAAGCCTTATGAGTAATTTCTGAAAAAAAATTTGAATAATTTCTGATATTTGGTTCAGATGCCTGTGTAAAAAAACAGTATGTCAAGAACTTGTGATGTTACTTGAACTCATTTGTAGTCATTTGTAATAGTAAATACACGTCCATTGAACATACATTTCAGCCCATAAAGGAAACTCATGCAAATAGCAAGTAGTAGGGATAATGAATGTTTCTGCAGCTGGATTTAATGAGGCAGAGTGCACAGAAGAAAAGGAAGATTTAATGGGAAAAAGTTTATTAGACAGATTAGAATTTTAAAATATATTCACTGAATTTCTTCTTCTCAGAAGCACATCATTCCCTCAATGAAAAATGACGAACAGAACTTGTTACACCATGCTATTCTGGGTAGAGATAGAACTGAGCACAAAAGTAAAACCAAACAAACAAACAAAAAAAAATCCCCAAAAAGACCCCCAAAAAACCTAGATGTAGAGCTAAGTTTTGAGCCCAAAAAAATGAAGGTAAAACTCCTACTGATTCCCTTGGGCTGGGCATCCTCTTCAGAAGAAGCTGCACAAAGGGGCAAGCATGGACAAATTCTGCTGTGATAAGTGTCTCTCAGACACACAAAATATTTTTCAACTGAAATGTAATGGAGACATTGAAAAATAACAGACATAAAGGTTTAGGTACAGTGTTTAGAATAAAAAGTCATTAATAGCACTCTAGCAGTGATTATGCATAAGTAATATCACGAGTTAGCAGAAGTGTTGAAAATAAAATGCCCAAACTATTATGGAGAGAAAACCAAACAAGAATAATGAGTTTATTTGTTTTTTCTTGCACAACACTATAGGCAGCTAAAGGCCAAAGAATAAAGAATAAACAGATTACAAAAAAGCTGAATAATGGAAAGAATCTGCATTTGACTGTATTATGTTTTAAGCCATTACAATTCTGTGAAGCTGATGATTGCAATTCTTGGCAGCCAGAGAGAGAATATGGAGAGTGTGGGCCACTTATTTGTACAATCTAATGAACTACAAGGGTTTTGTGGTTAGAGCAAAAATGTTTGCTCTTGAGAACACTTGCTAACAATGACCTGTGTTTGAGAAATTGAAAACATCAGATATTTTCTTTTTTCCCTTGTCTTCAAAAGTCTAGTAATAATTTTGATTTGCTGCCATTAGGAAAAAATATAACTAACACACTGCTGGCCAAATCCAGCAATCCAGATTTCACTGGAAAAGGGAGAAAACGAACAGTTGCTGTGGATTTTTCTGGTGCTTATCCCACTTGTTCCTTCTGCATTTTGATTATTTGCAAAAAGACTGATGATTTAGGCACACATGCCTAAGTGTGGCTTCCCTCTGCATCTGAATATTAGAGAGGGAAATGTTCCATTGTGAAAAGCTAAAATGAGTTCTTCCCATGGATAGATAATTTTAAATCTGAGGGTACTTATGCTATACATGCAGTCATTCATCTGTGTTTGCCTTATCTTGCAAGTGCAACTGCAATGGAAAATATAGAGAAAGTGTCTCCCATGGTACCGGAATTTTAACTCCTCACAAATCCCTAACCCAGCTTCATCTCAGCATCTGATTTCTTGCCAGCTCCAACCCTAGAAAAATGATGCTTTAGAATCTAGTTTGACACGGTGGTCTCCTATCATCTCCTCAGCGTCTCATCTGAAAACTCAGTATGTTAATAAAGGAGGTGACTTTCCTGCAATCAGGTTTCTTAACATCTCAAAGCAGCTATTTTATCTTCTTCATTGTCTGACACATTCTCTCTTTTTTTCTCCTCTCCTGTTTTAATCTCTTCTTTTAAAGAATGAATGGTGCAATGCTACTGGAAGCAAATTAAAAATAGCTGTTCTACAGTGCATACAATAAAAGCTCATCTAGAAAAGACCAACAACATGTTAATTTCATAACTATTCAGTTGAGATTAATGAAGAATTATGTCACTACCAGCCACTATTCTCTGGATTTGTTTTTCAATGGAAAAGTACTTTGAAATTTTGAGGAAATTATCATACATATCTATAAATTGTGTTGATGTTTATAGCTATAGCTCATTGCTGGCCCATTTGCAGTTAGACTCAAAAATAAAAAGAAATTTAAAATCTCTCTTTTAGGTCTTGGTGATAGCAGAGCCACATGCAAAATCATTTCTGTCACAAGCCATGGAGGAAACTTTGATGTAGGGTGACAACTGGCCCTATAATAAGAATTTCTTCCACTCATTGACATTCATTGACACTCTTCTCAATCAGCTACAAACTCACATTGAGTCCCAATACCATTTACTAGAATCAGCCCAGAAAAGGCTCAGCTGGGATGCCAAGGAACAAAAATATCAAGAGGAGATATTTTTAATTCTATGAAGTTTGTGTGTCAGGAATATTGCGTCACTGAAATGCAGCCTCACACTGGTCTGGAAGCAGTGAAGGAGCTCAGTCTCAGCATGGTCATTTCTATCTGTGCTTCACTGCTGTTAGGAAGGACCAAGAGTCTTACAGCCCCATCTCTAGTGTCTGGTTTTAAATCCTTGCAAAATCAGTTGGAGTCTCCTGATAATTATAATCAGATTTTATGGTGATTTTTACAGCACATTGCTGTCACTGTCATATTTAGGTCCTGCCTGTATATGAGGCTAGATACAGTGTTAAATTTAATCAGAACTCACAAATTCTCACTCCAGGGTCCTGAGTAAAGCTAATGTGAATGGCTCAAATATCTGGAAAAAAGCAACCAGAGAGTTATTTGGTGACTGTGGAAAAGTAGCAATGCACTCCACAAGCAGATACTCCCACAGGCAGGCTGTGTAACCTGTTGGCTCAAAAGTCCCTCCCCATTTATCATTTTATGATGGCATTGGTAAAAAGGAAAATTTTATATGTACACATATTTATAAACATACTACCAAACTCTGTGAATTCTTCAAAATGACAGGTTTTTTTTCTACTTCCAGAGAAACGAAACACTTGGGTTTGACCCATACCATGCGTAGGTGTTCCCTTCTTTTGACATACAGCACTGAGACATCAATGGAAATTATCATATTTCTGGTGATAAAAAGAAAATGAGAGAAGCACACAAATTGTCGCATTGAAGCACAGAAAATTTCAGTTATACTGTTTGTCTCTGACATGGCTCAGCATCACATTTAGGGATGCACAAATCTTTAAGTAATTTTCTGGCTGCTGTAATCCGATATTTTATTTGTGCCTGAAAACATGTGGATAAATATTTCTTACATGTGTGGCTTATGTATATGACTTGACAATATCTTGCTACTCATATAAGCTTCTTATCTTTTTCTAAATCCCAATTATGCTCTTGGTCTGGAGGATGCTGGGTAGCAATCCTTCAGAGGAGCAATGCCCCAGCAATTGCTACACCATTGTGTGAAACCAATAGCAGACAAGCGATGCCATTGTAGAGCAGATGTTTAATGTGGGACAGGGTAGTAAACATGATGGCTTTGTATTTCCACTCTGCTCATCTTCAGTTCTGAAATTTCCATGCAGGGAACTATGCAAGTAGGCTGGCAGTACTGTTGATTTTGCTACACTTATTTATGAGGAATATTCTCTTTTCAGCCCATTATTACTGTTGTTATCCTTGACTAGGACCTAATCACTCAAGATACAACAGTGACTTGACACCTTTCCAGCCATGTGTACAATTTTGAGTGGAAATGAGTGAGTCCAATTCAAAGCAGTCAGCATAATTTTAATCAGTCAAGAGCTGCCAGCCTTCTAAACACGAGGGTGTCCCTGGGTCAGCAGATGGACAAATACTTCAGTAGCTGACAGCACGTTGTGCTGTGTTGTTCATTTGTCAGGGAGCTCTGCCCTTAGCAAAACATCCTGAATATTCAAACACTGCAATAAATCACCACAAAGAACAAGACAGGAGGCTGGATTTATTTACAGGGCTTGGTCCCTATAGTACAGAAACATTATTACAACAATTGTGTTTTGATTAAAATTTGGCATTTGTGTGCGCAGGTCTGGCTTCCAAGGCTCCCAAATCGTGACTGTGAATAATCTAGTGATATTTTTTAATTGTACTTTGGTGTGTGTACAGACACACAAACACACTCACACGTGTGCCCACAACACACACAGTGTTTGTGAATTCTTATTATTATTGTAAGGCTTGCCCATACATCATAGTTCCTGTGTGTGTGTGTGTGTGTGTGTGTGTGTATGTGTGTGTGTGTGTGTGTTTAAACTGCAGGCATAACTTGATTCCCTCCTCTACAACTGACCTCTTACTCCTGATAATATATAAATTCTCAGTGCAGGCTATACAAAAATTGAGCTCCTACAAAACCTGTGAGTTTTCCAGATTTTTTTTATTCTGTAAAACACAAACACAAAAC
>VWZN01001441.1:140939-240579 GCA_013396955.1 Regulus satrapa | reverse complement strand
TTTTTTTTTTTTTTTCCCCACATCCTGTAAGATAATCTTCTAGCTGTGCAAAGACACTGAGTGTCACAATGTCTGTAGCAGCCAGACAATCCAAGACCTGCAGTGAGATTAATCATTTGAGTTCATTAATGCATGCACTCCTTCTTGATAATGTTACTCATTTGCACAGCCTCTGCATGCACCCAGGCACTGGCACTACTAAGAAAAACTCCACTCTTGAGGAAATGAATCTCATCTGATTTATGCTCTAAAGGAGGACTTGAGCAGTAGGAAGCAGCCTCAGGCCTTGCAATGACATCTTCAGAGTTAACTTACATCAGCTGGGGTCTGTGCTGGGTCAGCAACATGGCCAAGTGATGTAGGTACCTTACCTTTAATGGCTGTCCTCTGGCTGTCACCCTCTGTCATCCACAAGAGGTGATAGGGTTATAAAGAAGGAGTAGAGAAGGAACCTGGAGAACTTTTCTGTTGCAAGAACTGCAAGGAGCCAGGTGAGAAGGATAAGATACCAAACAGCTCATCTAAGTCCGGCCTTTGTCCTGCCCCTGCTGTCTAGGAGTGCTTTGATCATCTTCCCATTGCTGGGTTTTCCTTTGAGCTTTGTGACAGAAAGATGAAGATGGAAGTATCTGTTAAATCGCCTCAGGAATAAAGTTTCATTGTTACAGATCAGCTTAGATTGGAAAGGACCTCCGCATCCAGTCCAACATCCTGCATGGTTCAAAGTTTGCTCAAGGGCCTGGCCACCCTGAGTCCTGTTTACCCAGCAGTTCCACAGACTGTCCGGCACATATTCAAGGGGGATTTGGATTTTTTTTTCTCATATATCCATCATAATTTCCTGTTGTAACATAAGACCATTGTGCACCTCTGAGAAGAGCCTGACTCCTTAGAGTCCTCATCAATGAGGTACCACGTTCCCCTACTGCCCCGCCAGCCTTCCCTTCTCCAGAATGGGCAATCCCAGAATCCCATCTCTCCTCACATATCATGTGCCCAAACTCCCCAAAAGTCTCAGAGACCTTCTGCTGGATTTGTTTGACTCCCTCCCTTGCATGGAGAGCCCAAAAATTATCCAGACTGGGATACTGTTAATAAGAATAAAACAGATGATGGAAACCTATGTTGATACTGACATCTGAGAGCTGCGTTGGTTTATGTATGACACAAATGAGGCTTCAGATGTTAAGGTGTTTATTCAAACCAGTCCCATAAAACTTGTGAAGTTTTTCCATCCCTAAATAACAGGATTAGTATAAAGATGTTTCTGTTTTCCTCCATCTGTTGTTATTTCATTGGGAATTTGTTTAACTGAGAGAAAATTATGGTCTTTTTTTTTTTACTTTCTGTGATCACCACTGACACATTGCTATGGAAACTGGAAGTTCAATATTTTATTGTTATAACTTCAGGAAAAACATGCAGGTACAGCCAAGCACATTCAAATTTATTTGCAGAAGTTTTTCTTTAATTTATTGATTTCTGGTTAACTGTGGTTTTCATGTGTACTAATACTGTTTTGCAAATGTTGGTCTGTTGGTACATAATTCACCAAGACAAAATGTGGTTTTCCTCCAGCATGGTAACTGTTTATTGGCTTTCATAGAAATTGGTTTATCAGTTTCAGTTTCTGGAGATGAACCTAGTCATGTGTGTACCAGGTTCAGACTTTCTGGAGATTGGGCTCAAGTGATTTTGACAGTCTCAGGGTTTGGTTGGTCTATCTGAAATAATAAATTAACCCAGAAGATTCTGAAAGTTCTGCCCACCAGGCAACCTAGCTGTTAGGAACTACGTGAAAGGAAGACAGATGGGGATTGGCCTCTTCTTCCAGGTAACCAGTGATAGAGCTAGAGGAAATCACCCCAAGTAGTAGCAGGTGTGGTTTTGATTGGTTATTAGGAAAAGATTCTTCACTGAAAGAATGGTCAGATATTGGAATGGGCTGCCCAGAAAAGGGATGGAATTACGGTCCTTTGAACTGCTCAAAACCGGGTAGATGCAGAGCCACAGGATCATAGAAATTATATGGTGCTTAGAGACATGGTTCAAAGGTGAACCTGTCAGTGCTGGGTTAGTGCTTGGACTCAGTGATATTACAGGTCTTTTCCTGTAAGATTCCATTATTAACTGCCCATGACTGGTAGTTAAAGACACTCTGGACAAAGAGCACCTGGGCACTCACCCAACTGACCAGTCACATGGAAATTATGAAATGAAGTGCTGTCTGTATTCACACTAGCAACAACCTGACACACATTAAATGCATGTTCTCACTAAAATCAAATAAGCTTTTTAACAAAATACACTCTGTTTTTCTGACTTGTACACAATAAACCAAGAGAGAGATCACAGAGACCTCACCTGTGGGAACAGATCCTGCAGTTACATCTTAAAGCATGTGGTTATCTTTAACCTGCCTGCACAAATGCTCCTGTAAGTGATCATTTCAAATTAGATATTTTTCAAAATATTGAGTGCTTGTTAACACTGAATTTACATCACTCCACTGTTACAGTGTCAGCTGTCACAGAGTTACCAAACATCAGTTTTCCTAACTGCCTTAGAAACCACAATCTGCCTTCAAGGACGTTCAATGCCAAAACATTGTTGTTATCTAGTCAGCAATCATTTCAAATTGTATATTAATGTGTTGTAGGGTTAATTATGCTCATTACACCATTAGCAAATCTTATGCCTTCTCTCACATGTGCATTTCTGCTGTGCAGAACACTTGTGCTTAATACACAAACCTGAACTGTTATCAAGCCTGTCAGCAGGGCTCCTGCTGACACCATCACCCTTTACTTTTTTTCCAGTGAGAGCAGGAGTTGCTTTGCCTTTCTCGTGGAAATTGCAAGTTTGGCTGGTCTTATGCCAGGAGAAAAGGAAAAAGCAAAGAGGGGAAGGTCTGCTCCCTAGGAGATGCAGGTGAGGAGCTGGAGGTGTTTTTCCTCTGCTGAGGAGGTGCATTATTGTGGAAAGCCCTGACTCCTTTTAAAGTATGTGCATTCTCCATTTATTTATACATAATTCATACTGCTCGGCTGAAGAAATCTGGGAGTGACTATCCATTATGTAAACCATTTCTCAAAAATACCATTTGTTATGTGAAAAGTAAAAAGAGACTGATGGCAGCAGCTGTGAAATAGAATCTGTGTTGTAATTAATTATTTAGACTAAAAACAAATCTCCAGGGTGGAAGAGCACATTTGTCTTACTTTGAATCTTGTTGTCGTCCATGAGTGCAGTTTAAGGGGAGACGTAAGCTAAAGCCGAGAGGTGATCAAATGCAAATAATTTGTTTCCTTTTTAATAAACATCATAATCCAACCCAGAAAATGACACTAATTCAATCCACCATGAAACAAACTGGAGAAGCAAGGCAACATATTGTGTGAGAGCAGATGAGCGAGGTTATACTCCCTGTAATAAGATAAATGTTATTCACAGAAAATGTAATGCTGGGGTTGTTCATTTTCTTGCATTTCTAGCTGCTACATGTCATTGATTTAGAAAGGGTCACAATGGCAGGAACCCACATAACATCAGACTTAAACCCTTGCACCAGAAAAACTTACTGTGCCTGTAGACATCTGTCCAATGGGAAGCAGATGATAATATTTTTAAAAAACAGCAATTAATCATGCAAAACCAGATTTATCTATATCATACACTCAATTGAATGTGAAAATTACCCCAAGGATATTTTAAATATTAAAAAGAAACTTTTACATTAGTATTAGGGGAAAATTATGACTTTGCTGTTTATTATAGCCTATGTGCTCATGAGGTTACATACATGACAATATAGGGAGGTTTGGGTTTTCTTTGCACTCTAGACTACCCAAAAATGTAATACCTGTTAAGCATCATTCTTTTCAACAAGGAGTCCCCAGAATATCACCTTGTGCATTGTAATTCATGAGGAACCCTCAAGAGTCCCCAGCTTGCTGACAAATGTAGTCAGAGATCAGAGGCCTGCAAGCTCTGAATTCCAAAAGGGTTTGTGGGTCCTAAGAGCAAGTAGCTGGGATAAAGTGGATCTTAATCAGAATTTCTTTCTTAAAATTCCGGTTAATTTAAAAATTTAGACTGTGAAAAATACACAGGTCAGAATTAATATTGTTTTGCAAAACATTGCTGCCTCTCTCCTGTACTATGTAGAATGCAATAATGTTTGCACTAGTGGCCATTGATTCAACTAATGGCCATTTGTTATGAGCTCTTGCTTACTTAAAGTGACTTTTGTTTTTAAATTCAAAATGATCAATTGTGTGTAGAGGTTGAAGATTAAAATTTATTCCTTGCCCTCACTATTCTAACAATTTTCTGTATTCTGCACTTCTATATTCTTGATACATTAAAATTTCTCACAAACCTTGCCCAAGGACTGAGATCCACAAACTTTGTCAAATTTCCAGCCTTACTTTAAAATAAAAGCTTCCTCATTTTGAAGTGCCAAAAATGTTGCTGTTTGTTTTAAGAATTGCTCTGCTGTTCTCAGCCATACCAATAAGGGGGAATGAGGAAAATGATGACTTGTCTGTATAGAACAAAATGCTGCCAGAGAAGCAAAAGATCTGTGCCCTAAGTCTGAATAGTTCTTTTCAAATGGAAAATAAAAAATCAAGGGGATATAGGAATATGGTTGCATATCTACCATATCTTGATTGCAATGTATCTACTCCCACAATCAGACCTCATGACATAAATGTTCCTAGTGATTTCAGTGACTTTCTTTTGAAGCTACAAAATATTACATATTTAGAGAAAATATGCAGAACTTCTTTCAAGCACATGATTTCTAAGCCTAAAATCTAATCTGTTTTCACCCAAGATTTTAAAACCACAAAACTTTTCTGTATAAAAAGTAAACTCATAACCTCAGGCCAGTTTTTCTGCAGTCCACAACAGCATGTTTTAGGAGTAGTACTAATTGTAGTAGAATTAACAGCAACAGAACATAAAATATGTTGGCAACTTCCAATCTTTTTGAGGAAGTCCATTGGTATGTCAGAAACCCAGCAGTTACCCAGCCATAAGCTGGGTATTTATATTATCAAGTACTTGCTGTCATGCTAGCAATTGATGTAATTTCAGTGCAGAAAAATTATTTGTCTACTAACAATGCAGATGAGTAATCTCAAGTTTGAGGTCTAATGATACAATATCCCTTGTTAAAACCAGTGACTCCAGCTGCAGGAGAAACTTTATAACATGAATTTACAGCCCATGCAAGTTAAGATGCAAGTTAAGATACAAGTTCTATAGAGATGTCATATCTTTCATTAGGTCAACCTCTGTAGCTGGGAACAAAGGCCCATGGGCTTTTGCTTATAATTTTTTTTTCTTTTTCATCCAAAACAGGTTGGAATGTTCAAATGTAAATTCAGACTGAGAACAACTGCTCTGAATTTAATTAGAAGTGCTAATCAGTCCAATCAGATGAAATAAAAGGTTATTGGCATCTATAAAGTAAAAGAAGAGGTGAAAGGCTGGCTTTCTTCTGAGAGTAAAAGGGTCACACTATTTATTACTTACAGAACACAGAAAAGTTAGTGAGAGAAAGTGATACTAATTCTAATATTCCAAGAAATCACTAATTTTCTAAGGTACATGGCTTCACTACTCAGTAGAATCATGAATTCCTAGATCTGAAAGGTCAAAGGAGAATGAAGGTGATACTGGAAATGAATGTTTCCATGCTTGGATTGTTGTCTGTATTTGCCCCACTTACACTGGTGCCCAGTTACTTGAAGTGTGATACAGCAACAGAAATCAAAGCTGGAGTGCAGAAAAATGTCCGTCTCTGGCATAGGTCAGTTTTGGTGTTTTCCTGGAAAGAATAGCCATGTTGTGGTTATTTACTGCCTTTGTTTCTGGCTTCAGAAATGAGTGCAGGCTCCCCACAAAGGCAGGGTGTGAAAACCTGGCCAGGGAAACAAGCTACCTCTTGTGCCCGTTCCTGCCTCTTCTTCCCTGGCACCTATTTTGTTGACAAAATAACCTTAAATTTTAGAGCTGCTTAGGGTGCATTAACCCTCTTAAACTACTAGTCTGTTGTCTATGAAATGTCAGTGTCTCTGTCTCTTATCTCCGTGCTCCCAGAGATCCAGCACCAGGGTGAGCCTTGCACACAGCACTGTCCCATCCAGCCCGGGGGACAGGAACTGGGATAGCCCCAGGAGCTGAAAGGGCCTCAGCTGAGATGACTGGGGAGGGAGAGGTGGTCAGGGATGTCCTAAAACACTCCTTTCCTGCAGCCTAGGTACAGCAGACCTAGTCAGCTCCACCTTGCCTCTCACAGCAGTACATTTTTCAGCACAAGAACTTACTTACGCTCTTTCTGTAATACAATGAAATAGGCTGAGCCATTACTCATACTTCCTTTGAAGAAGATACATTGGCCAGCTGATTCCTAGAGTATTATGGATCCTAGAGCTCCTAGAGTTCATGGGTCTACATGACATCTGACAGGGGATGTTCACTATTCATAAAACTTCTATTTGTGCTTCCTCAATTGGCACTCTGCATGGACATATGGGAAAAATGAAATTGGTTTTGGTCTTAATCTGAGTCTCTCAGTTGAAGTTTTTCTAGTTTTCATCATAGTTGCTTTTATCTGTTCAATCACAGGCACTTAATATGATCCTGGTAGCCTTTCCTCTCTCACTGATATTCTGCCGTTTTATCAGTCTAAAAAGGACTGTGAATGTGAATGGAAAATATTATTCCATGTCTAAGATTTCCCTAAGGTTTCTGCATGGAATACAACATTTCACTCTAAAGTAAGTTTGCAAAATAACTCCATGTTGCCATAGATCCTTGAAATATATAATCTTCTAATTTTATAATACTGAAGGTAACTTAGATGTGGAAGAGCTGAAGATATTTTAGGAGCAGCTGAGATCAGCAGAATGCTCCACTCCAATCTCCTTTGTCTTACAGGCCACAGAATCACAGTCATAAGCACCTTTATCAAGCCCCAAACCCTTCATGAGAGACATCTATCCTTCATTAAAGGCTCTGAGGGGTAGAGTCCAGTGTGCACCTAGTACATTCTCCCAATGGCTGTTCACCCTCACTGCTAAAAATATTTCACATTTCTAATAGCATATTATTGACTTTTCATTTAATGCTACTAATCATTATATTATACACTCAGAAATTGTTGTTTTACTCTTTTCATGTTTTATCGATAACTGACTGCTGTTTTTCTAGTCAGTCTTGGATCAATTAATGACGTACCCTGAAATATCTTCATGTCTCTGCATTGACCCATCTTATATTAAAGTAAATTTAGAAAAGAAGGTTAAAACCCTTTCATGTAATGCAATTAGAATGAGCATGCTTTTTACATCCATCAGATGTGAAATCCACTGCACAAAATCCATCACATAGTATGGATTTCAGCTGAAAAAACTCAGATTTTGCTGTCTCTTGAGAAGTCTTAGGTTTACCACCTGAGGCAGATATTTAGTATTCTATTGCAAACATAAGGCTGAAATGTGTCTGCTGTCAAAAAGAAAGAGAAAGCGTCTGACCATAATCACTGGGTGAGAATAGTTTCTCTGAAATCAGTGACAATTAGGACTAAAAAATTAGCTCCTAGTCTTACCTAGCATCTGTTTTTAACACATTACAGTCCAGCTTCTGCCATTCTTGTTAACATTAAATAATCCTGCTCTCAGTTAAATGCTGTAGAAAAATTACCTAACCAATGTAGTTGTTTCTGTGCTAATGGTCAGAAGAAGAAGGATTTGTGGAGGATATGGAGAAGTACCCAAATGACAATATCAGAGTTATGGTAGATCTCTGTGCTTTTACAATTCTCTGCTGAAAGGCAGTGTATTTGAAATGTTCAGATGGCAAATAAGCTTTTACCAGCCTTTCTATTTTGGCCATTGATCAGAGCTATAAAACCTTTGATAAATTTAATAGAATGGATTTCAACCTCTTTAGACTTTCCGATTTCAATTTTTATAGGTTGCTGCCATTTTAAAAAGTAGCCGTTATATTTATTGCTGGAAATAAATAGGAGCCTGTAGTTGTCTTCCCACTTTGGTAGCTAGATGACAAATATAATTTTAATTTAAAGGTAAATAATGCTATATATATTGCTCCATGTGTTAGACAGCATGGAGCCAATCTTGCTTGCAATCCCAGTTGTTAGTTTGGTCCCGAAGGTAGAGATTGCTGAGCAAACAGTAACTACAGCCTCTCAGTCCTACAACTACTCCAGCAGTGTTAGAAAGCATATTTGCATAGAAAGAGGCCATACTGACATAGAAAAATAAGAATTTTTTGAATTATTTCTTCAATTACAATTATTTATATACTGTAATTACAGTTGCTTCTAGTGACTAAATTCATTTAAGTGCTCATTAAGAGTAACACAGGAATTTGAAATATTTTCTATGTTAAATAGCATACTGCATTTTAAAGTGTAGAGTCTAACTCCTAAATGTTAAAGGTCTTGGTTTTTGTAATTGAGAATCAGGGGTGCAAAACTGGTCATTCAACTGACCTTGTACATAAAACAGACCATTGAATGCCACTGATAATTTCTACAGCAAAAATATCTTTATGCAATTCCTAAAATATATTTTGAAAGTAATTGAATGAAGCAGAAGATCCAATTTATGGTGAGTTTACTGCTTCCATTAGCAAGTATTTAATTGGTTTATTTGGCATGAAGAGAAAAATATTGCACTTTGCATTTTTGGTGCTTTATCGCTTGACTATTGGATTGAAATCAGATTTACAGGAAGTTTTTAAACATTTGCTTTACAAACAGCAAAATGCAACCCTCACATAGATGATGAAGATGCTGAATCATACTAGACTGCAGCTGTGTAGCATCTCTTAATTGAGAGGATATTTTAAATTGCTTTTCATGTGACTTGATTTAGCTTCCTTTTCTTTTGAAGCTTTCCCTCTCTGGCAGTCTCCAGACTTTACCTCAATTTGCACTTTGGGCAAGGCTATAAAGTTGTTTCCAGGTCTGGGCTCGAGTCCTTAAAAAAATATTCTGTAGAAATCAAGGAAATGTCCTTTCTTTGGTTATTCATAGCATTTTTTGTAATTTTTATTTCCCAACATCTTACTGGAAGAATATATTAAAGTTATCTTCCATCAACCTTAAGGTCTTTTCAGAATTGCCTCTTGAGCACAGTTTCAAAATCTGAACTTGCTCTTCTCAATTTCAATGTTTGTGACTGCTCTGAAAGCATGAGGCCTTATAAGTAAATCTACTCTGGTAATTTTTGGAGCTATTTTTTTGGGGTTTTTTTCTCTTTTCCCATTATGCATTTATGCTTCACATACTAAAAGGCACAGAGACTGCTGTTTGACCTGGGATGCTGAACAGACCCTAGCATCTCTCTGAGGCCAAGTTAAATATTAGTCTGTTCAAAACCCACAGCTCAATAGAATAAATACACATATAGGGGTCTTTGTTCCTAAGTCTTCTTTATTGTTCCTTTGTCCAGGGAAGAGCCTGTCTTAAGCATCCCCTTGAAAACATATTAATGATTCCACCTTGATTTTGTTCAACTCTTATTAAAGCTTTTCTCTGCTAAGCCAACAACTTCTAATACTCCCTTTGGTGGATGTTTAGCAAAGGCTTACGGACATAAAGTCAAAGCTGACAACCCCTGATTCTCTTCTAGTAATATTTTGAGATAACATTTGGAAAATCATACCAGTAAATGCTCTAAACAAGACTCCACAATCCCATAAACCATTGGTTTTTTTAAAATCAAAAGCAGCATTGAGATACAGAGCTTACTAAAGTGCTGAACTAGCCTTGGAGGTGGATGAAGGAAAGAAGGACTTAACCTTGAAAAAGGTCTTAAGTAAGGACTTTACTCTAAAAAAAGAGTAAAAAGAGTCTTAAATTCCCTGTGAAGTCAGTAGAAAGCATATCTAGGATATCTCTGAATGTCAGAAGCAGCAGTATTAGGTTCCCTAAAACAATCATTTCTCCCTCCACTGACTGTCCAGGAACTTGTAGAAATCAGCAGGAATTATAAAGAGTTGCAACCCAGTACTTCCTATCCCTCTCCTGGGCAATAAATTATGGGGAGCAAAGCTTATAAAATTTAGTAACACTGACACCTGTTGCCCCCCCAATTTCCACAACCACACAGTTTATACAAAGGTGAATTCTAATGCAAGTGGCATGGGAAAGGCTTCAGTCAGGCCCAGGGCTGCACCCAAACCACTACAGTGAATACAGTAATGTGCTCTTTCCCTCTCCTGAGTCTCTATTTATTTAACTGTGAGAATATAAAAGGGCTTTCATTTGGGAAAGGGCAGGAGAAATAAATAAATTAATTCTGAAATCCTATCTGTACTTTTACAGTTGTATACTCAGTAAAAATAATTTTTTCCCGTGTAAATGTAAGAAGGAATCTAGTTGGTTGAACAGAATTTAGTTCTGTTAAAAACGGAAATTATTTGATCATATAAAAAGTAAGTCATTTGTGATTTTTGTCCTACAAGTTAGGTTTTTTTCTTTATTAGGCAAAAAGGCAGATGTCTTTTGCCAATATAGTTTGGAATACCTTTATCAGTACATTTGGAATCATGGGGTTTTTTTGCTTCCACCCCTTGTAAGTGTGCAAGCAAGTGAAAAATCCATCTGGATAGAGAAAACTCATAAGCTCATGCATAAACGTATAAAACAGAAACAGATTTGCTTACACAACAGAATTTGGCAGCTCTGATATATTTTCCTAAAGCACTATAAAATGGAAATAATTCAGTAGGGTGATGAATCAGAAATAGGATACTGACCCATGCATTGATTCTGTCCTGTGATTCTGGTGATACTCAAATATTTCAGGCTTCACTCCTGTGAATTGCCATATGGCCTAAATACTGCTATAGACACAAAAATCACTGAACAGCTTAATACTGTGTAGAGAAGGGGGAAATTTTAAAATATTTTTCTGTTCAAATAAATGTTATTTTACTCTCATACAAGATCTGCTATCTCAACAGTTTTAGAAGCTATCGCTATGATACTTCTTTACTCTTGACCCCTCTTGCTTCTATAGATCAGTAACATGTCCTTTAGAGATGGAGGGATGGGAGGAAGTCTCTAGTCCAACCTCCTAGTCAAAGTTGGATCATCTGCAAGGTCAGCTCAGGCTACTTAAAACTTTTGGTCAATTTAAGTTTGAAAATCTTTGGAGATGGAGACTGCACCATCTCCCCAGGAGTTTGTCCCCCTGCTCCACTATCCCCACAGAGCAAAAGGTTTTTAGGCTTACCCAGCCTGAATCCCTTTTATTTTACCTTAACCCCATTGTCCTCCTGTGAGGCATCACTGTGAAGAGCCTGCCTCTGTCTTCTCTTCCTTGTAGGTACAGGCAGGCTGCTCTCCAGTCCTCTGAAGCTGTCTCTTCTGGGGTCTGAAGAAGTCCAAGTCCCTCAGCCTCTTCTCCTAGGGCTTCATCCCCATTGCCATATTGACAATCTCCTGCTGAATTTGCTGCAGATTAGGGACATTGTTCTAGGGGGCCAAAGCTAGTATGTTCTAACAAGTGCTGAGTAGAGGGGGATGATCACTTCAAACCAGTGTTTCTGATCTATTCCTTGAATCCCAGGAGCTGTTTGCACCAGTACTGCCAGGGCTGGTTCATGCTCAGCTTGCTGCGTGCCAAGACCCCTGAGGCCTCCACAGCAGAACTGCTCCCTCCAGTCAGTGTCCTCCTTCACAGGGGCAGGACTTTGCATCTCTCTCAAATGAATTTCAGCAGGAATTTTGTTTCATTCCATGTCCAAATGCAAATAGCCCTTCTTCACAATAGTTTGGTCAGTTCATTTTTGGTGTTGGTCACAGGTCACTGATGATTCCCCATCTCCACTCTCCTTGGGCTCCGTGAAGTGGACAGCCTTTCCTAGGGGCAAACCTTTTACCTCTGGAATTTATGTACTTCTGGGACCTGTTTTATTTAAGTAAACCTCAGTATAGCTGTCTGAGAAAATAGGTGCAGGTGAGTAGCACTTGTGCTGAGCAGAAAGTTATTTCCCAGATAAGAAGTTTGATGTTTTAAAGGCTGTTCTGTGGAGCGTGGGATTAGTCACTTGCCAAGATAATAGGTCTGACTCTCCATGGTGCTACTCCAGCTGCACTCCTTCCTGTGCATACCCATTGTAACAGCTCTTAAAACTGAAGTCATACAGCAGTGAATCAGGCCTGGAAAAAAAAAAAAAAAAACAAGAAATGGAGGTGTAGTGGGAGGTTAATTTCCCTCCTACAATAATCCACAACAGTGAAAGCAACAAAACTACTTTTTTTTTCTTACTTTTTTTCCTTTTTTTTTTTTAACTGAAAGAAATGTAATATAACACAAACCAGATGTTTTAAGGTTCAACAGCTATTTGTAAAAAGTTCCTAGTTTGTAGCAAAGAATGCTTTCTTCTAACTTGTTTTTAATTACAATAATCACTGATGAAGTGTGCAAAGAGGGAAAATAAGAAAATAAAAATAGGGAAAATAATACTCAGTGAGAGCACATACTTCATATCACCCAGAATTTTTTTTAAAAATCAGACCAACATTTTGCCATACATCTGCACAATAGAGACAAATTAATCTTATTTTTTCTAAGCTGATTTGACACCATTATTATTCAAGGATCTGGAATATAATCCTAACAGTTTCATTTCTATGGCTTGAAAAATCAGATCTCATCTATTTAATTTAAAAGAAGTAAGTGATTGTTTGGGAGGTTCTTACAAGTGCTGAAGAAAAAGATAAATCATATTTTTAACAAGTTGTTAGTTTTCTTTCTATTGCTTATTATTTTTTCTTTCTTGCCCCTGATTTTTATGATAAATACATGAGTATGTGACAGCAAACAAGGGACATTAAAGTTAGAAGTTTTAGCAAACTATGCTAATCTATAAAGAACATGCTGAAGAGCTTCTCTATGGCTTCTAAATAGATTGAAGGAAGATCATGATCAGAAGGCTTAGCCTTTAAGTGCTGCAGAAATGCTGGCAGATCTATTTGATATTATTTAAGGAGTAATAAACTCTCTGTATTTTCAGAACTTTATGCTCAGTAATACTCCAGAGCAGTACTGATTTCTCTGCTGCATTGGCAAGTTTTCCCATCCTAGCAACAAGAAATGCAGTATGAAATTGATGAAAAAAAGCTGCATAATAGTTTGATTTCTGTCTAATTAAATTTCCCAAATCTGCCCTCAGATGTTAAAGCACAGCTCTGTCTAATTTGCAAGAGCAAGACAGAGACACAAGTATCTGAACAAAAATCAGCACATACTCTTTTAATTCCTTCACAAATCTGCTTAGTACATGGACATCATTATTCTATTACTCTATTATTACTCTCTTCTGAGGCACTTTCCCTGACACAACTTTCCCCTAAAGCATTTAGCTTTCCTGATATAAAAAGGAGCTCATACTCAATATGTAATTTTGATCTTTACTTCTGTGTTTTGCAAGAGAAAATGGAATTTTGGCAGCAACACCAATAGCAAAAGAGTGAACTGTCTGTGATCTGCCTTCCAGCAGTAAAGCAAACCTGCTCCTTTGCTTATATCATTAGCAGTCAGATTTATCATTGTTGTGTTTAATGTTATTCAAGAATAGGTCCCCAGAGTGCTTTATGGACACAAATTGAAGGCGGTCACTGCCCCAGAGAATTTTCATTTAAAATGAAAATGGAAAATAGGAGAAGAGCTATCTGCAAGCAGAGTCAAGAAATACTACAGCTGAGCAGGATTTCAGGGAGGAGGAGGCAGAGAAAGGGAATGGAAAAAGGTTTAAGGTAGGTATTGGCTTAAGGAAAAATAAGGGAGAGCTGATTAGGAGGACTTTTACAGGGAGAAAAAGTAAAAGGGGCACAGACAGACTGAAATTTGGATAACAGATGGTGCAAACCATCATCTTTGACACCAGGGCAGAACTCCCCTACCAGTGCTCAGGAGCACCTAAAACTTCCTAATGTCTGATTCCTTGTCTCACCAGCTGGGCTCTCTCACCAGCTACTCTGAGTTTTCTGATAATTTTCTAAAGTTCTGCTATTCAAGACATATCACCTAAACCAACCCACTCAGAGCAGGCACGGAAAAGGAGAAGACTCAAAAAGATCAGCAATGTACCTACCATAAAGGCAAGGACAGCTAAGCACACCATCAGGGAAAGCCTTCCAGAGTTTAGGTGAAAAAAACAGAAGTGCGGCTTCTCATTCAATGCAGATCTGGATTTCAAAAGCCGAAAAAAGTTGGACTAAGCACATTTAATGCCTTTTCTGCCAGGCATGAGGTACCCTAGGAAGGGAGCATCCTTTGCAAACTGAGCAAATTCAGCAGATCAGACTGTACCCCTCACTAATGCAAACATTTCTAAAAGGTCAATCAATTCCTCCATATGATTGCTAGGGTATTATTCTGAAAGCCCAAAATGCAACCATTCCAAACATACTTAAGGATTTCCCTCTGGTTCATGCACATAGGTTTATTTACGGAATAAACATTTATGTAAGAGGATATGAGTAGCAAGTCCTAGATCTTGTATTACAATAAATTTTACATATTCCTTAAAAGATTTAAATTAACTTCTCCGTCTCTGATCACGTATACTAGAAGGAAGCTGCAGCTGCTCATAGCCTGCACCATTGTCAACAAAAATCTGTCACTGGTAATGATAATATGGGATGAATTTTTTTTTACTATCATCAGCATGAATAAAGACATTGCATAGCAACACTGTATCATAAGTTTTTTGGGGGTTTTTTTGAGATCCACACAAATGGTATTTTAACAAGAATTCAGTTTTAAAACAATTTGTTGGAAACAAAGTGTGATTCAAACCGTACTAGTGGCACTGAAAATGACTTGTGGAATAGACTTCTGCCTGTAATTAGAATGAGGGGAAGCCAATGCATTAGGGGTGCTGAATAGTGCTGCTCTCCATCTCATGCTTCTCATTAGCCTTGACTCTCAGGAAACATCCCAAACAGCAGCTCATTGGCTATTTACTTTTGTTAGAAGAAAATTTAAAATGGAATTATGGAACAGGAATCACATTCTTCCCTTCCCAAGTCAAGTGAGCAGGTAGGGTGGAACCAGGTATAAAAATGCTCTCCCACCATCAGATACAGCCTTGGTGTCAATGCAGTACTGTAACCAGATTAATGGCAAGACCACATGCATCAGCTTTGCTACCAACCATCTCTGCATTCAAATGTTCAATCAATTTACTTTATACAAACTGACTGATTTGGGCTACATTAGAAAACTTCTTCATACTCATTTCACGCATCTTTGGTGAATAAAGATGTCTCCTCCTCAAGCATCACCCGTCAGCTTCTTTTGTATTGTGCTTTGTAGATGTTTAATTAGCTTGTCTCAGACAGCCTGGGAGAATTCAGAAGTCGTGACTCTGAGCTCCTTCGACTGCGCTCCTTGAGGAATGGCCTTGGAAAAGAAGATGGGGATGTTACTGTGGAGAAAGGGAAATCAGAGTTCCCTCACGTGCCACTCACACAGAGTGACATTTCTGGATCTCTGTAACATAGTAACTTGGGGTTTAGAGGTGCACATGGTGATGCTTCATTAATGGTTGGATTTCATGATCTGATTTTTCAACTACAGGACCCTCCAATTCTGTACCAGAGGAGTTCTCTGATCTGTCTGTATAACTGCAGGTTGAAAGAGTGGCCCTCAAGGACTGGGATGCAGAGAGAGGTTCAGGTAAATGTAGTTTGAATGCATATACACCAAAAAAAAAATGGTTTTCATTGGCTCATCGCAAAATATTTCTGATCCCAGATAGCATCCTGAAATGTGGAATAGAAAGCTGAGTTCCAATGAAAGACATGATAAAAGTTATGAGAAGTTATGGTAGAGGAAAATATAAGTTTACAAAATTAGGCTACGTATCTTATAGGCTATAGGCTTGCCTCAGTCCTTCCACTTTCTCTTGTATTTGGTATTTTTATGCTGCGTATTTTTACAGTGACTGGTCTGTGCTTAAAGTGTTGAGTTTGATTTATATCAGGCATTAAAAAAACTAATCTCAAAATTTTCTTCACATTATAAATTGTGATTCTTGAAAAAATTATAAAGGAACTCAAAGTATTTTAAGAAATGCTTACGTCAGAGAACTGTTAACAGTTTTTATTGGAAGCTGTTACCCAGGTAAAGAGGTTGAATATGTGTAAGTGCAGACAGGATTTACAGCTGGTTCTCACTCTCACAGTGAAAACTTAAGATGCTTCCTGCAAGTACAGGTAATTGTAAATTTCTTGGTGAACAAAATTGCTTCAGGGTAATGGAGGGTTTCATGGAAACAGTTGCACACAAAGATGGAAATTCTGCATTATCAATTAGCATATATATTATTTGCATAATCTGTGTAATCACAGAGCAAACTGCAGTCCAAAGGAAGAGGAATGTTATCTTCTGGGTCCTTCTTTATTTTTTTGGTAGATCAATGTGGGAATAGTGTAGAAGGGAATAGAGAATGATCTATTCTCACATCTAAATGGACAATTTCCCATCCTTTCTGTGGCAGGATGACACACTGAGTTAAGTTCTGATACTGGTGTTGTGCTAACATTTTTGTGTCTTTCCTTCAGAGACATTCAGATGTCCAGGTCTCATTACCAATGGGGACAGCCTCTTTTTCTCCATTTACTTTCAGTTCACCTTCCCAAATATCCGAGCAAAACTTGCCAAGTCATATTTTTCTGTGCAATAGAAAGAACTGGGACAAATAGCACTGAGCCACCAGGAAAAAAACAAGGAAAAATTTCAAGTGATCTGAAAGGAACGTCTGAGCAGGTGGGTGATGTTTTCAAAGAGGTGCTCTGATTGCTCACAGAGTATGGAAATGAACAGGTCAGTAACAACAAACTGCATCTCGTTCAAGTGTCAAATGAAGCAGCAAAGCAAATCACAGTGGCAGAGGTGAGCTGAAACTCATTAAAGTGCAATTATAAGAGAAAATCAGACAAAAAAGCATCAAAGCAGGCAAAAAGGCATGACAGAGAGCACACAGTTTTTGTGCAAGGGCACCGCTTTCTGTAGAGTTTGTCACCTTGGCTTTTGCATTGTGAGCTGGGAGCATGGTCCACCTGTCAGAGGATTTGGGTTAAAGATGTTTCTATCAAACATTCATCAAAGGCTATGGGAAATAGGGGCATCGGCTATACTTCCTTGGATAAAGCAGGGAGCTCGCAGATTCAGCAAGGCAACTGGGCAAAGGTGGGAGCTACAACATGACCAAAATTAACAGGAACTGCCTGGTAACACACAGGGAACAGCAGAAGCAGAAAATAAGGTGTTTTCTTCTTTATGCTAAAAAGCCATAAAATTTCCAGCAGGGCCATTTGAGTGTTGTCAGCTGTTTATGGTCATCCAGTGGATAATAAAAGCAGGATCTGAAAGAAGAAAATGCTAAAAGAATTGAAGCTTGGGGCTCTGTTTCTATTCCCTAGCTGATAAAATTGCCAACTGACAGGTGGTAACCCACAGCAACCAGGAAAATTTATTGAAGATACAAGTTAATAATTACAGTGGTACACTGTGCCTCTAGCTCTGGGACAGACTGATATGCTTTCTTTTCGTCCCTTTCAAGACAGGCTATAGAAATCCACATCCTGCAGTTATATCCAGGGCCTTATTCACGCAGATACTCAGCAAATGAAGCAGATCTCTGACTCAGATTGAGGGCTCTGCCTTGCCCTCCATGATTTCAAACTTCAGACTGTGCAGGGAATGAGTTGCATTTCTATCTTTGAAGATTTATTTCCCTCATATGAATATTTTTCTGTTCAAGATGGACTACCTTATTTTCATGTAAGATGTGCTTCTTAATAACATAAATTTCTGTGCTGCTATTAGGATCACCACATCCCTAAATCTCTCCAGCTTCTTAGGCTCTGAAACTACTACTTTTCACAATGCACTTCAAAAGAGGAATATTTTTCAGTCTATGTCTTGATTAATGCCTCATTTTTCTTTGACAACACAATGTGTGTTGTCATTATGATTTTTATTATCTACTTAGGAACTCAAAGTTTTGTTTTTTTCTTTCTGCTCTCACACGTACTCATCTTTGCAAAAGCACAGATGAATTAGGCCTAAATTATAGGCCTAATCTTAGTCACTACAAGAGATTGATGCAGCCCACCTCACACCTAAACTGACCGTTCCAAGTTTCTTGATCTATGGAGGGAGCATAAAGAGATCAGCCTGAGGGTGTAGGTGTATCAGTTATGTGTATAGAGATAAGTGGGAAGGACCACACAGTCTTTCTCTTCTCATGGCAAAATCTTAATTCTTTGCTCTTGTTCATAATGACAGTTAATTTACTTTGCCTTCAATGACAGTTAAATCCATTTGCCTTCTTTTTATAAAATATACCCCAAATAGCACACTGTTCAAAATGCAGGTTTGGAAATCTAATATCAGGTGTTCAATCTGAAATTGTGGTTTGTGCTACTGGATCCTATAAGGCCAAATCTTGCAATATGTTTAGTTTAATGTATTTGTATTAGCACAGAATTAGCAAGAGGTGGAAAACATCTAACTTACAGATAATTAAGTAAAATAATTGTGTACTGAACAAATTAGCAAAGTTAGAATGTTATCTAATCACTTTTGGATTATATGTATAACATGTCCAATTTTTACTTTTTACTTTACTTTACTTTGCATTACATTGCTTTATTTTGCTCTTTTTTTTTCTTTGTAATGCTTATTTAACTGTATCTCATTGCTTTTTGACAAATAAATAACTAAAGGTAAGGTAACAACATGTTTTTGGGAACTCTCTAACACCTGTAATGAGCGCACTCTTGCCCAATGCTAAATGCCTTGATTTTGATTCTAATCTGGACCTCTTACTAGTGCTTGACAAAGTCAGTCCTAGCCCTACTCTCTTTCTTCCTTCTGTTCTGATCTTTGTTTGATGTTAAAAATTGCCTGAATAGCATCTGGATTTTCCGAGCACTAAGGAATCAGGGTGGCATAACAGGCTCGTTTCAAAACATGCAGTGGAGTGAGTCACTCTCCAGTCACTGAAGAGCACAGCCAGTCTTGCTTGGAGGGGACAAACAGCAGAAGCAGGAGAGGTGCAGCTTCTCTACATGCCAGCATCAGGAGAAACCTCCTTTAGTTTTATTGATACAGTCAATATCTCCTTATTTTTGGTTTAACATTTCTTAAGAATCTTTACAGTTCTTCTCACAATTGACTTGAAATAGGTTTTGTTAGGAATCAGGAAACTTTCCTTTTTCCATTTCGCTTGTCCCACACCATCAATCCTGTTTCATGCTGCCAACAAACCTGGCAGCCCTTCACTGATTTCATGAGAAATAAATTTAATGTATTGTTCTTGGAGGATAGCAAGAAAAGAAAGCAGGAATCCACGGTTCCATGAAAGAATGAATAGAATGAAATGGAAAACAATTCCCCCTTCTCCCCTAAGAAAACCATATAAATCAGATTGTGTCCCTTCAAAGGAATATTGTATTTCCCTGATAAATTTGTTTAATCCCAAATAATTGGCCAACGTGACCTCGTAAAGTATCAAAATGGGAAAAGAAATCTCCACAGCCAGTGAATGAAGTCAAACCACCTTGAAGACAAGATGCCAAAGAGTGTATGTTTTGTTTTACACTACACACATGATCTGACTTTACCCATTTATTGGGGTGAGGAACAAAGAGTCCACAACCTTCCATTGCTGAAAAAAAAAAATTTTCCTCGAATGGAGACACTCCAGAAGATAAAGGATGCCTGGGGTCCTCATTATTTCCTCGTCTTCTTTTGCCAACATGATCAGTTTGCTCCTGCTCTTGCATAAGTAACTTATGAATCAGGGATTCTGCATCTCTCTGGCTCCTCAACTCCAGCTGAGCCAGTTCAGTTGTACCTGCTCTGTGGGCTAATGCAGAAGGAGGACAACCACAGTAGTTACACACCTTGTGTGCAGCCTTAGATGCTGGCCCACTCTAACATGCCTCTAACATGTAGCCCAAAAATGGGGCTGGGAAAAAACACATTCCTATGCCCTGTTATTAAGGAAAAGAAGAATATGTGTCCCTACAAGATCCTTCACTGTAGAGAGGGATGAACAGTGAAATCTTCAAACTTAGAGGAGGTAAAACGCTCTTCTGAGTAGTAAATTTTTTTCTCATAACAAGTCCAGAAGGACCTCACCAAAGTGAGCGAGTGAATGAGTGAGTGAGTAAAAAATGTTGCAGCTTAACTTCAGTGTAGATTAAGGTAAATTGCTTAGAGAAAAGAAATCAAAAACATGCCAGTATTACTCTGTTTTAAACTGGCAATGGTAGTTTAGGAAAAGTATTACAATATCATCACTGGTAGCTCTCTGAAACCACGGAGTCATGGTGCAGCAGTAGATAAATGCCCCAAAAATAGAGTGGTACCGAGATGGAGTCTTGGTGTAATTAACCAAGTAATGGTTAAGTACATGAGTAATACATGTACTTTTGGGTATCCTACCACAAATTGGACTAGTGATAAAACTAGTACATAGGTGAGCAAGCAAAATGGTCAAAGCAATGTAGAATCAACCACAAGGAACTATAAAAGGCACTACTAAAAAGTCTGGGACTTTCAGATGAAAAGGATGAAACACATATTGCTGAGATTTACAAAACCCTGAAAGTGATTGATTTACAAAACCAATTGATAAAGTGATTGATATACCAACTCTCTGAGAAACAGAGTAAATGAACACAAATTAAAGTTGGTTGGATGTCAACTTAAAGCACATACTGTGCTAAAAGTGTTTACACCATAGATAAGGAACGTCTGGAGCATGTTGCAAGACAAGGTTTGGTGACAGACAGCATCAAAAACTCCTACAGGAATTAGAAAAACTCACAGTCTAATGCTTAAGGGAATAAATAAATATGTACCCTTTTAACTTTCCTAATCCTGAGTGCTGGGAGAAGCATGGAAGGCTTGGTCTGTTGATAAAGGGCAGGCTCTGATAGTGTCCTCACACAGTACCACCTTATGTCATTTTAGGAGATAGAGTGCAGGAGTATCTGGAACTCTTACCAGCCAGTTAAGACTTTTATTATGTACTTAAACTAACTGAAGACATGCCCAAGCATGTCGGTCCCTCACACACTCTCAATACTCCCTCTCTGTGCTTCTGAGGTCCTCATTCAGCTCCAAAGAGGTACCAACTCAATGGCTCAGATCGTCACCTTTCAAGGTGATATCTGTGCTGTGGGCAAGAGCGTCACAAAGTGAAGGGACGGGGCAGTCACAGTTCGATGTGTGCAAACGTACATCTTACAATATGTGCTAAGCTGCTTTTCATTCTGGGAAGGACGTTGCTGAGGCACTTTGCCACAACACACTGCAGTTTGTGTTTGGAGCCTTGAATAGCCCAGAGACAAGGACATTGACAACAATGATTGTAGGCAGTTGTTTTGTACAGATATTTACTGTCGTGTGCTGAAACTCCAGCTACTACAAGCTAAACAATCGCCTCTCCTACTCTTTAAACAATACAATTTCAGACTGTTACAAACCTGTGAAGTGTGCTAGGTAAGTGGCAGAGAAGGCAAAGATTACTAGTTCTTTCTGCAAATTACCCCCTCTGAGACAGAGAATAAGACATTAGAGTCCACCTTAATCAAAAACCTAGCAGGCAGTCCAGATACACTGCTTGACACAAATCTGAAGGCAAACTGTGGGTTTATCATCCTCCCGCTTTTCCTCTCTAATGTGTTTTACCTTCTGTAATTTGCCTTATATTATGTTGACTAAGCAAGATGGAAGAATAATCAAATTCCTTTAAATTACATCTATTTGTCTTACATTCTGTATTTCCTGTTTTATTGCACTTGCAATAATGGAAAATACTGGAATAAAATGTGTAACTGCAGGAATTGTCATCACAAGCAAGAGACAGTAAAATAACCTAAAATTTATGCTTGGAACCTCAAGTGGAAATAAAAGTCATGTACCTGTAGAAAACACTTCAAATTCCAGCTCTGCTTAACAAAAATATTTTCTTGTGCAAAGAGAATCTTTTGGCACTGGGTTAATCAGGGCCTCAAACATTTAGAAGAATACATCCCAGGATCCTAGTTCATCCTGTATGGAGGCAGCATGACCCCCTATGTGTGACAAAATACATTTCTGTCTGCAGTTTACTGGAGCCAACATGGAAATCCACACAGACCCTTGGAGTTTCTGCTTTTGAATGCACCATATGACATAATTATTTTGGAATCACTTTATCCAACATTTTCTAGCCAATAATGGCAGTAGAGAATGTCTACAATAACAATCATGTCTAGGCTGTGTGTGGCTACTGAGTTTGTTGTTGTTTTAATAATATGTAGTCCTCTGAGAAGATGGAAGTTTTGTTTACGCAGCACAAGATCAAAGATATGGCTTGACTTGAGACGAGATTAATATATAAAAAGGGGAGTAAACAAGGTAAAATAACAAACACCCAAGAACAAAATGCAGTGGCCCAGATTCATGATTTGTCATTCAATTTTTGTTTATCCTGTTTCTGGGAAAAAAAAAATCCTCATGAATGGCCCTATTTTGGCAGAGAATTATTCTTCTACACTGTAAGATGCACAATTGTACATAAATACCTATGTTCATATCCATCTTTCATCAAAAGCTTCTTAGACCTGTGCACTGAAACTATTCAGTATAGTCTTCACACAAGTCCAGCTTTAGCAAGGGTCATATACCAAGGCAAAGTTTCACTGGCTCGTACTTCATGTACTGAAACTGTCAAAATCATTTTTCCCTCAGATAGAAATCTGCCGTAATTTTTATCACATTGCACAGGTGTACACTCCTAAAGTAATCCAGAAGTCCCATTCATTTTACAGAAGCTATTTGAAGTTATAGACTCAGTTTTGGTGAGAGAGAGGGGCATTGTTTGTCCAAAAAAAAAAAAAGTGTACAAATACTCTTTCTCTTGTTAAAGGCAGCATCTTCCTTCCTCTCATTGTCCCATCAATTTAAATTAAACTGTGCCCATGAGGGATGGGCACATGATTAATAGTGGATTTTAGCCTTTTGCTAGCAAAGCAGGTTTGGCTACTTCCAGAACTTCATAAATAGTTTGTTTTAAAGTTACAAATAATAAATAAATAGAGTAGGCTTTCAGCAATGGAGTAGAATCAGAAAGTTTTGTGAGGCATTGTCTATACTACAGGAATAATATCAAAAAACAGAGAATATTGGTGTTTAAAAACAATTCCTGACTTTCAGATCCAAAAATTGAATGGTTCTTGCAGAACCAGAGCATAAAATCAGCTGTATTTCTTCCTTAAATTCCAGAATGTAACAGATTTGAGACAGAAGACAACCCATTAATAAACCTAGCCCACAGAAATATCAATTAAAACCTTCTTCAATTCACCATGTTTTCTTACACTAAGGGTTGAGCCTGTAATATCAGTAACTCTACTGCAATTTCTGTATAGGAGGAAATTGGAAGAGTTTTTAGCTTTTTCAGCTTTATAATGAAAAAAGTATAGCCTAATATCTGTGCAGTGGAATAAACCACTGCAGGGATACAGCTGCCAGTATAAACCACTTTGCAATTTGGCACTTTTCTGTAGTTTTTGGGTTTTTTTTTTTTAATAGTGAAATCACTTTCAACCACACTTGGTCCCATCATTTATAAAATTGAATAGCACAGGGAAAATCTGATCTGTGGAATCTCTTCTGCAGCTGCCCTATGAGACATAATGTATATTCATAAATATTCAGACCAACATTTAATCCAATAAACATGTCTTTTCCTTGCACATGCATACATCAAATATGTATGTTTGTTTATCTGTGAAAAATATTGTTTTGTCTGTAACTTACAGTACTTATTTTCATGCATCTTGGCAGAACTCATTGCACTTCTCTACTTTGAATACAGGACAATAAACTTTTTAAATACACTGATTATTTTGGGAAAGTGCTGTCTGCAGATAAGGAATTTTCAAGGTAATACAAAGTCAAATTAGACCATCAGCTGCTCATATCCTGGTAGTTAATTATCAAATGCTGAAATTCTAATTAAATTCTTTGTGTCTATACTATACTTATCAGCCAGTCTAATATGATTTGCTTCAATGTTTTCATTGATAATTTAAATGAGCTTTTGTAGTTGTTTTGCACTTTACTGAAATACTAGTATTTACTTTGTCTTAATAAAATAATTCAACAACATATCAGTAGTACTCCTGAAAAAAAAAATTGTTTTCTGTAGAAAGGAGACATACAAAATAAATTGCACACTTGCTAATGCATTTATTTTGAAGCACAGCTGCAATGATCTGGTGGTTAGTACTTGTAAACTATTTAATGGGTGTGGCTTTGTCTTAATTTTTAAAGTTAAGGACCAATTTACAAGAAAATATTGACTCATCACTGCTAAGATTTGCATAGGGTACCTCATGAGAGAAGTACTAGGCAATTAAGAGACCAGGCTAGCTGATCAGAAGTTATTCTAAAGAATATCCATAGGAATTTTACTAATGACTGTGATGACTTTTTGCTAGTGTTTTAGAAATATTTAAATAATTTTTAATTCCCCCCCCCAAAAAAAATCACTGGAAGTGATCCTGTTGAATATTTCATAGATGTAGATTATCCAAACTTGCTTTTTTTGGGCATCTTTTGAAGTTCTTTTGACCTATTCAATAAGCTAGAGAGTATCATGACCAACAGTTTTTTAGATCCGAATACACATAGGAACAGATTCTTCCTACAGATCTCTCTGTCTCAGAGGTCCCTAAATATAAACGAGATTGCCAGGCACCAGAGCAGAACAAAAACAGCAGGACAAAACATCTTATAGTGTGAACTGCAATTAAATAAATTTGTAGCAGAGAGAGAATGGCTTTCACATGGAAGTATAATCAAGTCCCCTGTAGTTCCTCGAGTGGATTAAAAAAAATAACTCTTTGATGAGTATCATTAAATGTTGTGGTTCTATAATCAAAATTGCCCTGGATCTGCAAGAGGCTTTTCTACAAGCAACACTGGAATAGCTATTTCTTCAAATATTTTGAACACCATATACCTCCAATTTCTGAATGAGGTGTTTTCTGGCAAAATAAATGGAATAAAAATGTTTTGACTGTGAGATTTTTTCACTATAATTCTTTCATTTATGCAACAAATTTAAAAGTTCTTAAATTTAAGCAGTCATAACTGAAAGAAGCAGATTAGATCTTCGGCTGGAGTAAATTACATAGCCACATGAAGTCAATAAGGCTAAACCTCATTCTTCTGTGAAAAAAGATCTTTCCCTATACCTCAACATGCAGAAAGTTCAGACTATATGTACAGTTTCAGTAAACTCCTATTCACATGCAAATTACCTGTGGGAAGACAGAGAAGGGTAGGAGAGAGGCACTTCTCTCTCACCTCCTCTCCCATCCCCATGAGCTTTGAGGCATGCAGGTTCCCATTGTGACTGCAGCCCTGCCAGTCAGTCAGGAGATGTGGAAACACACTGATTGCTATCCCTCTTCTTGCCTCCTGAAGTCTTGGGGCAGCTGCTCCTTTGACAAGAACACCTCATCATTTGTAGCCCTCCTGAGTAGTGGAAAATGCTCTCATCTCCTGAGTGTGTGTGATGGTGGCACTCTCCAAAGTCTTACAGCCCATCAGGCCCAGCACCGCCAGCCGGGCAAGGGAGGGGATTGCCCTGCTCCGCTCTGGGCTGGTGCTCTGCTCTGACTCATGGGGCCACTTTTGGGCCCTGAAATATAAAAAAGACATTAAGTCATTAGAGAGCATCCCAAGGAGGGCAACAGAGATGGTGAAGGGCCTGGAGGGGATCAGTGTGAGCAGAGGCTGAGGGCACTTGGCCTGCTCAGCCTGGAGAAGCGGAGCCTGAGGGGAGATCTCACTGCAGTTACAGCATCCCTGTGAGGGCAAGAGGAGGGACAGTCACTGATTTCTTCACTGTGGGGACAGTGACAGGACGTGACGCAATGGCCTGAAGTTGTGTCAAAGGAGGTTTACATTGAATATTAAGAAAAGGTTCTACATCCCTTCAGAGCATGGTTGCACACTGGAACAGGCTCTCCAGGACAGTGATCACAGCATCAAGCCTGACAGAGCTCAAAAAGCATTTTGAAAACACTTTTGGGTACATGAGGGGGGATGAGGAAGTGTGGAGAGCACTGGACCACCAGGTGATTAAGTGTTTGGTATTTCCATAGTGAAGAGAAGTTAGTCTTACAGCAGGGAGGAGGATTTATCCCATGAGTGTTTAAGATACCAAGTCTCATTAATTCTCCTCCTCACAAAGGGAGTAACTTGTTTTACAACATCTCTAATATGTCTTATCCAGTGGAGGATTGGCAGGTAACAAGTACTTCTTGAAGTTGTTTTCATTATCTTTTTTTAGGCAAGAAGGTAATTCCTTCAAGCTTATCCTCTGCCAGGATTAATTTGGCCTGTCTAGACTGGTTGTCTCATACCAGGAGCAGATGTAAAACTGCACAGGGTAGAATGAAAAATAATCATTACATACAGGGGAGAAGAACTGTGTTTGAAGTGACCTAAATGAATACTGTATTCTTTTCTTTCCACGATATGGGGATTATAGAGAGAGTGATTCCTCTCTGTATCTAAAAAATCAACCTATTTGATAATATCTTCTTGTTTCACAGTATTTAGGCTTTTATCACAGTTGATTCTCAAGGGCTTGGAATGTTTGTCTTCATAGTAAGGCTGAATCACAAATAATGGGATTAGAGATCCTCAGTGCTGCAAAGGATTTGCATTGACAGGAGATGTGTAAAGGATGGAGCAAAGTGTGCAGCTGAATTACCAGGCAGTGCAGCAGCAGAGAGCTCCCATGGACGTGTGGGCACTGAGTGATGGGCACCACGGAGCCTGCTCTGCACTGCACAAGAACCCCTGCACACCACAGGTGCCACAGACCATGGGTGCTCCACGCCCTTCTGCTAGCTAAATACACACAGATCCAAAGATCTGTGGAAATACAGGACCAGCCCAATATTCCTGATATTTCAGTACCATCTGTAAGGTCAAAATTCACTGGGATTGATTTAAAAAATATCAATTTTGCTTAGACACTCTGAAAACAGTGAGAAGGTTAATTTTACATGGATTTGGATGTGGATGATAAAGTTAGTTTTTTACCTGTCTAATGGGGGATGGAAACATTCAGCAGTGTTCTCATCAGTATAAGAACGGGTATGCTTTCCTCCAGAAAGGCTGACCTTTACATAACTTTTAGGAATTTCATGTCTTTTAGATCTCTTGTGCTCTACAGTTAATATTGGCCAGCAAATTAAATAGCCAGTCACAGGTCCCATTGGGGGGTAGATGCATAAACTCATTCACCAGTATATTGTTACTGAAGATCATTTTCTTTATGGTTTTGACAAAATTGGATCATTGCACCCCTGGTGCTTGCCACCATGCAGAACCCACACCAGCCAGCATAGAGTGAGATGTTTGTTTTATTCATGTGGGAGCAGGAACACTGAGATCTTTGGAACAATGTGCCCAGGAGCAGTGAAAACAGAACCATGACTGATTCATCCCAAAGCAACAGTCAACAGCTTCATCTGCAGAAAGACCTATTCCAAGGGACTCCAGCCAAAACCCTGAGCACTGGCTCTTTCTAACTCGGCCCCCATATGCCTAACGGCTTGTGAGAAGAGCACCCCTTCTGCTCAGCTGGCAGAAGCCTCTAGAAAGGGAAAAAAAATTGCAAAACACCCCATTTTGTGTCTGTTTTTCTCTGTCCTGCTAATACAAGTGTCAGATGTTTTCAGATGAACAATCATCTCCTCTGAGTTCACCCATTTCCTCTGAGCTCACCTGGCTGTGAAAAGAGGAGGAAGTTTTTCTCCAGAAATGCATGAACAGTTGATCTCTCCAGCTTCACTTTGGGTAACATACTGGCATCTTTGCTACTGTTTGCTTTTCACTGCAGGCCCCTTTAAAGTCTCCAGATTATTTTAGTGGCCTAATGACATTGTTCTGCAGGTGATGAGCTATTTTGTTGAGGGACTGCTCCTTCCTGTGAAGCAGCAGAAAACTGTAGTTTGAAGTTCACTCTCAAGTGTAATCTATACGTAGATAATGCATACTGGAAGGAAGACAGTTTTTATTAGGAGCAGAAACCTTCTTATTAGGTGGCATTGAATTGCAGTTCATCTTCCTTTTGGTAACAAACTTTTGAGAAAGCAAAGGAAAAAATAATTTCTCATCTATTTAGGAAAGGAAGGATACAAAATGACAATGAAGTCATCCCTCCAATCCCAGTTCAGGCCGCTCTACAAATGGGAATATCACCAGCTTTGTATTTGCAATTTTACAATTTGCAGGTTCAAAGAAGCACACCAGTAACAGTCAAACAAAATGTGATTCCTATATATATATATATCCAAAACCCAATGAACTGCAAGAAGATAAATTTGGGGGTAAGAGTGAAAACTATAAAAATTAACAGCTATATTATAACAGAATTTTAGTTCCTAAAATGTGCTAACAGAAAACATTGTCCCTAGGTATTAAAAACATATTGCCTTTTATTTTATGACAAAGTCAGAAATTCTGGTCTAAAGTATAAGAAGCTTTAAAGTCTAGAAGTCAAGGCTATCAAATGCAAAATATTGCCAAGGGGTTTATGTTGTCATGGAACAGATAAATAGTTCATATTTATACTCTTGAATACTTTTGAAGAAAGTTTTAGGTGACCTAACTCTTGGGTAAAATTTACCCAATACCAAGTCTAATTCTTAGAGTTAAACACCTTGCTCATATGGCAGCCTAGTACCAGATCCAGGGCTTAACTCTCTGTTAATACGGTGAGTTTGGCAAGGGGAGATGTTGAAGAGAGCACAGATTATTTCACTTTCAATTCAGCAGTTTCCCTGCTGACATTTGCTGTCATTAGTCACTTAACAGTTGATTTCAACTCCTATCAACTTAAACATTCAAAATAGCTTTAAAACACTATGAAAAAGAAAAAAACAACCCGAAAACAACAACAAAAACCCAAAAAACCCCCAAACAAAACAAAACAACCCAAAATAAACAAGAAAACCCTACAAAAAACAATAAACTAACCAAACAACAACAAAAACCCAAAAAACCCCCAAACAAAACAAAACAAACCAAAATAAACAAGAAAACCCTACAAAAAAACAATAAATTAACCAAACAACAACAAAAAAAAACCTTTAAAATTTCACTCATACATTAAGAATGTCTGAACTTGACCAATGGCTTGGCAATAAAAACATCAGTTTTACTGTACCACAGGAATGAAAACTACTTGCACATTGAACAATATGCTCCTTACCAAACACACCCCTGTAACAGCAGTGCACTGGAAAATCAGGAATTCCTCAAGGAACTGTTCTTTTCTTGGTATAAATGTATTTTGTTTCTTTTTTATTTTCCCTTCTTGGGCCTACAGGACTTTTGTTTTTAAAGCTGAGTAGAGGGATGGGATCTGGTGGGCAAGAAGCTCTCTGGTCTTATGTTTTGTTCTCATTGCTCACAAGTTGGCCTTCTGCTTGGTCTATTGTTAAATATAATTATTAAAATACCTTTTACATTGAGAATTGTTAATGTTCCTGTAACATTTTCTACGTTTTTCATTCTTATATTGTCTGATTGCCTTATAAGACACTAGATACTTAAACTCTTCCCTGAATTTTACATATAGGAATCTGACAAAGAGTAGAAAAATTTACTGCTGTGTTGGGACCCCAGTTTACAGAGGTTGTAACTCTTCCTAGAGGAGATGTGTGGATTGTATTGTCTCATTACGACCATCAAAGGTGCTTCTATAATTTGATTTTCTTTAATTTTCATCCATACGCATAGATCAGGCACTCTGTTTTACAGACCAAATTCATAAGATTATTTCTTCTGGGATTAATGTATGTTTCTTCTGACTCACTGTCCTCATCCCACCCAGTGTCAAATTTAGGCATAGGCTCAACTCCTCACAGAGGGCAGTGCACTATGAAACATAAGACATTGTACCCAAACTACCTCCAGAAACACCATTTTTACAATCAGCTTCAGAATAAATATTATATTTACTTATTTTACTCAAGAAATCTAAAATGGGACATGCTTTTTTTAGTTAGGTAGAAAGGGAACAGGCTTTGTAAGTGCTTTGCAAGTCGGATTACTATAAACAAAGCAAAAATTGCCAAGCCTTGCAAGAGGCCAAAACAATTTGCAGGATTTCATAGTTCCCTATGAAATAAGAACAGTCTAGCAAAATTTTATGTCTTATAAGAGTGATTTAAGTATCTGACCATATAGCAGAAAGAGGTTTGGTGAAAGCAGGCTTAAATACAAACAGCCAAACCAAAATATTTGTATTTCCCTTCTTAGATTTAAGTATTTTAAACTCTGTATTCTGATCAGCCAGAACATTAAAGAGCAGTAAATTTCAAATATGAAGTGATAGAGAGATTCATCATTCAGACAACTGAAGCTGAGAGCTCTAAATCCAGTTTCACCACCTGAATATAGAGGACAATACAGGTTTCCTAATTGTTCATTATAATACATGCCTTGAAGTCTGTCACACACATAAATTGTTTCCTTTCTTGCTCATGCTCATGGTAAAAGCAACATTTCACACCTTTGGCTTTGTAGCTCACTGAAGCACCCTTTTCTAGTCTGGTTCTTTGAGTTAAGGCGCATAAATATAACATTGCTTGGAGCCCTCAAAAAGTTACAGTTTCAAGAAGGTTTAAACCTGCTTTTTAGGAATCATTTAATGCATCTCACTTTTAAACTCTCAAGAGTGTTTACCTACATTCACTAGTCCTGTTAGAAATTTTTCTTTTGTAACTTTTATGCTGTTGGTTTCTCTCTTGTTACTTGCACTTTGTAAAGACTCACCTTGAGTCTCAGAAATGCTGAACCCAAGCCGTGTATTCCTACACTCAACATTTTCCTGATGCTGAATTTTGCACACACAGTGCTTTGGCACTGACTTTTGTTTTGCAAAATGGAAATAAATTTCAAGTCACCATATTTTATGAAAACCATATGGCTTAACTCGCAGTTCTTCAGCTTGGCAGGATTTGCTTGTAGAAGCAAACATGTTATGAATAGCTGAATTCCCTCTGCATTTAAATAAGTTCTTGGAGATGGCCTTGACTGATACAAAAAACAAGCTATATTTGATTTAAAGTTATGATCATATTATTTAATTCCATATATTATAAAAATTAAATTAGAAATGAATAGCACAAAGAGACAAGAATTAAATGGAGATTAACACAGTCCAAAAGAGATATGTCAAATAAGTAGGTTGAACTGTAGCATTTGGTGGAATCAATCCAATGATTCTATAAAGTATGTTAAGTTTAATACTGCCTCAGGACTAGTTTTGGGACTTATGAATTATGTGGTACAAGATGCCTTTTACAATATTTCATTAAGTAAACAAAGAAAAAGAATATGGGAAAAAACAAGAGAATCCCATTTTTGGAGATATAAAAAATATAAATTCAGGTAAGATACACCTTCTATTGACAGTGGAAAAAATCAAGATCCTAAAACCTCTGAATATATCAACTTCAGACTGACAGGAGAGAGAAAAAAATTCAGGGCTCATTATAATTTTCCATTTGCATCTACTGTTACCCAATCCATGGGGGAGAGGGAAAATGGCATTATGTGCTGGGGGGAACCAAAGGTGGAAAGAGCAGGGCCTGGTTTGGTGCTGCTCTAAGTGCTCACAGTGCTTTTGAAGAGACAGTGATGTTTGCATCCTTTGCCCATCCTGGGTGTACAGCTCAGACAGAGCTGACCTCTGCACCACCTTGAGCTCTGTAGGAAGTTACACTTGGAGGTGCTTTTTCCCCACTCCCAGGTCCAGCCCTGGCTCCACCAGAAGGGAAATCATGTCCAGATGGGAACAACCAGACTCCAAATGGGGAGAGAAGCACCAAATTTGCAACCAAAAAGAACTCACCTAGAGCTCTAAATTGCTAGCATAGATAGGTCCACAAAATTTTATCCCCTGCTCATGCACACACACAAAACCATCAGAGTAAATGTAAAACAAATACCATGGCAGTTCATTATTTAATTCCCATTAGCAGGGTCTAACACTTTAACATTCTTTTATTTTTCTGTTTTTAACCAAACCCAGTCCTTCTGGAACTGGACGTGTAAGCTACTAGTTGCATCAGACTGCAAGTTTACACAGTCATATTTCTGTCTTGAGACACAGCCTGGGGGAGTGGGAGTAACTCCAGTGATATCCATGGAGTAACACCAGTTATGCATCATTTGAATGAAGATTGAAGTTAATTATCAGTAACCACACACCAGCAAACCTATCACTCTCCAGAACCCTTTGCCAAGGAAACAGAATCAGTACTTCATCTACTACCTTCTACATACATTGCAGTACACAGGACTGTGACCATGTATGTTTTAATTAGCATTGGAGGAGACTGATATGCCAGTCAGAAATCTACCTGTCATTGCCTTGTCTTCAAATTTTGTTAGCTGAAGATCTCCTTGCTCACCTTTTCCAGCTAAAACTAGCTTGGTAAGTCATTGTCATAAATGGTTGAAGCCATGACTACAGGTGGTCACTGGAAGCTGGGACAAGATTGGAGGGGTGTTTTATAAAATATTTCAGGAAACAAAAAATGTTATGGTATTACTCACCTGATACCCAGTATAGTATGGAGAAGACACATCATTGTCATCACTTTCATGAAATTCAAGCTTGTTTAATGAAAATTTGCCTCGCTCAGATCCTGGAGTCATCTTTACCAAAGGAGAAAAAACCCCAAAACAACCCCTCACCTTGATAGGTAAGAATAAGACTGAAATATTAGTGAGACAGAAAATCTCATTTATTTAGGGGAAAAAAAAAAATCTGGTAAAAATTTTCAAGACAATGCACATAAAAAATTAATATGGTGTGTGTCTATTGACCCAAGTTTTCATTTTTCTCATCTGTAAGTATATTAGGTAACCATTCATTTTCTACTGAAATTGTTATTTTCCTTCTTTAGTATTTTGAATCCCTTACAATTTATGTCATGACACCAGACTGTTTATTTCAGGCCATGCATGCACTTGTAGTTACCTTTGAAAATTATTTTCTCTGCTTCAGGCCTGAAAAGGAATTCGTGCACCTGAGCATCTTTTTCCAGCAATGTCCATTGGTCTAATAAAAACTATGAGGTCTCCTTGTCTTCTTTATATCCTTTGATCTTAACACTAAAAACAGCCTTACAACTACAATAAAAAAATAGTCCAGAAGGCCCTGAGCATGGGAACAGCAATAATAAACAGTCTGAAGAGGACATTCTCCCTCTGTTTAATGAAGGCCACAATTCATCAGGTTGTTTTGGTTTGGTTTGGTTTGGTTTGGTTTGGTTTGGTTTCAAATATAGGTGATTCAGCTAGTTTTAAATTCATGCCAGTCTTCCCTGCACAGAACCTGGCTAAGACAGACACAGCCAAAAAGGAGCCATCAACTGCAGGGTAGGGCTTTGGGCTCAGTCTCATCCTGGGGATGTCTCTGCTGACAGACTCTTCTGCTCTTGTCTTCTCACCTTCAAGTTATTAATTGAATAAAGATGAGATATGTGTCGCTTTTGTTTACTATGTATCTTACTTTTCACATTTTTAACCCATTTCATGTATACCGCTCTTGAAGCTTCTGCACTGTTTATTTGAAATAGGATTCTTGTTTCACCATGGGAAGCAACCTGTGTTCCAACTTTGGCTGCTGTTTGTTTCTTAGATAGCCTTAGATTGCAACATTGCCTTCTTTGGTCGCTTCATCTCAGATGTGTGTTCATTACAAACTTTAAGTCAGTTTTAGAATTATTGAATTAGTTGATATGTTATTTTGGAATTGCCCTACTAAAGAGGCTCTGTGTTCATCATGTCCCATCCTCAGAAGATTTTTATAATCTTTAGTAAATCCTTAAACAATGTTTAATTAACTCCTGAGATTTATTTTCTTTACAAGCTATTCTCCCATTTNTTCTTTTTTTTTTTTTTTTTTGGGGGGGGGAGAATGGGTTGATTGTTTTGTTTGTTTGTTTGTCTGTCTGTTTGTTTGTTTGTTTAAATTTCCATTGCAGGCATTCCACAAGAGCAAAACCTCAAGGAATTAATCAAAATTTTATTATTTCATACTCCTACTTCAAGCTCCTTCAAAACCTCCACTAAGTTGCATAAAATTGCATAAAATTTCAAAGTTTTATTCATATATCTTTTCCACATCATTCTAGAACATTAAATTGAAAATATATCCCTTAAAGCAAAGGAAAAGGTGTGTACATCAGCAGCAGTATCAAAAGATGTGTATATCACCAATCTGCACTATATAGCTAAGGTCTAGGAATTATGAAAATTTGATACCTTCATCTAAGATCCATCTTCAGGATCCCAAATATATATCATTTGATATGAAAATTTGTTGGAAAAATTTCTATGCTCTTTGTTATGCATTTATTCCTGTTTGGCAGTATAGGAACTTGGAGAGGTAGTTCTGAAAAATACCATCTTTTCTTTGAATTTAAGGAATTGAAGTATTTGTTTTATTAGTTCAATTCATTGTTTGCTTATCTTTAATTTCCTATTTCTTCAGATGAACCAGCACAGTTTTAATTCATTTTCTTAACTGATTTTCAGTCAAATGCTGCCATTCTGTCTATCAAAAATAATAGCATTTGAAATTCTTCATCAGAACCTTACAGCAGTCTCTTGGGAAAGAGGCAAATCCTCTAGGATTCCTCTAAGGTAATTAGAGTAAGAAAATACATTCTAAAAGGTGTCTTGAAAGATCTGAAAATAGAAGTAACAGAGACACAGCTCAGTTACCTCCCAAAAGGGAAGATTCTTGTCAAGGAGGGAAATTGAGGTCACTAATTGACAGCACTTAAAAGATTTTCAGAGGAGATAGCAAATCTTTCTCTGAAAAAGTGGTCCAGATCATCAAAGGACAAGACAAGAGAGTCCATTTTTCACCATTTCCTGCTGTTATGTTTGGCTCTACAAGAATGCTTTTCAGAGACTTAAAAGCTGAAATTGCAATATTCCAGCAACATGATGAGAAAGCACGTGAAAATAAATATCAACCCAGTCTGAAGAAGAGTCAGAAATCTGACTTCTTCATAGAGAAGTCTTAACATTAGAGGTGCCAAGATGAGGTCTGCAGGTGCATGATACCCCCATTTGAAGGAATTGCAGCAAGTGGATTCCAGTGGATTGGGGAAAGTGATCACAGGTTCCTGCAGGAGGCAAGAGGAGGAGTTGGTCCATGGATTTTGTTGCACACAGCCTGTTTACCTTACAAATTCAAGTGTGAAAACAGCCCAGGCAAGCACTATTGTGCTCCCTTTAATCCAGCCAAGTTGGGCAGCAGCAGGAGAGAGGGTATTGGGAACTGCAGGCGCAGAGAGCAGCCCAGGCTGCCCGAGCAGATCCCCAGAGACCCCTGCAGGCTGGCACAGTCTAGGAAGTGGGGGGACACACATCTAAAATATGAAGCTGTTTGTAGTTTGTGATACCAGTCCTGTGTTTCCCTCCAGGAATGGGAATGATAGAAAGCAAACTTTAGTAGAGCTGAGGGTTTACAGCAAGAATCCAACAGTAATGGAGAAGGTAAACCACAAAGAAACACACAGGGTAGGACAGGAGGCAAAAGAGTTGCTTTTAAATTGAACAGGTAGAGTTTTAAAAGATAAAACCAAGAATTAAATTAACAAGTCTTCTGAAAAGTTTTAGTTGAATGAAGACTTTGTTTATGTGGCTACAATAACCAAGAAAATACCTTGCTGCTTCCCTGGCAGTGTTTCTGTCCCCTTCTGTCTCTTAGAGGCTGACAGCTGCATCAATCCTTCCCTCACTAGCAATCCCATTTGCTCCACAAGAACTGACCTCTGTTTTTCTCAAACTGTCTCATTCATTCAAGAACACAGTTTCAACTCGTAGCAAATCCCCTCAAATCATATTAGATTTTTCATTTTCCTGGGGAAAGCATAGGCCTGGTCCTAAGGAGGTCCCACTTCTTCAAAGCATAGCACTGAATCTTAGATTATTTCTCCCTCTATTCTTTAATCCTTTTATCTTCTCTTACCACAGCCAGGACTGGTTAATACATAGGAAACAGAGGTTCTGAAACAAGCGTCTCTGTGTGTATAGAGGGAGATGGAAAAGTTTGGGTTTCTGGAGATACAGACGTGTCACGGTGGCACCAAATCTAAATTACAAATATTGCGAAAATTCTTTTGCATCTTATAACTTCACATAAATGTGCTACAAGAAAGACTAAAGGATATATGACACCCAAGTGTTGGGCATCCCAGCATCAATGTTCAGTGCCCTCTGTTTTATAAAATATGGCAAGACCTATTACTTGGGGTTTTTTCCCCCTGTGTCATCTGCTGATGTTCTGTATGGCTCAGAGCAAATGACTTCTTTAATGTCATTATTACTCTAATTGGGAATTCTGAACAAGATAGTGCCGCCTTTAGCACTTCAGACCTGGCCTCTGCAGATCCCACAACAAGTTTTCTGCCTGTGCTGCCAAGAGGCAAAGCTTATTTGGGGTCATTACAGCAACCTCAGAAGACCCCAATGTTGGGCATTCTTTTGTGCTGTGGTTTTATCTGATATTTGTACTTAGCAGGAATGTTCTGGAGAGGAGATCTGATGTCTTGTAGAAGCTGAGAATTGAGCCTTGTGGGAATCATCCTGCCCTTACCCCCTTACACAGGTACAAAGGTACACACACAGCTTTGCCCTCTTTCTGTATTTGTAAGCCAATTGTGTTTCCATGCAAAAGCTGTAATAATAATATTGGCTGACACACAGGTGGTTTTGTATGCCTGAAATGTGTATTTGGCTGGCCATGATGCTCGGTGATTTTACCTACAATACTGAATTGCAAACACTCTGAAGCCCCCAAATGTGTTCTTCTACTGTTGACATTGAAATTTGGAAGTGTGGGTACAACCATTCCAAAGGACCAATATAGAAAATTTGGCATCCTCCTACACTCTTTCCTGTTCTGTTTCCTCTCTGGAAAATGCTGGATACCCTCAAGGCTCATCCTTGTCTACCAGGATATCCTGGCTTGCCACCTGTAGAGATTTTAGCTGTGAACACATCCAAAGCTTAAATTAGTTTTAAGCATGATACCATTTTTATAAATTAAAAAGAACATTTTGGGGAAATATTCACACTTCATATGCTTTCTGGAAGCATCACTTAGATTTGCAAGATCCAAGAAATTAAGATTACAGCTCTTGATTGTGATAGCACTAACCAGGCAGTCTCCAAATAACGTTTGGAGTCCGTTCAAAAAGTAAGAAAATTGCAGCATTATCCAGGTACAGAAGGAATGGTACTGAAAACACCTCAAAAATTGGATGCAGTGACTTTCCTGGTGTCAGACCAAGGGTTAATTTGACTTGTTCAATACCATACATGCTTTCTGACTTACTGTGTAGTACCTCTGATATCATGACTCTTTCTGATTGCCCCTCTGTATTGGGTGGGTTTGCATGGCAGAAGTTCACGAGACCCTTTTCACTGACCTGCCTGCATGGTGCCTACTTCAGAAGAATGGCATATACTCTCAGGGAAACATTTAATCCTGTACATTCTCTCACACCTTTTGCTCAAAATACAGTCTAATCTTACTGAAAGTAGAGTTTTGGAGTGTGTCTGGTAATAAAAGCAGTAATTCTTCAACATGAAGATGGTACAATTTTCTTTTAGTGTCTCTTGCTCCATTTTATTAACCTACCTGCATGTTTGATAATAAAACAAATCTGTTGATGGAGAAGAAAACCTTTCATAGAAGCAGAGAAATACAAAGTCTGCACAGTGTTGTTAGGATCCATAATGAGTAGGAATGTAAAAATAATTTTGCTTATGTTGACTTTTTTTGCAAAAAACCTTTCTTGGAGAGCACAGCATCACAGCATTTCATAGAGCATTTTGGTCCTGATGTGGCTGGGAGGAAGAAGTAATCAGCTTCTCAGAAATGAGAGAGCCCTAAGTGTGGTCTTTGTAGTATGACACAGTAACACTGGAAAGTTTCCAAAAGCACCTTTTGCTTCAAGAAGGATTAGGAACATGTCTACCAAACAGCTGTAGCAGAAAGGCACTATATGCTAATAATCAAAATAATTTTCTGTCATAAGAAAAAAAAAAAAGTACTTCTTTAAAGAATCTTGCCATGTAAATACTATTGAGATATGTTATAAATCCTCAGAAACAAAAACGCAAGGATCAGAAGGCTGATGCAGGCAGAGCTTTCTTTTACTCAGACTGAATTTCCCAGTGTCAAACACTGCTTCATTATCCATGACACCAAGACAGAAGCATGATGTGGTTGCTGCCTTCTGTCACTCTGCTTGCTAGTCACTGCAGCCATTAAAATGCCAGAAAGAAATGCAGAAATAATGCACATATTAGATGGATTCTACATTATTTTTAACTATCCCTTCAAGAACTGTACTTGTTTTGTTCATTTATGTGGTTGTTTGTTTCTGATATTTATGGCTGAACATCTGTTTTATAATCTCTGGAGAAAGTTGCACAGAATAAATTCACTGTCATTAAATACAGAGCAGTCTTGAGCTACTCGACTCCCCAGTTCAGAACACTGCTGTTTTCTCAGGGCTTGAAATGTTTCTCTTCATGGCTAACTGATCATGATCCATGTGACAGCTTCTCCTTTCCAAACAGGAAATATCACTAAGGGATTCTTTGCCTTTCCTAAAGTCTGTGTCGTCATCTTAAAAGTTGCCTGTTTTCAGATGGGCAGTTGTTTTGATGGAGTTAGAGGTGGGGTGGAACCAGGATTAAAATACAGCTCAAACTGCCCTGTCAACCCAGAAAGCTGATGTCAGGCATCTCCCAACCTGCCATAAAACCCACGGATGAAGGAGTTAAACTTCCCTAATCAAATTTGAGGAGAGTATCCGCTCAAGGGAGAATTTGGCAAACACAACTCTCGAGGAGTGACAGATACACACATGGCTTCCGTGGGAGACCGTGTGAAGTACCCACAATGCCACATTTGCTGCTCTGTGGCTTCCCAGCTGGCTCTTGGAAAACCAATTAGCACCTTCATGTACCAGTTAGCAGCCCAGGTGGAAATGCCCTGGTGGAAAGACACCTCTCAGCCTGACGTGTCATTAGTAGCTCCTTTCTGTGACATGTTCCTGCTTGTATATGATGCTTTTCCATGTTCTCCCTCTGTATCTGTCTCCCTCAGCTCCTGCATCCCAGCAGTCAGCCTGTCAAAACTGGCAGGCTTTGCTTTTTTCCATTATTCAAAAGAGCAACAGGGACAACCTCTTTTAAATTTCTTTGGTCCTTTCTCTCTCAAGACCAGACCCTGCTCCTCATCCCTGTGCCCCACATCTTCTCGTGACCTCTGCTTGCCTCTGTGATCAGAATTATCTGGTGATATCACAGTGCTGATCACAGCTGATCACAGCAGCCAGACACCAAGTTGCCAGGAGGTAACAGCTTCACAAGACCCAGAGAACAAAAAAAAAAAAAAAATCAAACCAGAAACAACAACAAAAAAAATCACAACAAAAACCCCACCAGAGAAAGCAGCTAGGATTTTAGAAATAACTGAGAATCCTGTTTTTCATTAAATTTTAATGGGCATGAAGGTCATACACTGAGCTCATGATCCCACTTGTGCCTGGAAGAAAGAATACAAATTGAAAACACTATGATTTTATCTTCACTTATTATTTCTTTCTCGTCAGTTACAGTAACTGCATTCTCTGGCATGGTACATCTGTATTTTTCTTTATAATTTTTGAAATTAGTACTATTATACTGAGTATAAATGATTTTTTGAACAATATTTTAAAAAGCAACTGTGCAAGAACGAAAAATCACAAGGTTGGAAGAGAAATCAAACACAAAGTTGGCATGGATTGGAAGCAGAAGCCTGAACTGTCATGGCAGTTCTGCATTCACCTCAGAATTCATATCAGTGACCACTCTAAAACATATTTTCAGGGCCCCAAGCCTGAAACAAGAGATCTCTGATTCTTCCTAGATATCTTTCCCATTAATTTCCCTGGGGTGTGTTGTCCTGCCAGAAGCAAGACAAACTCTGTGTGCCTGAACATACTTTTCAAAATTTCATAAAGTGAAAAATTAAAAATTTTGAATATGGTCTGAGTTTTTCTCTATCACCAGTTACAAAGATAAGAGAGGATATAACACAACACTTTTCTGCCTAAGAGAACTCTAATTTGGAAGTTAATAAATATTTGAGTAAAAATGATTACACTAATATGCATCCTGGAAAGACGAAAAAGGGGGTTGTAAACAAAACAAATTTATTTTTAAAAATTGAATCCTGCAATTGTTTTCACCACTAAGAATTATTGCTTACAAAGGAGTTTCTCAAAGAGCTGCCTTGGTACTGGATGTATGATGACTCCTTCATATTCAGAAGTACTGCAGGAAGGAAAACTAATTGAGGAAATTAATATGCAGTGCTCAAGGCCGAGGAGATCAGATCCTTTTCTACTGCTTCAAAGCAAGCTGAGTCCTACTCGGAAGTTCATTCTGCCTGTACAGTGACACTTTTTCCCTACTCTAATGAAACTTCTTCCTGGGTGATCCTAAGAGTTGAGAGGCTAATTCACTTTCTTTTGAGCCTATAACCTGCAGAGGCTGTGATCAGTCTTTCTGTGAGGACTAACAATGGGGGAAAAAGCTGGAGGCAGCTCCAAACTGATGATTGACATCTTAATAGTGATTTTTCTCATAACATCTTCCCATTACGTCTTTACTTGCCAAATCAGGCACAAAATTAACAATTGCTGAGGATACAGACAGGACAGAAATGCTGCTAAATTACAGCCTTTTTGTGTGCTCCTTTCCTTATGAAAAATAATTTGAAGATTTTTCAGCATCTTAATTCCAATTTACTCATTTTTTCATTTATTCTTCAAAAATTCTAAATAGATATTATACACTTTGAGATTTTCCTCCATAGCTTTACTTCCCTCCTTTCTCTCCCCAGTTCTTTTTCTTTTGTACTCCTATCTAGCCGGTCACATTCTTCCCAAGGCACAATCTGAGGGATGTTTTGGTGGATGCACAGTGGAATAAGTGCCAACAACAGTAGGAAGTAAAGTGAAGAGGGGGAAAAAAATAAAAAGGAAAAAATACCTTAAACAAGCAACTTTAAAAACAGAGGTTTAGACTTCCCAGGCTTTATCCTGGAAAACACCTATGTTCACTCCCTTCCAAAGAAAAAGAAGTAGAAGAAAAAGAAGTATGGAGAACTGCACAAGATACCCCAGTCATCACTCGCAGCTCAGTCCCCAACCTACCTGAATTTTCAAAGATGCTTACACATCTGCAGGAACTTTGCTCTGTGGGTATAGACATCCTTTTTCAGCTGGTGCTGTACCAAGGTTGCAAGATCACAAGGGCCAGGCCAAAAATAAATTGTCACGGCACTTAAATGGGATGCTGCTTGGTCTTGCCTTGGTTCTGAGGAGCACATTTTGCCTCCAAATCCTCTAGGCGCCCTTTCATGAAGTCAGGCATGTCAATGCAAACTTGTCTTCTTGCTTTTGCTGTCATTTTAAGTCCTTCATCCATACCTGTGTCTGTAAGTTAAAAGCTTTCTCAGTTAACAGCTGGCATTTCCCTCAGATCTGGAGCTTAGTGCTTGCCAAAAACCATCTTCCACCAGAAGGAAAGAAAGCAGGTGGAAACTCAGATATTCAAGTTCTTTTTCATTTGTACCTTCTGCTTGATTTTATGCTGCCTCAGCATACACAATAACCTCTTTGCCTGTAAGTTTAAATGACCCCAATGCAGACAACAGATCAAGGATCAGGGGAGCACTTTCATTTTGTTTTGAAGGGCTCTTTGGCTCAGAAATCTCAGCCTGCTTAATTTATTTATAAAAATGTAGTGCTGTCTGATATACCACACATGCAAATGCTTTTAAAGCTTATGTCTCAAAGTTTGGAAATTAGCAAACACAGAACTGCTTGCTTGGTCCTCAAATGTTATCCACATCTCAGCAGGACCTCTAATGGATTTTCCACATCATTTAATATCTTGCAAGATATAACAACACATTGTGTCATTTTTCAGAAGCAATTAAGCTAAAGTTATGATTTGAGGGAAACTGCCTTCCACTTCATCAGAAAGCAATATGTGGCTTTTGCCAAAGTTTAGCCTTTAGAAAGGGAACCAATATAACAACTCTAAAAAGTGAAGCTCAAGGTCTGAGGAATTTTGCAGAATATCTCCTTGAAATGGCAGATGTTACATGCATGGATGAGAACAGACCCCGGATTTCCCGTTTGGCACTACAAGCTGTGTGGGCATAACCAGGGCCAGTGCACAATTAGCCCAGACCATGCATACACAAACACCACTCCAATCCCTCTGCCTTGCTGATTAGCTCAGGTGAGGCACTGACACAACAGCGCAGCTCCCAGAGCCACCACATGGACATCCAGGTTGAGCAAGCAGAGGATCCAAAGTTTCTCTGAACTTTCTCGTGGAGACAAACCCTGTGCCCACTCAGCCCTAGGGAAGCTGTGGGGATCAAAGCCCACACTAACATGTTTTTCTGGTTATCACAAACATTTTGCTCTCAGCAAGCTGGTGCTTGGGATAGCCAAAACAGTGTGGAAAACAAAGGAAAGCAAGGCCATGGCCAAGCTCCAGAGGATGAAGACTAGCCAGGAGCGGAGCAAAGATGAACTTCAGGAAATGCCTGGAAATCACTGCTTAAAGCTGTCCAACATCTTTTTTGAAATATCTTTAAATGGACATACAAACTGCCTGCACACACTGAGCCAACTCGCTGATATATTAGACAGCAGCGATAGGCCACACTAGATGCAAAGTTTCATTTTAATACATTTTTAGTAGTTTTTAATACTCTAATTCATTTTTATCTCATGGGTTTTTTATCCTTTCCTTTATGCAAAAGCTGAAATATTTTGTTAAAGTTGAATGGAAATCAGCTTACAAATTCTGCTCTGACTTTAAGCACAAGAAACATTGCAAACCTAATTATACATATTCAGAAAAAGCTTAGAGGCTGGTTAAAAGCCATTCCTGCCCTGGAGACCTTCCAAGCTTATGAAAATCTGGAGATCAACAAAGGGCAGACCCGTCATGCTCATTTTGCACATTTCATTAGATCTAAAGAACAAGCCAAATGTGTGGTGAGGAGGAATAGGGCAGGGCAGGAGGTCTGGCTCCTAGCCTTACAGTTACATGCATTTGCAATGCAAATTTCTCACATGCAGTAAAGTTGCTATTATGGTTTGATCAAGAGAGGGTTTTAAAATATATGAACTGAGCAGTTTATGAGTAACCTCTTTCCACAGCTTGTAGTTGGCTACAGTTTCAGTTCCAGTCCAGAGAGCAAGAAAAATCATCTCAGACTTTTGCGTTAGGTCCAGATGGGATATCAATGCTCCTGCTTCAAAACACAACACAGCCTGTAAGTGCTGGTGTTTCAAATAAACTTCCCAAAACACAGAGGAATTTGGCACTTATCTGGGACTCTGTTTTTCCACAGGGTGTAAGGCAGAGTGCTAGAAAGGGACAATAAATTAACATCAGTTGCAAAATATTTCAGCGTTCTCTTTTCTGTGTATCTGTCCATTTTTCGGATCAGGTACTTATATTTCTAATAGATAGTTCAGATATGTATAATTTCTTTATACTTGTCAAAAGTGATGTGGTCTTGCATGGCAAAAGAAATACATCAGCCAATCTTACTCGTCCTGTCTTGAGTCTATAATTTTTTTCTTCTGAATAAAGTATTACTTTGACTGCTGTCACTAGTTAAAAAAATTGACAGGGTCTGTCACCTTTAGATTTCTTGCAATGATTTAACATGGCTTTTTTAACTCTTTCAAGTATATATGTGTTTGTATATATATATATATATTCCAGAGTGAGATAAATCCCATATGATAATAGCACTTTTAGGCATACAAAGGTCAAGGCATTTTTTAGCTACTTATATCTGTTTTGCCAAAAACCCCACTATTTTTGCAGAAGCTAAATAAAATCTGATAATAAGGTCTCTTACATTAAATTGTGTTGCAAATAGCTACACGTGACCATGTTCACAAAATGAAAAGAGAAATATATAAATATCTTTTAGACACAAACAAGAAAAAAATACAATTTGTAAGTTTCTTGGGATCAGAATAGGAACTCACTAGCAAAAATCATGAGCATTTGGCTTTGTGAGGTGAAAAGACTGAAATCCTCCTTAATTTTTAGACATCTTAAGAGACCATGTACTGCTCAGGATGCAAGAGTGGCACTTCCACATCGGTAGCAAATACATTTTATGCAACCTGGTCATGGCAACTCAAAAATCAGTTTACAGTGACTTCACCACCTGGACAAAAGAGAGACAGTAAAACCCCTATTTTGGAAATTAAATGAGAGCAAAGTGAAGGGAGCAACTTTGCAAGCTGAGAAGCACACACTGCAAAAAATCGTACTTGTAATTATGAATTTTTTTTTTCTAGAATTAATTATCTTAATGTAAATGCCATGACAGCCCGCTGCAGAGCATCCTCATGAGGAAGTTTTGACTGCATGAGGTCTCCCTTCAGGCTCCACTTCTCCAGGTCGAACAGACCAAGTGCCCTCAGCTGCTCCTCTCACAACTCCCCCTCAAGGCCCTTCACCATCTTCACTGCCCTCCTTTGGATGCTGTCTAACAGTTTAAGGCTTTAATATTGTGGTGCCCAAAACTGCACACGATAGTCAAGGTGAGGCTGTCCCAGCCCAGAGCAGAGTGGGACAATCCCTCCCTTGCCCGGCTGGCCACGCTGTGCCCGGTGGCCCCAGGACAGGGCTGTCCCTGCTGGCTCAGATCCAACTTTCCATGGACCAGGACCCCCCAGGTCCCTTTCCATGGCTCTGCTCTGCAGCCCCTCATTCCCCAGCCTGTCTATACATCCAGGGCTGCCCCACCTCAGGTCTAAATCAAAAGCCTTGATTTCTATCAGAAATATAATTACAGTGTCAACACCATTCTTCCATCCTTCTTTATCAAAATTAACTTAACAAAATTCCCAATCAACTTAAAACAGTCAACTGAAAAGCTGCCATATTAGAGAAATTGAGAAACTGGCACAAATTCTACAAAGTGTGTTAAAACTTAAAATCTATGTCCAGATCAGTATAACTGGGAATGGAAGAAGATTTTTGTTTGGTTGGTTGGTTTTTTAAGTCAGAACACCCCAGTTTTCTAAACAAGTATGCTATTGCTCCCCGTCTGTCCTGTTTGATAATTCTGTTTCTCCTGTGCAAATGACTTCTCCTCTTGCTGTTCCTCCATGGCTGAGCCTGTCACCTCCTTATCTGCCAGCTCCAAAAGAGCTAATTACTTCTTTTTCTCTCTTGTCATCTACTGTATTAGTATAGTTAAATTAAAATATGAGCAGTTGTCTCTAACTTTTGGTTAGCATTGAGTTTGGTGCTTCTTTGTCACATACCATGGAAGTACTTGTGCCACAAAGCTTTTTATATCAGCATCAGGCAGCTTAATAAAACCTGTTAAATCTCCCTACACTTGTTCTCTTATGTTCTTAGTACAGCTACAAGAACAGCTGTTACTACACATTTGTAGGGCAATTTCTGAGTTAATTGAGCCAATCTATTACTGTAAAAATAAGTGAGATTTACTGCATTCTGTCTTGTTTTGACTTTACAGCTAATTAAGATTTTGTTTGAGTCTATCCACTCTAAGTAAATGACACATTTTAGCAGTCATAATGGGGAAAGTTTAGCAAAGTTAGTGTCATGCATTGAGCCAAAATTCAATACAAGGACCTTCCGTGGTAGAAGACCTGTAAATTTACTTTGTTTAAGTCAATTTTCTATTCAGAACAAGAGATGACAAGAATTGTTTTGTATGTCTGGTTGTTTTAGCTATAGGCTTTCCTTTACTTTTGAAACTTGGGGTAAAAAAACCCCTATATTTTAAGCTCTGAAAAAAAGTTTTAAAGCTCTGAAAGAAAAAATTCCAAACTTCTTTGGAGTTAGTCTGAGAGGGATATATATGAATATATATATTAGTGTACGTAAAATTTAAAAAATATATCATTTAGTGCTTGAAGTAGCACGTTGTACTCTGCACAAAACATGTTCATTGTTTAAAATTTACATTTTGATTTCTCTGTCATTATCTTGTCTCTTGCTTTTTGGCAACTGTCAGAATCTGTAGAAGGAGTATGAAGAATTGAAGATCTGTAATATTTTTTTCTGTTTGCTCTGTGTCTTTACATTCATCTGGAAAGTGCAGAAAGACTTTTACAAATATTTTTTTATCTGGGTCTATTCAGAGGAGTTTTCAATGAGAGTCTGTCATTTATGTGTTGGAATGTAAGAGGAACTTATTAAGTCTTCTGTAGATAAAGTGTGTCTTTTTAACACATTTCTGTAAAGACTCTGGTAATGGGTAATTAGGGATTGGTATTAGGATTATTGGTAGGGAAGTGGGAAAAATAAATAAAATAAACCCATGGAAACGAAAAGGGATTAAATGGAATCTGGGCTCATAATTAACTGTCTTTTAAAAACCCATCTTCAAGAAATACTTTGGTGATTCAGACTCCTATGCAATACTAGATCTCTGCAGGGCTTTCACTCCTTCATCCCTCCTCCTCTTTTCTATTTTCCACATTTGCTATATTTAATCCCTGATTAGATGTAAATGCTGGGAATCAGGCAGGGGTCACCTTGAGTTTGAACAGCACCTAGTTCACATGAGTCCTATTCTTAGTGGTAACGATATTACTGGATGTCATAAGACCACCCCCAAAATAGTGCTCCAAGAAATCAATCTCATGGGTCCAAGTCCTGCAAAAACTCTGCCAGAATTGATTGGACCATTGGAGAAGCATGAAGTAAAATAAGTGCAAACGAGTCTTTGCAGAATCACAGATGGTCACTGGAGATTAAGAGCATATTCTCAGCTGCATTTCAAGGCAGAAGCCTAAGCATATGGAGCAGGCACGCTGAATTTCTGTTACTTAGCATTTATGGAATGAGCAACAGTGAAGACACCATGAAAATGTGTGAAGGAGAGAACGAAACTTTTTCATCACATTTTTCACCAAAGAATCATTCAAGACAATGAAACTAATTTTGTACTGAAGATACAAGTTATGCTGCCTTTCTTTATTGAAAGTTTCAGCTGAGTGGAAAAAAAAATGTAAAAACCCACTGCATTTGCAGATAGGGAAATTATTCTTGGGTGTGGGTGTAGATAGAAAAATAAAAGTAGCACTTAAGATTAAACAAGGAGTAGGAGGCAATGTCTGTAGAGAGGAAAGTAGAATTTTCTATCCTTAAAGTTCAAAGTTAAAAGACATCTGAAATAACATCAGAGATAACAGCAATCAAGAGAATGCAATATTAGGAAGCATACCTTGATCATTTGTCAGTAGGGTTCAAATTCCACTCCAGTTTTTCCTGCCCAAAATTGAGACTGTTTCCTTTTCACAGTGAAAAATTTTATTATTCTAAAATAAATCTCTTCTTTGTTTGTTTATATTTTGTTTTCTTATTCTTTGAGCTTTATAATAAAAACCGTCAAGAGAATCCTTAAACTGCTGGAGGAAGTCATAGCCATCAGATGACTTTCAATAACTCTCAGGATGTATGTCATCTAAATTAATTTTCTCCCTCCAAAGCTCAAAAGGCTGAAATCTGAAATTCTTGCCTCCCAAGAGAGAGACCTCAGAAGCCTCCATATTTTTTTTAATGGAATGATTCCAGCACAGAGCTGTTTGAAGCAAATTTCTTTTCACAACTGGTGAGACTGTTTCCAAGGAATTAAGAAACCATTCAGTCTCTTCAAATATCTGGACACCACAAAATCTCTAAAAATGATAAAATATGCTAATATGAAGGGATCTGTTGGGAACAACTACTCATTAACATAACAAAATAAACCAAAGGCAACCCAGCAGGATAATTCATATCCCTTCACTTCTGGCCATAGGTACTCAAGGCAGAAATTCACGTAACCCTGTGGTGGGAGTCAGATGGAGATGGCAGGGAGCACAGAAATGGGAGGTAGCCTGCCCAGGAGGAACGTCTTGGCACACCCACCTCCTCACCTGGCCAGAGAGGGCTCTGACAGGGGCTCATCTGTGCACTTGGAGCTGCTGTTCTTCACTTTTCCAGCTCCTGCTCTTGCAGGACCTCCTTTCCCCTCCTCCTCTTGCTTTCATTGGTTTCTGGTATCTGGTATGGTAACAGAAGTTTTCCAGCTTGTCCCTGAGGTTGGCTGAGCTCTGGGCCAAGACCTTTCTGGCTGTCTTTGAAGTACCAAAGCCCCAGGTGCTTCCCACAGGGATCCTTCAGCGATGTTGTGCTGCAGAAAGGAGGGATAGGAAGGAAAAATAGGAGCATTACTAGAGCCTCTGGAAGATTTGAGATTTTCTTGAGAAAGGGAGAATAAAAATTTTAAAACTGTGATTCCTACTGAGTGTTTTTCCTCCAACTTCAACCTATATAATATGAAAGGACATGAGTTTTGCCACCCTGGGCATGTAATTCCTGTCAGTAACCATAGCCATCAATATTTTCACTCCTGTGTCAGTGGGTGTGTGACACTGCCCATTTAATGTTCTCAAAACCTTTGGCTTGACCTCTTATGTAGACCCACAAGAACTTTCCAAGATTAGGATTAAAGTCCTTCTAATTTAACCTATACCCATGTCATAGCTATCCTGCCAGATATGCTTCTGCCTCTCTGCAGAGAAACCACATGCTGCCCACCAAACCACCCCACTTCAGTGTTCAATTTGCATGGCCCAGGGAAAGGGAAATACCTGCAAGTTCACTCTGTAGTGTGCTTTCACCTTCACCCTTGAAGAAATCACTACACAACTCTTTCCATTAAAGCTACAGCATGAGCAACTGTGCAGAGAAAGGCCATGAATTAAAGACTCTGTTCCCAACATTGTCAGGTCAATGCTTCTTTTAGGCCTAGTGCTAAATTAATAACAGACAGCAGCCTGCAGCGTCCTTCCCTCTATACATTACACAGCAGCACAAACCTGACAAATAATTCAGAAGGAATTATTTCTAACATTCATAATCATACTTGCCCACAAATATGCCATCAAATGATCCCGGGCTGGCAGTTTAATAGCTTTATCTCTGATTACTGTTCCCATAAAAACCTCAGAGAAACAGAAGTGCCTGCATTTGGATGATAATAACACCAGTTATTTCAAAGACAACTAAAATTTTAAAACAATAAAGATGTTTTTATTGTTCCCTACAGTAAGAGCATGACAGACTAAATAAAAATATCAGCATAAATTCAAGCAAAAACTCTCTTTCTAGCAGTAATTGAGACGAAAATAATTTGCTTTAGTTGTTAGCTCAGTGAAGTATTCATAGCAATCTCCATAAGAATTCTCATCTCAAAGTAAAGCTAGCCCTTGTTAAGATAAATTTGAGATGCTCTTTAGATGTGTTTCCTCTTTCAGATATCAAAGGTGACCTCCATGGGGTTTTCAAAACTATCTGCTAGTTTTCTGCTATCAGGGCATCCTCTACCCTGCACAGACACCACAATTACCAGTAAAGTACATCCCCTGTCATGCAGCTTTCCTTTTATTCCAAAATCACAACTCTGAGCTCTCTGCATTCCAGAGCTGGATGTTATTTGTCATTTAGTGACATCTTGCTCTTCTCCTTGCCCGCACGGAAGGGGAGGATTCTCACTCAGCTTCCAGCAGAGCTCTGCTGTTCCAAACACATCCCCAGGGCTGGGCAGGAGAACACAGCCCACATGTGCAGCCATGGGACAACCACCTTTTGATGTCATCTGAAGGGATCTAGGGGACAAAGCTGCTCCAGGGCGGTGCTGAGTTATGGGATCTGGCTGTGGATTGTGCATCATACAAGGTGAGAAATGGCTCAGAGTTATGTCTCAGACTTGGGGTTTACTGATATTTCTGATACTTTCTGATATTCACTCATTTTTCTGATATTGAGGGTGGAATTCCTGTCTCAAAAGGGAGTTTTTTACAGCTGGGTTGGAGATCAACCATAACTTCTATATAGCAGAAAATAAATGGACACTTTCGGCATGCCTGTGGCAATTTGGTTAAAATACCTGATTTTATCTCAATTTCTTGTCTTTTCTTACTTTGGGCATATGCACTGCAGGCATGTAAAAGGTGTGGGAAAAGGGGAAATTAATTCCCACCTCCATCAACACTAGTTATAACACAGTAAGTAGGGAAAAATTTAAAAGGGCAGAGGGAGTTTTAGAGCACTTATTTTATTATCACCATTCTAACTCCTCTTTAATTAGATGTCATTGTGCTGAACAAAGAATTATTATTAACAAAGAATGAGGAAAAGACTGTGATTTTTTTGTTCCTAAACATGAAGTCACAATGATGTTTCACTAGGATTACTTCTCAGAGGTCCTAGAGGTTATCACAGAGCCAAAATCCAATCATGTCTACAGCCTCCAGAGTAGCTGAAACATCTTTGGACCTTGTCTAGCCCAGTAAAATATGAGTGATGATATTACTCCAGTATCTATATAAGGCAATGCTATATCTGCAAATTGTATTATTCCTCCATTTTCAGTCCAAAATGTGCCAGTAAAAAAACGGCTTTTTATCTCTGGAATTGTGTTTCCTCTGCCAACAATCTGAGATGTTCTCACTGATAAAGTTTTACTCATGGAGAGGAAACAATGATGCCTGGAGAGTTCTGGGCATAAAAAAGGAAATATGGAATTAATCAGTGGTTGCAGTAAAAAGGCTTTGAAGCAGAAATTTGTATGCCATTGGAAATTTTAAAGTTTTAAATGGTATTTGTTATTAATTTGAGAAGAAAAAAAAATTGCAAAAAGCTTAAAATTAAAACACACAGAAAAAGAGTGATTTACAGCCAGCAAAAAAATTTGTTTTAATAAACTAAAACCACAGAAAGTGGAAGTTGAAATGATAACTTGAAAGAACAAAACAGGAAATAGTTATTTTGCCAAAGGATGAAATGAGCTGGAAAGAATCCTTTCTATTGTCTTTTATACTGAATTTAATCAAAATGGATACACTCATATGAACCTTTTCAATTGCTAAAACTATCCTTTCTGAATTTGCTAAGCAACATTTCTCGGCAGACCAGTTTTTGAGCAGAACTATTTCAGAGGATCATGCAAAAAAAGCGGTTAAAGTCTCCCAGGAGCATTCTAGTATTGCCCAAGCCAGATTGATCTAAGAATGCAAACAGAGGAGGTTTGTGGAGAGTGGCTACAGGTTTCCAGAGGCCAACTGGGACAGCTACAAACACAGCTGAGGTAGAAGGTGCTCTGCAGAGTGGAAGTAAAAGCAGCAATCTCCAAAGGTACCTGCATTTGTTGACATGTGCATTAGCTGAATTTAGGTCATTCGAGAGAAAACACACCTGGCAGGTCCAGACACACGTGGAGTCCTCAGTGACAGAACAGCAAGGTCAGCCAGTTTTAGGGCTCATTACTGTTTGATAAACAATTAAAGAAATAAGCAGGTTCAGCAAAAAAACAAGGCCAAGCCTTTTTTTTCTGTCCCATTTGACGAATATTTCCCCCATTTCAGGTTAATGTTTCTGTTAAGGACCTGGATAATGAAATACAGATGTGCTTATAGTCTTGATCATCTTAAATAGAGCTGCTGTGAGCATGCGAGAGATAGAACTTATGCTTAATGTAAATCTGATCACCTGAGAAAATGCTTTAAAATCTAAAATAATAGTGATGAGTATTTGCCCAATGCAAAGAAATCCAGGAGCTACATACAAAAACAGAGAAAAAAACATGAGGTGTTTCTTGATAGGAAAAGAGCTTGAGGAGATGACAGTGGGTCACAGAGTAAAAGTTAGTGGCATATGTTTGGCCTTCAGGAACTGTCTGCATAAGAATCAGAAGAGAATCAACAATGAAATTGTATCCTATTCTAAGCAACATACCCAGAGAGGTAGCTTGAAAAATGGAAAACCAAAAGCAGCATACAAACTTTGGTAAAAAATAAATCTTTGCAGAAAATTGGATGTTTGCAATCTAAATATTTTACTAATCACAGGATGCTCAAATCATTCAGGCTGGGAAAGACCTCTATCAGGATCATCAAGCCCAAACATCAACTTAAGCAGTATGACAATATTCACCACTAAATCATGTCCTCAAGAGCCATAACCACATAATTTTTAAACACTTCCAGAGTTGGAAACTCCATCACTTCCTTACACAACCTGTTGAAATGCTTTCTGTGAAGAAATTTTTTCCCAATATCAAATTTAAACTCCTCCTGAGTCTACTTGAGACCATTTCCTCTCATCCTATCATTTGTTACCTGGAAGAAGTGACTGACCGCTCCTGGCAGCTACAGTCTCCCTTCAGATGTAGAAAGTGATAAGTCCCCCATTTCTCTAACAAAATATTTCTATTTGTGTATCTTAGACTCATCTTAATTGCCAAAGTTTCATGGGTTACCAGCTTCCAACTGGCTGCATTGTTTGTTTAATCTGTGGAAGGTTGGTGTGAAGGTTTGGCCTGTGCTGAGTGAAGGATTGTGTTAGTGGAGTAATTATGCTTAATGCTGTTGGCCTAGTAATGCATATAAAGTATAAACAGAGAAGGAAGTAAAATTTAAAGCAGGGATGTAATGAGGGAACAGCTGTCACTTTTCTGTATGGCCGCCTGAATTCAGAGATAAAGTAGTATCAGACTTCATTCCAGACTGCAGAGGAAAAGAAAGAGGGAAGTTAATTGTCCTGTTTCAAGTGTAAGACAAGAATTTCGGCAGTTTCCTTTGTAACTTCTGACTGCAACCTCTTGTGGTGGGTGATTTTTCTCTATGTCAATGCAACACTGATAAGTCAGCACCAGTCAATTATTCTGCTTTGTATTCAGTCATATACCTGCCAATGCAGAGATAAGATGGAGCTTTGCCAAGTGGATGAAAACACTTGTATCACTTCTGTTTCCTTTAAGGGGAAAAAAGGCTATAATGAAATGTATTTGTTGACTAAATGGAGCTTATCTCTGTTTTATGGTTGTACCCTACAGCACCAATTCTGAGTACAATTAAACTTGTTTCAGATATATAAACTTGTTTCTGAAATTGTCATCAGAAGCAATTCTGAAAATTTTGACTATTCTGATTTATCATAAGACTACAATAAAAACCACCATGTACCGCACTTTCCTAAATGACTGACTGAACTGGCCCATGATTGGGAACCCTTATGTAGTCAGCTTGAAATTTTTTTTTTTCAATCATCCATCTATTCAGAGCAATAATCTTTATAATAAGATAATAATCAGGGACATGTAGAGTTTGTGAACTTTTGGTGCATGTTTACTTATTCATACTGCACCTCAGAACCGTGTGTTAAATTGAGAGTCACTGCTGTATCCTCTGATACTGAACTTTGGCAGCTTTGTCATGTGTTTCCAGTGAAAAGTGAAGATGATGTTGGATGAATGCCTGCACATGTTGAACGTGCCACAGGGACCAGATGGAAGCACCTGAGTAATTTGGCACTTTTCAGGCTGGCCTACATTACAAAATTTTGAGGCCATCCATTGGTTAAGGAGACATATGAGACAACAATGTGAGAGTCAAAGCAAGCTCCAATATGTTTACATAATGTTCCACATTTTTGGAACATATCCTTAGTGACTCTTTTTCAAAAGGCTAAAAAGAATTTTGGTTCTGATATATAACAGGAACTGACCATTGTATTGCCAGCATTTTTTCTATAGATTTGCTTTACTGTTTTGTGCTGAGAACAAAGATGCAGCAGGAGAGAAATCCACTTCACCCTAAACTGTTTACACACATAAAACTCTTACAAATATTTAATGAAATTAAATTAAATTCTTTTCCTTGTAATTTGTGCAGCACAATAACTTTCTGCAGCTCCTGTAATAACTCTCCATAGAACATTTTTCATATCTGAATCTCACATATCAGGAATAGCTAATTTCTCTGATGTTTAATGGCTCAATATTGTCATGTAAATTATATTCCACAATAGAGCTGAGATCTAAATCCTGGACCTTCTACAAGCCAGAGCAAGTTCTTTCAGCTCAGTCTCCTCAACTGGAAAAAGTAGGATAGAAATAATACTTTTGAGAGTCACCATGGTATCAACCCATCAAGTATTCAATGTTTTGTGCACAACTCAGACAGCTATGGCTGGGTACCATTTGTAGCAGCATCAAACACTAGGTTATTAACAGGGGTAACCACAGGGCAGTCAGGAGGTAAAATTTTTAAAACAGACTTCAAAAGAATACTTATGTCAGTGGATACCGAAATGCCATTGTTTCGCAAGCAAAAGTTTAGGGCCCCGACAACTTGTTCAGATGTATTCAGGATTTACTAAAAAAAACCAAACAAANAAAACAAAAAAAAACCCCCAACCCATAAATTTATGTCCATGCTGCAATTTATGACAGCTCAATTTAACTACCCTGTCCCAGCTACTTTATCTGCAATGTCACATGTTTTCTTCCACAGTGCTCTTCAACTTTTGGTCAATTGTAAGTCTACTGACAATGTCTGTCACTAATACATTAAAAACCACTCTTAATACACTAATAGCACTAATACATATAACAAAATAATAGCACTAATAGAGTAAAGAGCAAAAGCTTATTCTCCTCTGCTCAAGGCATATGTGTCAGACCCTGTTATACTGCTTACCCACTTGTAATCATTTACTTTTCTTGAGGAATAAAAAGGAGGAATTCTTTTAAGGGTTTAAAAAGACTGCAGAGCCTTAGCACAGTTTTTGTAGCAAACACAGCTTTGTATTTTGCTGAGTTTGCCAATCTGCAAGGGAATACTGAAACAGGAAGCATAAAACTTGAAAAATTTTATTTCTGCTTCTTAAAAACCTAACATAGCAAAGGACAAACCCCCAGTGGTGTGATCTGCTATCAAATCCTAGTAATACAATTCCAAATTTAAGGCTTACATAGCTATATTAAAATCTACTTAAGGTTTTTGATATAAATTATTCCAATCAATTGCCACCATGAATATTTACACTGCACAAGTTGTCCTACGTGTCATAGTAATATCAACATGTCATGAGAATATCTAGAAAATAAAGCATTCATCATTCTGGATGAATGTTGGGAAAGGAGAAACTTAAAGGAATTATGGATNGTTATATAAGTGATTGTAAAAGAGAGCGATCTCTCTTAATTCTTGAACCCTCCTAGACTGTACCCTTGTCCCTGTCCCATACCTTTCCCCTTGCTTTACCCATTTGTCCTGTAGCTCCTCTGAGTGTGCTCTGAGCTGCCTCTGGCAGCTCTTAGCAGAGCCCTCTTACCCATGCCCGATAACAAACTACAAGCTTCTAGACTCAATTATAGAGGTCTCAGTCCATGCCCCAACCGTCTGCATCCAAGGGCTCTTACAGATGAATTGTCTCATTGATTGCCTTATAGAATAGGGTTATGTCTACATCCTTCTGCAAATAAGGAAGGAGGATCTTAACTAGAGGATGCCTGGATCCCCAAAAATCCTGTCTGTTTCCCATTCAAGCACTAATACAAATCAGTTTTAATTTTTCTGTAGATATGTTAATGCTTAGTGACTCCAGCACTAAGGACGGCTACTCTACTAGCTGGGGGCAGTACCCCTGCATATTGGAGAGCTTATATCTGAAGACACAATTACAAGTAGAGAAATAAAGAAACAAATGTTATGGGCCTGGGTGTTGTGCATGGATCCTAAATGACATAGTACCATCCATGTGAATGTTACTCAAGTACCAAGGTTAAACTCAGCAAACAGGATCTGTATACCAACAAAATAGTTTCTAATCAGGTCAAGTTTCTTTTTTATAAGTTCACTTTCTTCCAATCTGACATTTAATTTCTTTTTATTAGTCAATTATAATTCTTTCATGGATATCCTTTATTCTTAAAAGCTATCCAATACTTTGAATACCTTTGTTTGGAGGATTGCAGCTGTGTTGTTTAATATCTTCCTTACAAATCCAAAATAGTCTTGTCTTCTCTTGGATAGGTTCTGTCCTTATCAGATTTACTGGGAGATTTGGCAATGTTTAAGTTAGTCAGTTCAAACATAATCTTGTTTCTCATATATTTTAAATACTAAATAGCCTTAATTTTCAACCTCAGTATATAATTCACAGCTATAATTAAGACTCAATCTTTTTCCTTCAGCTAGCATGAGGTTTTACAACTTACACAAAAATATCATTCATTGTATTTACTTAAATTAGTCTGAGATATAAATCAGTTTATTAATTGTCACTGCTTCAGGAGGGCACAGAAACTATCATGTTAACAGATTAGTGATTTTATACTAGATGGACATAATTTGATTTAAAAGCACTGACTAACTTAAGTGGTGGTTTCCAAGCAGAATAAATCAGCAGGTGTTCTTCTGAGAGTAAGTGCAAACACTGCTAATGTGCTTGCAGATTTAGATAAGAAGCATCAGCAATGTTTCCTATCACATCTATTTTATGGTCAAAATAGTAGTTTGTGTCAATTTTTAAGCAAAAATATATTTTTTGTTTTATTTCCCAGAGCTCCATTTAAATAAAATGCACTGTTCCAGGCTAAAGGTGCTAAAAATGTGCCTTAATGAGAAAAACATTTTAATCTTGACCTTTTCTAAGCCTGTAAGATTTTTTTAAAGAGAACTCCTTTTTTGTGTGTGTGTGTTCAGCGCTGAAAATGCAGCCAATGCTTTGAAAATTATTCTTGAATTAGATTGTTCCAGGAAAAAAAACAGCAATTTTTGGCAAAGAATAGCCATGACAGCCTCATAAAGAGTATACACCTAAACTCTTTATTTCAGCATTGACCCAACCTGCCAGAGGCAGTCAAAGCTGACGACCTGTGTAATTCCATCAGGAAAAGTATGTTTCTCTGAATCCACGTGCTTTCGTATCACAGTACCTTTGTTGAGTTCCAAGAACTGCTGAGCATGGTGCCCAAGGATGCTTCCTGCTGCTTACTCTGCAGCACCTTCTCCATCTAGGGATAGTTCCACAAAGGTTTTCTTAAAACTGGTCTTTGTTGATGCATGATGGCTTTTAGTACCACTGGGTAAGGCACCATCCCAGCCCTACACAGCAGCCTCTAGGAAGATCTCATCTGAATCAACTGGCTCAGTGCTGTTTGTGACAGTCAGTTCTTAGAATTATTGCAGAAAAGGGTTCAGCACAGTAATTCAAATATGTCTCAAGTATCAGAAAAATAATATTATAGAAATATATATTATAAAATTATTTCATTTAAACCATCATGTCCATAATTTTTTTAAAATTTCTTTTCCTAGTCTCAGTGTGAATAGAGAAAACTTATTATAATCTGATTTAAAAGGTCTTCCTGCTCAGAAACTAGAGTTCCCACTCTGTTTTCTCTTTGTAGTATTTGTTTGAGCCTCTGGCTATGCCTCTGATACACCTCATACGTAGCTTCAGAGGCTAACAGTGTTTCAGCATGAAAATATCTCAAAAGTGGGGTCTTTTCTTCCTCAAATGAGTGAAATGCCTTCATGCTGGGAAAGGCAAAATACAATCAATGAATTTACCCAGAAGCAAACTTTCATATCTGGAAAAAGCAACTGGAGGAAACAGGAGTTGGCTAAGAGATTGTCAGCTGAGAACACAAATGCTCAGAGCTAGGGAACCAATGTGTTCTTCACATCAGGAGTCAGGGACACCTAACTTGCTTCCAACGAACTGATAATATTGCAAATGATTGTCCTTAATAATTGCTAGTGCCTAGTCATGAGGCACAATGGCTGCTGAGACCAAAGAATATTGGATCTCAAGAGTACAACCAAGCTCATTGCACAAAATGATAAACTCATCTTATTAGGGAAGCTTCATCTAGGGGGAACTGGTACCTCATTTCTAACCTTTTGCTGAGGGCCAGCTGGCAGCCAAATCTGCAAGCATAAGATGATGCAGCTGCAGGCCAAGATCTACAGTGTTGTTAAAAGCACCATTACAGCACAATGTTGTGTTCATGATGTCAGAATTACATCGCCCATGCAGGATACAGGTGGTTGGTCTAGGCCTCCATCATGAGGATTCAGATGACAAGTGAGTCACAGCATCTCAGAGATTAAATATTGAATGATTTAAAATTGCATATGGCAAAAGGCAAGACAAATCCAGCCCGTTGTTGCTCTGACAAAAAAATAATCCAATGCAAATTACTCGGGGACAAGGGACACAGTGTACAATGTCATAGGAAAGGTGGAAGGTCGGTTTAACAACATGGAGATATCTGGACTGTTTTGATGGAAATTAATATTCTAAGGATGTATTATGTATAGCATGAAATTACCAGGGAAGCAAATTTCTTGCCAAATAACCAAACATAAATTCAAGAAAACCTTTCTCTCTTCAGATATAAAAGGTAGGCAAAAAACTACACCAAACCAAACAAAACAAAACCAAAAAAAACAAAACAAGCAAACAAACAAAAACCCCCCAAAACCCCCAGAAGATCAGCAGCAAGTTGTACATGAGAAAAAATTCCACTTCTTTTTCAAAGGCTTAAAAACTGCAGTCCTAAAGGCAGACATGTCAACCCACTTCTTGGAAGTGAAAGTCAAATACAGTTGGCTGATGAAAAGAAAATTTGTGTGAACATTGTAGCAGTTTATTAAATGGTCTGTCATCTTTGATGATGTGTCATAAGAAATCCCAAAGCAGCCAGTAGCAACCCCAGCAGATTTTACTCTTAAAGCTACCAAACAATGTCACCACATGAGTCAAAATGCATCAGGAGTGCTTCTGTAAAGTCATATGTGGATGGTGGGCAGCAAGCATCACCAGTTCAGGTAAGGATCAGTTTCCAAGAAGTTTAATGATGCAAAAAATATCCTCCCACCACTTTAAAAACCACAGGAGTGATCATCCATATTCTACTGTGCTCAGCCCTGGGACAGGAATAGGCTGCTGCCCACCTAAGGAGCCTGCTGCAAAAATGTTTCTGAAGGGCATCTGAGCTCTCAGTGGGATTGAGACCTGACTGCAGCCATCCCTTCCTACAGCTGGGTAACGCCAGGTGAAGTGTTCACCAAAATAAAGACTTACACACAGTCTGTGTCAGGTGAAAGCCTTCGAGACTGTAAGTTTTGGAAGTCTTTGAAAAAATCCTGCTGTTCAGATGATTTTATAAATGTTGCTCACCAGCTTCACGGCATAGAGATGAAGGTTTCTGATCATGGCAGACTGTCCCAATGTTTCTCCTGCTTCCCTGCCATCATACTTCTGCAGTAATGTTTTTAATAAATCACAATGCAAGATCCATTTTAAATTACCAGATGGTAAGCATGTTCCCAGTGCACAAACATTTGGATGATTTACTGAATTTGCTGTTCATCTAACACGTACATATAAACCTGAGATTAAATATAAACATGTAAATCACTGTACAAGACAGAGAATTTGAACTGACTCCTTCAGCCCCAGTGAATAACCAGAATTCTGAACTCCAAATGCCTCAGACTTGGAAGTATTTGATATCTGATATTTCTATATTCTGCTGTTCAAAAAAAATCTTCATAGGAAAATATGAATATCTGAAGAAATATTTGTACAACAACAAATAAAAAATGTTAAATTTTAAAATTCTATCTATTAAAAGCAAATGACTACAGTATTTCAGAGCTATATTTCTGTGGCTGCAAATACAATTTACAGAAGAATAAGCTAAGTAAAACAGCTGAAAAACTTCTCTTCAATTTATCAGTATAGGTGCCATTAATTTAATATACTAGGAAGAAGGCCCTTCCTCAAAGGACTGATATACTGGGAAAAGAACCCAGACATTTCTACAATTTCAAAATAGTTAAAGTAGAATTCTGAGCTGGAGAAAAAGCATCTAAAGTTAGGTTTGTACAAGATTTTTCATCTTTTCTCCTTGTGAGCCAAAAACTTGCCTTCATCCTGAAATGTCTGTTTTAATGAAGGTCATTCTGCCAGAGGTTGTTTCACCTCTGGAATAGTTTTATATTTGTGTTTAAGAAGTGCCATTCACAGTGCCACTGGGTCTCATTACACAGGTTCAGGACTGCAATGTCAATTTGTACAACTAAGTTCAGTATAACTGTTGATATTAGTTTAGTTTTAACAACTCCTCAAAACCTCCATAATGCGCTGATCAAATTTCCTCAAAGCAATTTACTGTTAGAGTACTATTATAACAAAATTTTTAAAAGCAGGGTATCAATTTAGACAAAAGTGTGTTTTGAAAACAGTGGGAAAAGCTCTTTGACAGTGTTGAAATATCTTGTTTTGACATTTTCAGCATAAGAAAGAAGGATAGGGAGTTTGCTAGGCAAGAACAGTGTTAAATGACTCTACAGTACCCAAATCCCTAATTTGATAATTTCAAAGCTATATTTACAGTAGCAATTATTTATAGCAGATTTCTACTGCATGTAAGCTATTTTTCTAGGAAATTAAAGTATTTGGATGGGAACATTGAAAAATATAATCTTAACCCATCCATGACTTAAAATATTTTCAGGAAAAATGGCAAATCATTAGCTTTTGTTTGTAATTTTCTAAGTCTTTTTAAAGAAAAAAATTATTTAATGCCACTATATGTGCACAATCTTAAGTCACTCTAATATATAACCTTATGACTGTCACACTCCCATTTCTCAACTATAGACATCAATTTAATGTCGAATTTAGGTTGTCTGTTTGAGTTCAGCAGGATATTTTTGGTCAGAATACTACCTCATCACTTGAAATTATGCCAATTCAGTCTCTTTACTGATCTTCAATTTGCACTGCAAAGACAAATAGAGTTTTATAGCAAACAAAATACAAGATCCTGCAGTGAAATTTCAGGAGAAAAGTACTTAAGCTCCCGTGCTGCCAACAAATCCAAATGCCAGCCTGTAACTCAGACTGGATTTTACCCAGAGTTTTTGAACAGTGTTATGGAACAGGGTAAAGGCTCAGGCAATTAATATTTTGTAAGTAAAGAGAGTGGACAATGAAACAAGGGCTGAGAGCAGGAAAAGCAGATGTCCAAATTCTATGTTAGATGGGTCTTCTCTCCTTTAGTCCCTTAGTTCCTACTAGTTTATATTTTTGCAGAATGTACCTGAATGAGCTGCGCAATTTATGCTATGTGGGAATTAAGGCTTAAAGTCAGGGTAATATTATACACACAAATATGACAATATAAATGACATTATCAAATTAAAATTTTAATTCGTTTTAAGGACTTGTACAAAGGAGCCATTTACCCTTGTTGATACATCACTGCTCAAAATGTAGTTTGGGTCAAACAAAAGATATTAAGGTTATGCTAAAGTGCAGTTGGCAAGATATTGTTATTATTTGGTAGTAAGGAGAAACAGAACAATAAATATGTACTTTTTCCACTGAAATGAAGGTCTGAAAAAGATAATGAGTTTCAGATTTTGATAATGCAATCTATACACTTGGAAGATTTATTTACAACTGAAACTCCTGAGTCATCTTGAAGTTGCCATGGGGGTAGCCTACAAATAATTTTTAAGAGACATTAAAAGACTTAACAACATTAAATGTGTTATATACAGATTTATTAAGAAAAATAAAAGAATCTTGTGAAGACAATTTCAGCTGTAAACTGATTTAGGGTATCCAGTTTCATTAAGGCTGTCTAAGAAGTCTCTTTCCTACAGAATAGATGAAGAGGGACACAACTTATTGAGGCTCTGCAATAAATCCAACTTGAGCAATGTAATTGCTAGGTCTCGGTGTAATTACTCTTCTGTCTTTTAGCAGCTGCCCCTGAAGCACTGAATCCCTTTCAGACAACCCTGGTCTTATGCACCCAGGGCTGATTTTGAACTGTGATTCTAGTATTCAAAACAAGAAATCTTTTGCACATGTAACCTGACAGATTAGAGGACTGTACTTATTACCTAAATTCCCTATTTTGTAATTCTCTGTGGGTTTTGCTCTGAGTTTGAATGTAACATCTGTGCACATATCTGATTTACTCTCAGTCATTCCTGCATCTGCTGAAGAAACTTCTCACCCTTCCAGGTGGCTGAAAGGAGAGTCCAAGAACTTCTGTGGCCTTCACTAATGACAGGATGGAGAAGACCTAACAGTTTTTTCTAATGTTTAACCTGATTTCCTTGTTATTTACATATCAGGTATGTGTTTGACTGCTAAAAGGCTTTGAAAGGAACAGAGGATATCATTCCATAATCTCATTCACTTTACTATATGAATCTATAAATTGGTACTCACTGTGTTTTGAGGCAACAAATAGCTGAGTTATATCAATGGGATTGGCAGAGGTAACCCAGGAACTAGAACACACACATGGCCTGAGGGGGAAGTGTATTCACACCTGCAGGTGTCAAGATTTAGGTATCTATAAACAGTTATTTGCAGATGAAGTGTCTGGAATTTGAAATTTATTCCTCAAGAACTCCCTGTACTCATTCCAGGCAGCAAGAAGTCTGAAGACTTTTCTAATACAGTTCAGTAGAAGTTCCTTTGCACCAATAATTACAAGTTTCTTTCCATGCCACTGAAAATAAGCTGACAAAAATGCATAAGTAATACTTAAAGAAGCAGCAAGGGAAGTTGCTTGCATTGACATGATAAAACACTCAACAAAAACATTTGAAGTCAAGTGCCTATCAATTCTTTTTTGCATTTCAAAGGTAGGCAGAGGCATCTGCATCTTTTCTAGAATATATTAATTTTCAATGACATATAAATAATACTGAATGGATAATTTCATTGTGTCGTGATGAAAAGTGACATGACATCTATGAATCAGTATGTCAGATATGTACACATTATTGAAATGTTGTGATATATGATGGGAGGAAAGCACAAAGTAACTACCACTATCAGCTAATAATAAAACTAATTTGAGAGGGAGCAAAACTGAGTTTGCAGTTGCAAACCCCTGGCATTTTACACTGGACCATTATGAATTTAAAAAAAAAAAGTTTCAGAGAAGACTTAGTAAAGGTTGCTCTTCAGACACATCGATACTATAGTTTAGTTCATAGTTATGAGTTTAGAAATCTGACATCTGGATATTGAGGATCCACTTGTGTTTGAAAAGGAAACCGCCAAGGTGTCCTACTCAATAGATCTACCCCTGCCATCCACTTCAGACCATAGCGGTAACAATGCTGAAGGGAACCTTGAAGGAGATATTTGGGCATCTGTATTGTTGACAAAAGGCTACAAAGACCTTAATAAAATTTCATGCAGTAGCTTCATTGCAAGAGCAGTGTCCTTCTTTTGGACTTCTTGAAGTCTGTAATTTTCTTTGTACCTACTTGTAGATGGTTGGCATCTAAAAATGAAAGGATACTGATTCAAGCAATAAAGAGTTGGTTTATTATCTGTTGTCATAGCGTCGTAATTAATTTTTAATTCATTTTGCTTTCATATTATATTATTTCCCCTCTCCCCTGCCTCCTGCCACTGAAAATAATTTTATCCAACCATGCAGTAGAATGATAGGATGAGACTGTAGTGACTTCCTATGCAGCAGAAATAATTTGCCCCCAAATCAAGCAGCTTCAGGAAACAGGATAGACTGAAAATTATTCCTCCTGCCTTCAAAGTGAATATTTTTCAATCATCCTGCCATTCAAGGTTGATTCGTAAAATGACGTTGCAGACACACAGACAGACTATATTTGCAACATATGTTATTTGCAGCAGATAATGTGACTCACGACACCAGTTAATAGGGAGACAGACATGACCCTGTTCTTTGTGCAGATTTTCAATCAGGCATGTGCCCTATGCCTAATGTGTTATTTGAACTCATTTTTAAAATCCCCTTTTTTAATATTTACATTCTAAAGTGTATTCCTTTACTCACTTCAGACACATGGATGTCTGGCTAATGATGTGCTGACAAAGGATCTGCTCTGTTGCAAATGGGGCATACAGAGGTGGACAAGATAATTATATTACTTATCAAGTGATTTTTTTATCAAAGTCAAGGAGTCTTGCTAAAACATATCCAGAGTGAAAAAAATGATTGTGATGTGCTTGTGAAAAATAGTCCATAAAGTAAGTACTGCCTGTTCCTGAGAGAATACAATTGGAATGAACTCAGTATTTTACATTGGCATCATTCAATGTAAATGTTAATATTTATTTATTGTTTTATCAATTTATGTCTCTCCAAATGCATTTTTACAGGATTGAAAAGCATAATCAACAACATTGATAATATAAATGAAAATATGTTTAAAAAAATCTGTGGATCCTTCTTCATTAAATTCATGCTGAGTTTTATATCTTAAAGATTCTCTCAATTTCTTCTGGCCCATAACAGTGCCAATCTGAATTAACTTATACAGCCAGAGATCTGGTGAATGAAAGACCTGAATAAGCACATAACCAGCATACAAAGAAAAAAAGATTACAGTAATAGTCCCTTTAATAATAGTCTCTTTAATATTAAGTCAAATTTCATAGAAGCATAATTTTCTTTTCTAGAGAGAATGGTAATCTGTCACAACTAGAAATCTCATAAATAAAAATCTGCTTTCATGGATTTTATATACTTTTTCAGCTTTTGAGTGGACTTCATTCACTATATATATGTGTGTGTGTATATGTATGCATGTATGTATGTATGTATGTATGAATGTATGCATATATGCAAAAGAGTACAAATAGGAGAAGAAAGTATTCATCTGCATAAATAAATAAACCAGCAATCCTTTCTTAATTATTCCTCTTCCCTGATCATCATCATAATTTTTTCCTTTTATTGTCTTTTTTGACCTACCTTTGAGTCACCTTGAGAATTTCCCCAGTGGACTGCCACTGACTCTGCTCACAAACCACAGCTGTGTTGGACAACAACACCAAAATTCCAGGAAGGCAAGTCCTGGGCTGGTTCTGGCATGCCCAGAAAAGGTCAGGTCACCTGCTCCAGCCAAACCACAGTGGCAGGCAACTGCTCTTGCCTTAGACAAGGTGCAATGTCAGACAGGAGTGGGCAGGTAATACCAGATTTTGGGACTTTCAGGTCTCTGCTCTTTCTCTCAGGCAGTTCATAGTATGGTTCCAACCCATCTGCCACTCAGGGTGAGCTATCTGGGGAGCCACATCATCCCATTCTATTACTGGTGACACCTGCAGAGATTTACAAGGCTCCCAAGTACAAACATGATACAATATTTTACTCAAGTGAAGTGTCCTGGTGTACCTATGGTACAACATAAATTAAAAAACAAACAAACAAAAAACACCACAAGACAAATATTATGGACATGTTTAAGATCTGACCATCCCCTAAACTTAGGGAAATATTAAATAAGGAAATTGTTTAAAAAGGGATGTTAAATTCACATACAAAGAGCTGGTGAAGGATCTGGAACATAGGTCTTATGAGGAACACCAGAGGGAGCTGGGGATGTTTAGCCTGGAGAAAAAAGAGGCTGAGGGAGGACCTTTTACCTCCCTACAACTCCCTGAAAGGATGGTGTAACCAGGTGGGGTTTGGGCTCTTCCCTAGGTAACAAGTGACAGGACAAGAGGAAATGGCCTCAATTTGGACCAGGTGATGCTTACATCAGACATTAGGAAAAAATTCCATCAGAGAAAATATTGTAAAAGCATTGGAACAGGCTGAAGTGGTTGAGCCAGCATCCCAAGAGTTAATTAAAAGACTGTGTAGATGTGGCAGTCAGAGACATGGTTTAGTGTTGGCTTTGGAGTGTTAGGTTAACATTTGGACTCAATGATCTTAAGTTTCTTTCTAACCTAAATGTGTTATTTACAATGTGCCATATTTTGGAATTTCTGTTGGACAGCCATGTTGCTAAAAGATGAGCCTGTGTCATGCAAGTGAAGACGCTTCATGGAGGCAAAAAGCAGGTTAGTGATGAAAGCATATTTATCTTTAAAGCTGCAACTTGAATACAAATTTATGTGAGTCCTTAATATCACACAGTAAGGGGTTGGGTTTCTAAAAATCTATTCATAATTTAATGAGTCATGACTGTCAGAAATTCTATTGTGTTTTTACGTTTATTTCTACATGGGTAAATATTAGGGTGCTTGTGCACAAAAATGCAGATGCAAATTCACATGATAAAAATGGGGAAAGTGGTAGATATTGCTATATAAAAATAAATTAAAATAACAGTACCAGAAAATTTATTGAATGGTGATCTATTTGTTATTTGTATCTTAATAGTCCATTTCTGACCCTTGATCCAAGGAAGAATAAAGTAGAACTGTTGAAAGGCCTTTGTGTGATTCCCAGTAATAGGAGGAGGATGCCACTTCTCCCAACACAACCTATTCCTCTCATGCACAACCATTATCGTTAGAAAAGATTCCATAATTTCTGCTGTAAACAACCCAAGAAGTTACTGAAAAAAATGAGCACTCTATTTTTTGTCCCGCAGCTGTGAGCCGTGGGAATGGACAGCTTCCTCCTTCCTTTCCAGAGCTTTCAGGATCAGTGACCTGGCAAGTCAACCTACTTCAGCTGAAAAGAAACAACTGGTTTTCATAGGAGAAACAGAGTTATTGTCAAGAGGAACTTGTTACAAGGGCACAGCCTCTTGTTTTTTAAGAAATTCCATTATTTCAGGGTTTATGGAGTGGCTGGAAACCATACTTTTATGGTATTGATGTCATCCCTTTATTAACTGAGAAACAATAAATGGAGGGATAAAATAGTCACTAATAACTCTTTCAATAGCACAAAAAAATCTCACTGCACTTTCCAGACTGACGTCAAGAAATGACGACTTGCTAGTATCTCTTCTCAGGCTCTGTCCTAAGGTTTTTCAAGTTGCTTTTATGATTTTCATTTTGTATTGTCTTAAGAAAAGCTGAGGACTGAGATATTCCAACTAATTCACTTTTCAGCTTTGCTTCCTAGTAGTGCCAAACAATCTGCTTTGTCACAGGCAGAAATTATGCCATTTGATTTGAAAATTCCATTGTTATAGCTCCATGTGCATGGCACAAAGAGGAATGAGAAGCAATTAAGGCCCAAGATGACAATAAAAAAAGCCATTTAAGCCTCTAAAACTTTTAAAATTAGTACTGGGCAATAGCTGTTCAACAGCTTAACTGTGTGTTTTCCAGAGAGAGCACTTTAGATAGTTTATTTATTAATTTAATTTTAGCTATATTACTTGATCCAAACAATATGACATTATAGTTTATACTCCTTTTCTGTGACAGAATACTGAAATTGAGTCTTCAAAAAATTAATGCTAAATCTTGGAGTAAAATGTAAATTTTTTGAAAGGTTATAAAGAAAATGCAATGTTTGCCCAATATAAATTCAGAAGTTCACCTCTGCAACAATTTTTATTCACTGTGCATGGGAATGTTCAAACATTTTACTATACTAAGCATTTTCAGTGGGCACATGATGTGATCTGGTGATGTTCAACCAGAGCAGAGTGATGCTGGCACACAAAAATGAGTGTGGGATTGTGTGACGGCATGCTTTCAAAATGAAGGCTGGTATATAAAAATTACATAAGTAAACTAAAACACATCTGTAATTGATGAGAAGGCAGAATACATGGTGCCAGTGAGAGAGAAAAAGGCTGTGAGAAGAGGGGTATTTAAGGCATGAGGAGCAAAGAGTGGCAAGAATGAAGACTGTGGATGGATGGCTTTTGGTAGGACAGCTACGGCAGAGAATCGGTGATCCTCGACACAGGAATTGTACTGGCCCTTTGCTTTGATATGATGAAGAAATTTGGCTCAGACGTGGAAGTATGAGGAAGGTTTGGAACGAAAACCCTATAAAACCAGCTGTGGTCTATGCCCAGAAAGGAAAGGTTGACTTTTAAAACAGATTTGCTGGAAGAATAATAAGATATGCATACATTTTTAAAACGTTAGTTGGACTCTAGAAAGCAATGTGAAGCAGCTGTAGGATGGCTCAGACCAGTATAATTAGCTACTCTACATTTTTCTCATAATAGCAACTTTACCCTTATTGCAATAGAGAGCTGCATAAAAGTAATCGAGTAGGAAATTATCTCCACAGTGTAAAAGACTTCACTGTTATGACAACTGATGTACATTAGAAACTTTCTGGTTATATAACTGTGGCGTCAAGAGTAGAAACTATTCTATTCTGTATCACTCCTAAATTCCTCATTACAGCTGTTGTAATAGCCTAGTCATATTAGTTTTGGAGATCACAGACAAAACCAAATGTTATCTCAGTTATTGCTTCTTACTTAATGCTTTCTTCCATTATGTGGGTCGCCCACACTAAAAACAAGTATGATCTTTGAGCAAAGATAATCCTTCAACCAAGGAGCTTAAAAGAAAGATATATTTTCAGGCACTTAGTGAAATATCTCCTCTTTTAGAGTTAACATTATGAACTCAGCTTCTCCACATAACACCAACTCTGTAGCTACAGTTTGTGTTTCACTGCACACTAGTGTAAGGCATTACACTTTTTTATTCTGAGTTTAAAAGAGATGCTACCGAAGGTCTCAATTCATAGGATAAATTTTGTTCCTCTATTCTCCTCCATCATTCCTGGGGCTTTTGCATAACCAAATTAGGTGTTCTGTGCTACCCATATTCTCACTCTGCTATTTCAAAATCACTTCACACCTAAAGTGTGCTTTATAAATAGCTTCAAGGAACAGGGAGGAGTTTATAGAGAGGTGCAAAAGCACAAAGGGAAGTAAATGCTGACGACTGATACCAAACCATAGGTTTGAACACACAGTATCACTCACCACGTGCAGCCCACCTCCTAGAAAAGGCCTGTATGGGCCTGACATTGAGTGAGAGCTGGTGGGGGTCCATACATGGGATTGCTGCCTTTCTTCCCTACCTTTCTGTCCTCTAGGTATACTTTCCTGATATATGCCCTTTGAAAGAGGACTATGACAGGAGCTGTCACGGTGAACCTTTGTGTACTGCTCCACCAAGTTTATGTCAGACTTTTCCATTTATTTTAGCCTGCACCAATCCATGTCTTTGTTCTGGGAAGCCACAATGTTTAAAATAATTCTGGATGAGGCTGATCATCACCAAGCTGATCTAAACCTTTGCCAGGCAGAACTTTTCTGAGTTCCCCAGAGTTCTGATTCATGGTTCACTGTTGCTTTTTGCACAGGTGATGTCTGGGGGAAAAGAGAGAGATCACTGATTGCTTGAACTGTTCCTTGACTATCCATCTCCTGAATGCTTCCTGCTAGTCAGTTCAAATACTGAAGAGCTGTGAGCCAGAACAGCACTTTGAGGAGCCACCTCTGGGATATCTATTCAACCATTAAAGCAGAAAGTTGTATTCCTAAGGCAGTATCTAACGTGTAGGTATCCCTTTACAGAACTAGGATCTTGATATACAGAGACAATATATGCATGAATGTTATCTAATTTTTCTTTCACTTTAAAAGGGGTTTCAAAGGACCCATCTTTGCAACCCCCCATTCTAATCTGTTTCTTTATCCAAAGGAATATAGTATATTAACATTAGTGTGAACTGAAATTAAAAAGGAAGATGTGTCAGATACTCCCAAGCTTCTTCAGGCATTTTTCAATCTACTTTTTTATCCACCTCTGCCTTTTCAAGTGAAAAAAAGTCATTATCTTTTTTCTGCAGTGTAAATTAAGTAAAGCATTGTCTTCTCAGTTCTGCTCTTCCTTCCAACTGAAAGGATAGATTGTTAATTTAAATTTACTTTAAAAAATCTAGCAGACAATTTAGGAACCTTCCTATATTTTGATTCTACATATATTATTTAAAGCCCCAGCTTTAATAACCATGTTGCTTCTGTTAGATCACCAGTTTACTACAGTTTATTTCATGTTAAGCCACATCATAACAACTGGATGAAGAGTGCCCAGAATCATGATAGGCAAGTCAGCAACATCAGACATGGCAGTGAAAAGTAAAACCAGAACTCTAACTTGCATGGAAGCGGCATTAATCTGTCACAGATTAATCTGAAACAAATTATGGGAAATAACCCTCTGCAGAGAGTCCAGGGGACCATAATAGGAAAGAAAAAATGTGGGAAAAAAATCCTCTTGAAGAAATCTATAAAACATTGGTTTTGTTTAGGTGCAAGAAAACTCAGAAGGGGCACTGCAGCAGTCGTAGCAGTGCATTGTCTAGGTCCCTGCTAGGTAAGGTGCGAAGAATATTTAAATCACTTCCTGATGGTAAAGATAGCAAAGCTCTTCATGCCTTGACCTGCAAGACAGGGAAACAGCCATCATAAATCTCACCTTTCAACAGGATATGAATGGGATTTTGAAACAATTCTCAAAACCAGTACTTCCTTAGGCTAATTATTTACCCAATTTATGGCTCTTGACATATTTACAGTTTTCTCCAATCATAGAATCATAGAATAGTTAAAGTTGGGAAAGACCTTTCCAATCATCAATTCCAATCATCAGCCTAACACCATTAAATCATGTCCTCAAGTGCCATATTCACATGTTTTTTGAATATTTCCAAAGCAGGTCACTCCACCACCTCCCTTGACAGCCTGTTCCAAAGTTTGGTCACCCTTTCCAAGAAAAATAATTCCTAATATCCAATTAAAACATTCCTGGTGCAAATTGAGGCCACTTCCTCTTGACCTGAATATTGAATTAATTTTTTCTCTTGCAATGTAGATACATTAGCTTTCACACACTCACCTGCTAAACCTGCTTTTTTTAAAAAAATAAAGGATACCTGCTGGGTAAATACATTCCAGGTTATCTGGAGAACAGCTGTGAAACTGAGCACAGGGTAAGGCAAAGAGCAGCTCTGTAGCAGTAAACAGCCCAGGCCTCCTCAGTGGTATTACTGAAGGCATTTCTTCCAAGATAAAGAGCATCATCAGTAGTTCCTAGGTAACAAAGAGGAAAGGATTTCTGTCCCTCACCAGGAGGTGTGATTATTGAATAGTCCTGAGCAGATACCAATAAGTCAAGCCCTGAGGCTGCAGCATATGCTATTCAACCATTAACCAGTTTTCTTCCTGTCTGGCTAATTCTGCCTGCAGACCTCCAAACCCTTCCGCCTAAAATCCTAATGTCTAATTTACCAAATTTATCTGAAAGATGAGCAACAGAGAAGACACCTGTCAGCTCAAGGCAGGCTGAGTGAGAGGCTGCCTATCCTTAGAGAGCCTTTGAACCATGATGGAGCTAAACTTGGCGGGGTAAATTCTTCTGATGTGACAAATAATCATGAGTGAGGTACGTATTGCTATCTCTTTACTGAGAACGACAGCACAGCATAGTGGGAGTGTTGTGATAGAGATGCACTGAGCCAGGTGCCTGGAAACTCAGCCATGTCATCTGGATGGCAGTCTGTGCTCCAAAGGCAAAGCACCAGTTGTCTCTCTTTACAGGCACTCTCATTGTCAGCATCACCAAGATGGTGACAGAGGCAGACACAAAGTTGGAGATGGAGGCCACTTGCCTTTAGCCCTGAGGTGGGATATTTTTCATTTAGGATTCTCTGTTGCTGCCATGATGAATCTTCCTCTTGCCTTAGTGTTTACTGGGTAAAGCTCATTTGCCATGATGCTAATGCAAGAGTAAATTGAGTTCTTCATGGCACAGCTTCTCTTATTTCTCAGAGACTCAGAGCTGTTTAGCAAGTGACTTTTTAAAATGCATAAAACAGAGACCTTTATATTCCTTTGGCACCTCCATCTGAGTGCAGTATAGCTGAGAATCACTCTGTACCCTGAAACACCACAAAACAAGGTATCACCATCTTGTGCTGACACTCCTAAAGAGCGCTGCCGTGCCCTGCTGGCTCGTTGGCAGTGCATGCTTGTGGCAGCTTCCAAAAACCCCTTCAGAGATTCAGGATCCAGCAATTCACTAATGCCTTTGCTGACACCCCTCAGGGTTTCGTGCTGCCCAGGTACCTGCTCCACACAGCACAATCCCACGCAGCTCTGGGCAAGCACATGACTCTGAGGGATGAGATGCTGCCAGTGTGTTATGCCTTAACAGATTTCTTCTCTCTCTCTCTTTTTTTTTTTTTTTTCCCTTTGAGGCTTAGGAAGCTTAAACACCTTCTGTTTCACTTTTACAGCATGCAGCTCATCCAGTTTGGCACACACAGATCTGGCTACCCTGAACAATTTCTCTAGGTTATTTCTGCTTGACTCTAAGGGGGTTTAGTGGGCTCTGCTCAGCTCTTTTTGCCATTACAGTTTCCTGTTCCACAAGTCCAACTTTCTCTTAGCAACTCAGTCTCTTCCTTTGCTTTTATTTGCTCTAAAGTGCAGTTTGCAGAGTGTGATCCTGTTCAGGTTCTGCATCAGTTTTCAGATAGTCTGTGAAATCAGTAAATCCTCTCAGTTTATGATACAGCTGCCTTCTACACATTGCTGTCATTTTTCTAGGCTTTCTAGGGAAAATGTGCTGGTTTTGTGAATTATGGTTGTTTCCTTTAAAAAAAATAGCAACAATTTTCTATGATGCTTTGCACTCTTCTTTTGCTCAAGTTAAAAGAATTAGGTCATTTTACTCTGCCTCCTTTCTGAGAAGAAATGCAAACATGAAAATACAAATTATCTAATAAAGGGTGGGTTTACTTTTCTTGACTAGGGTAATGGGAAAGCCTCTTTCCAAATATTGAAATTAAAATTGTAGGAATTTAGATTTTTATGTTTTTATTATATTCAGCTAATAGTCATCATCAATTCTAAAACTGTACAGGGGATGGTTATATCCACAGAGAGTTATGTGTTGAGTAACAGGGAGGAGAACACAACAAACTACAAAAGTGAAGGATTTTTTTTTTCCTACTGTTGTTCCCATGATCACTTGAGGGTGGGGGCTTTAAATGCTTATTAAAGTCATGTTATAAAGGTGAGGTGATGCCTCCTTTTTTGTGTTCTGAGCAGCAATCCCATCACAGATAGTCAATGACTAACAGATTTTAACAGGAGATAGAGTGCCACAGAAAATTCAGACATCTTTATTAACTATTTCCTTCCCCAAAATTAGAGCCTTAAAATAATGGCCTTGGAACTTTTGACCTACAATGACACAAATTCTCGCCAGGGAGACAAAACAAGCTGCAGAATTCTTAAGGAGAGCAGGAACTACTTCCCACTATGGAAAGATCAAGAGTCTCACATTCAACTTGCCTTTCTTTCCCTCCTGATCACTCAGAGAACCAACGCAGCCTTAAGATTTCTCACATGTCCCATCTCCACTCCTTGTGGACACCCTGCTTGACCCCATTGTTGCCAAGCCCTGCCACAGCCCAGACAGCTCTTAGCACAGTTGCACAGCCTTGGCACAGCACTGGCACATGCCACAGCAAGCAGCTTCCCTCACTCCCCTCCACTTCTCTCCTGATTTCTTTCAGTTCTTCATAAAAATACCTTCAGGGCCCTCAGCCCCTTAACAATCATCTGAAAAAGAGAGAAGTGATGGGGCTTATAGTGAAAACTGGCAAAATGTAATGAAGCAGCTGCCAGTGATGTCTGCTTTCTATAATCCCAGCAGCTGCATTATGCATCTTTGCTCTTCTCCCTCTGTCCCTGTGCTGCCCTATAATCTGCCATGATCTATTAGACTGAAAACTGTAGTTAATGTTCCTCATCAAGCCAGTGCCTGTTGATTTTACACTTAAATATTGCTAGAACCACCCAGCCTGTCCTCATGAACACAGGGTGCGTGACCCTCTCAGGTGTCCCACACACAGCAGAGGTCAAGCCTCCTGCCCTGCTGCCCAGCAGAACTCCTGTAGATGGCCATGTAAGTAAGATTACATCATGGGTAGAATTTTTTTTTTTTTGACATCACAGATTTTTGCTCCTTTTTTTATGTGCTACCAGGTATTCTTCTAAGGTGATTGTTAATTTAGAAATCTGATAATATATTGTGTTTGTTGTTCTGATTTGATTAATTTTATTTAGCTGTCTCAGCTTCTAATAGTAACTTGCTATTTTTATCATTGGAAAAAAAGTTTTTATACAGTCAAACTTCTCCCTTTGCATAATCTCTAATCTTTTTTTACTACTTTATTTTGATTGTTCAACAGAATTAATTAATTAATAATTACATCAAATATCAATTATGTCCACAATGTATAGTTTCAGCTGTGGTCATTGAACTATGCAGGATCCATCAATTATTGCACTGGGTATTTGTTTAAACCTTTCTCTCTGTAAAATTACAACATAGCAGTGTAAAAAGTACTACTGTATACCACCACATCAGATTATAATGCACAGGTAATAAATTGAAGAAACCTCTAAGAAGTCTGCCACCATTCTCCTCTGTCACAAGAAATACTAGGGGTTTTTTTTTAACTTTCTAATTCATTTTCCAGCAAAACATTAAAAAACCCAAGCACTAAGTAGCATTTATATGTTACATTCTCATCAATTATCTTAAATAAATTTTAAAAAAAAAACTTAAAACTACATATGAAACTTCAAACATCTAAACTTATTCCCACAGATATTTTCATTTTCAATTGAGGTAAACAGGTGATAAAATGAAAAATTTAAAAGAACCAAACTTCACATTCTAGTCTTTCTTGTGCAAAAATGGATGAATCTGCTCAGTTTCCAGAGCAGGACTACTCAAATTCAACAGAGAAAGGTTTAGATTTAGGGGCTTCCTTCTTGCATTTATTCTTTTCAAGGCATTAATTGGCATAGTGTCAAAGGATGGCTCCCTCCTTGTCTAGGACTGGTAGTTTTACCAAAAAAGATATAAAATTTCTCTTTCTGAGCACAGCCACAGTAGTATCAATTGAGTTTAAAAATTGGCAAAATAATCTAATCTCAGATTATTTTACTCCTTTCAACCCTGAATACAATGGGAATGGAGATGGTGGAAGGCTCATTAATTCATATGAATTTCCTTTCTGAGCAGCTGCAGGTAGCTGAGAGCATAAGGTTACACATATTCCCCCCAAAGCTTTGATTTACTTCAATCCCATTTTTCCCAGTATCTCCTTTATTTCATCTCTGGCTTCTTTCTTCATCTTCTGACAGTTCTGGCTTCACTCTGTGAGTAAATGCCTTATTTGGGTGGGGTTAATACACTGAGTTTTGGTTTGGAAAATTTGTCCTTTCCCTACCCATTTTGGCAGTCAGTGTTACTGACACTCCTTTAGCTTCTACCATAGGTGTTGCTCTTTTCATCTCTCCCAAAAGATGACTCTTTAGGGGAAAGATGTTATATGACCAGAGCATGAGTAGGAAACTGGCAGTGACAACCCATCCTTACCCAAATCCTACATTTCCTCCCTCTCCTCCTAAAACTGTCATTGTCTTTCATATGACGTACATGTGCTTCTCACATCTCAATGCCTCAAATCACCACTGGACATCAGAGACTCTCTGAGACTTTTGTTCAGAAACCACAGATTTGTGGAGTTATGGAATTACAGAATCACAAAACCATTAAGATAAGAAAAGACTTCCAAGATTATTAAGTTCAGCCTTTGAACAAAACCTTAACATCTCCTGAAACAGTTGTCTCTGTCAAAACCTGAGGTACCCCAAGGCACAGCAGGTTGTCTGCTGTTTGGTTTCCTGCTTGCGTTAAAGTGACTGCACAAAGGCAAGTCCTGCTACACAGCATCCGGACTGAGGAGAGGTTTGAGAGCTGAAGGACCTGATTATGATCAGATATACAGGAGGGAAAAGGTGAAAGTATCCCTGTAGGTACTACAGCAAGTTCCCTGCACTATAGTGCCTGGACTTATCTTCTCATATTCAAGATAAGAACACACAAGTGAACAACAAATGATCAAAGAACACTTGCTGATATCTGACCCTCTGTTTTGGGAAGTCATGAGTATGGCTGTAGCTTTAAAATCTAAAAGTCTAAAAGAAAATGGTTTTATGTTTTGTCTTCCTAAAACCAGAGATCAAGCATGAAATATCTTTGTATAATGTAGTATAACTTTTAGAGCTGATGTCAATATAGGTCTGTAACGCATGTAACTACTGTCATTATAATCCCAGCCAGCTCTGTCCTCTGCATTGTACTTCAAAGAATAAAAGCTGGCTAATGACTTCACATATCTCTTTCTGTAGCAAAAGTCTCTCTGAAGCTGGCTGCTGGAAATTATAGAATCAAGCAGCTGCCTACTAAATACCAACAGCTGCAGAAGTGTCTTGCTGAGCCATGGGTAATACGTGCAACTTGCTTTATGTAGAGTTGCTTGGGAAGGAGATTGGCTAGACAGACAGAAAAGAGAATCATTTTCTTTCCTGGTACAGTTTTTAAATCCCCTCTCCCCCTTCCTCTTATGGCTCAGTTTGCTTTTTCATATTAAACAACAGCAGAAATCCATATGATAATATCAGACATAAAATCTAGAGAGAGTGTTTCTCAGGTCCTCCCTTGGCTGGGTAATCCCTTGCTGTCTTCAAAAGAAGAAATATATAGGAGTTTCATATTTTGAAGCTTGCATACATACAGACTGTGACAGTGATAGCTGTGACAAGGATTTGTTTCGGCCAGAAGATACAATTCACCCATGGCTGGTGGTGACACTGCACAGGATGGGGTCATCCATGCAGAGCTCAGCTGCAGCCCAGGCTTCCCAAAAGCAGCAGCTCACTCAGCAGTTCATCATCTTGATGAATATATCCTACCATTGCTGAAGGGGAACATGAGAAATAGCACCTTTTTCAGGCCACACTGCTTTACGGTCTGTCAAAGAACTCACTGACTAATAGCAACCACTGGAGAACTCTAAGGCCTGCTACTTACACAATTTCACATATTTTTGAATATTTGCAATAATCTGGGGATTTGAGCCCTTGCTAATATTTTCCAATGTTCAGATTTTAGGTAATGTCAGATCTGTGGAAGGTAAATTATCTGAAATTGCCTTTAACTCAAGACAGATTATGAAACAAGCAAAATTCAAATTCAAAATAAGTCAAATCAAGACAAAAAAGGATTATGAAGACACAGACATACAGAATCAAGTGGAAATGAGTTCCTGACGACTTAGATCAGGTTTAAGGGAATGTCTTGCCTTGGATGGTTCAGCTAACAAGCTGACAAGCTCTTCATAATCTTCCCAGCTGAGTATTTCTCACATGGCTTGTAATTAGAGAAGAGGCTTGGCATCTAAAAAACAAGAGTGTTTAAAATGCTGATCAAAACCCTGAGTAGATCTTCTCTGTAGATCAATCCTTACTTTTCATGAAGACCTTGTAAGTGGCTACCAGGATCTTTTCATAGAATCACAGAATCAAAGAACGGTTTCAGTTCAAAGGGGACCTTGAAGGCCACCTAATTCCAGTCTCCCTGCTGTGGGTAGGGACACCTTCAAATGGCCCTAGTTGCTCGAAGCCCCACCCAGCCTCACCATGAAGACTTCCAGGTATGGAACATCCACAACTTCCCTGGGTAGCCTGTTTCACTGCCTCACAACCCTTCAAGGATTTTTTTTCCCTAATATCTAATCTAAACCTAGTCTCTTTCAATTTAAACCCTTTTCCCCTTGTCCTGTCAGGATCTTTTCTTGAAAACAGTCTTGCTCCATCCTTCTGCTAAGAATGTACCTTTCTACATTTAGCTTGCAGAAGGCCTAAATTAGGTCACCCCAAAGCCTTCTCTCCAGTGCTAAAGGAGACACTCTGTTGCACAAATTTGACATGAAAATGTATTCATTAAATTCAGGAAGGTGGGAGTGATGAACACCCTGAATTTTCCAGGTCCCAAGGAAAGATAATTTCAGATTTGGTCCCTTCATTCCTCAATTTTTCAGGTCTTGCCAGGTTTATCAGAAGGTCATGTTCTCTCTGTGCCCTGTAAGTGCTCCAAACTGATTATGATGGAAGGACTGCAAGCTGGTGTGGTGTCCAGTGTAGCACTGCAGCTTTGTGTGAGCCCAGGCTGTGCTGGGCACACCAGACTACAGAGACCTGTGTTAAACCCAGATTATTAACAGGGAAACTCCCTGATTCCCAGACTACCCAAAGAAATTCCATACAGCCTGGAAACACAGTACAAATTCAAAGTGTAGTACACGCCAACGGATCCAGACCTGGTGTTTTCCATGGTGTTATGCTCTTACATGTCCAAAGGATCCCTGTGTAAGAGAGATATATAAAATAACAGTGAGGGAGTAACAGCAAAATTTTTCTATCCTGTTGAATGTATCAATTTACCTCCTCAGTTTACCAGCCACTGACCTTCACCCCAGAACAAGAAGGTGTAACCAAGACAGCTTTGCCTGCTGTGTGTGTCCAAAACTCTTTTGAAGTGATGATACTGCACTCCTCTACCCAAATAGCCTGAAAATATAGACCTTTAAAATGAATAAACCATTATTTCCCTGACCTCCTGGGAGGGATAAGACATGATATTCATATTTAGTAGGAAGAAGCCTAATAGGTTTATTCCTGTAATACAGAGATCTCTGCTAATTTTTATGTAGTTTCCCAAAGAGAGCACATAGACACAAATTGAATAATCCCAGTGGTATAATCAGAGTTACAAAAGCAGGGGATTTGGCTTAAAACTCCCACAAAGGCTGACTCTTGAGAACCTTTAACAACCTCACTGCTCCCACCTGATCTCTCAGTGTGGATGGTTGCTGGGCCCTTGCTTCTGACACACAGGGAAAATCTGGTTAGGGTCATTTATTTGAGATTAGCACTAATTAATACATTTAAAGATTAAATTGAGATGGGATAAGGGTTTTAATAGACATCTGTAAGACAACAAAAACCAGATGTGTTTTCCTCAAAGCTTTCCCCCATACAATATATACCAACCTCTCTTTTACATACTTGGGCTTGAGTTTGGTAGACCATAGCATGATGAAAGCATGTTACAATAATATACATTCTGAGAAATAAAAGTTAATTAGGAATCACCCTTATTAAATAGGCAAGGAAATGACAGAATGCCATTTTTTCTTCAGCAGTTTTCTGTCTGTTCTCAGTGATATTGCTACTGGTGGGAAACACAGTCTTCTAAACAATTTCCCAATTCTTCCAAATATTGTTGTCTAATAAACCACATGAAATAATCTAAAGATACTATACTCTTTAGATGCTTAGCTAGTGCTCATCTTCCTTAATGTCATTTTTGCAATAATTTTTTATTCTGATAAATATAGTGTTTTAAAAAATAGCATCAGCATGCAAATAAGAAGTCTGGCAACTGTGTCTGTCAAGAAAGTGTCCAATTACCTGGTTGGAATACCTGATTAAAGAATACCAGACAGAGTTTAGTCTTCCTCAGGCCAAAAGAGAGGAAATGTTCTGGTGCTCTGGATTGATAGAAATACAAATCTAATAAAAACCAGGCCCTGCCTTCTATTCATACTCCATTTATTCTCCACAGTTACACCACATCTGTGCTAGGCTCTACCTGCCATCATTTCAAGACTGTAAATTAACAAGTAGAAAGCAATTTGTGCTGCTAAGTTTATGTGCAATTTTCATTCAGAGTTTTATTGAAACTTAAGAAAGAAAAACTATTCTGCTAAAGAGGGTGGCAGGGAAGAAACAGATAGAACCACATAAGGCTGAGTTAGAGAATTTACCCAACAGTGATGTCTGCTGAGTTGTAACAGGCAATAATACAAGAATAACAAAAAGACCATTAAAATGAGATCACTCTCATCAAGTGCTGCTCTTCACAATCTCCCTTTCTGCGTGTCCTTTTCTGCCTTGTAAATGTCACATGTGTTAACTAGACGTAGAAATCATATAATATTAATCTATGGAAGAAATAATGAAAATACAGGCATTTCTTGATAATCAGATCATTTTATGGAAGAAAAAGCTCAGGTAAAATGCAATGATTCAGGAAACAATTTTATGTGGAGTCAGATATTTGCTATAATTCAGTGAATAAATAGATGGTGTTTCCACCAGTTATCATCTGGCATGTACCAACACAAAGACTGTTCAGAAGACTTGCCTTGCCCAGGTGTTGCCACGCGCTTTTCAGGATCCATCGTCGCCCAACCCTGAATAAAAACAGGCCTTTCATAGTGTTACTGTAATTTTGTCCTGGAAGTTTTCATGATCAGGTCAACTGAATAAGTACACGCAACCTTAGGGTAACTTTAAACCATGATCTGATGGTTTAAATGATATTTCAATATGGCAACATCAAACTGATGTAATGGATAATCCTGCCTCCAACCCCAGCCCCTTCATCACCAGCCTGTCAGAGTTTCTTCCTCAATCTGGAGACAAATCACTAAGTGTCTGCATGCAGGCTATAAAAATGAGAAGATAAAATATACTGACCAAGGTACATTGGCCTTGTTCACTTCCAGAAGATGCGATAAAATTCCCCAGCCAATTCCTCTGGTCAGAGGCACAACATGCATTTTCTACTTTGGTTGGGATCATTATGACCATCTCTATATTCTTTTTCTCCTGCTTCTTCCTCCCAAATTCTGTGAAACTTAGTCTTTGTAGACTTCTCTTCAATTAGAGTTCATACTTAGAATGACATTTGAATTATTTTTTTAAAGAAAACAACAGCCTGAAATATCAGCCACTTTTCTTCATGCAGTTGCTATGCGAATATCAAAACATCTTTCCCAAGTCCGTTCTCCTGGCCAAGACATCACATTCAATGATGCGCATAATTTATTTGTTAAAACTCATCAGTACTAAGCACATTTTATGATTTTAATATAGCCCTGACAACTGGTTGAATGATACGGCAAAAGGTGAGAGAACCTGGATGGAAGAGAGGAACAAATAAAGAGAAGTTCTGTCTTTTGCTATTGCTGTGCATCCTCAATACATAGCACAGCTCATGAATATGATTCCCTCTAAATTCCAGCTGTCATGGAGCTGTCAGTGTCTTCATGCTGAAGACAAATTTCTTGCTAAACCACTCACTCATCTCAACTGCATGTAATGCTCATGTTGCTAAATAACTGCATTAAATGATTTCTTTAATACTTGTGAATTGTGTGAATATGCAGCAGTATTCCCACAGAGATCTGAAATTTGCTACCTTAGCAACAAAATCATGTTAATTTAATGTCTGTGTTTACTTTCACTTATTTCTTCAGAAGTTTTACAGGAATGAAAATATAATTATACATTCCTAGTTCCTAAATCTGGGCTTTTAGGTTATGCAAGAGTCAGGATAGATAATATCATAAGCAGGTCACACTGCTATCACCTCCAGCTCACCTGAGCAGAATCCTCTCAAGATCAGATGAACACAGGCTGATATAATTGCCTGCCAGCTCAAATGGGATTTGGCCTTCACTGAGATTTATAGATTATTTCCTTCTCAGGAAAGGACAGTTCTGTGTGGGATCAACTTGCCACAATCTGTACTGTTAAGCTGTTACACTAAAATGATATTTCCAACTGTGCTGTATTGCAGAACTTATAAAATTAATTTAATTTAAAAGGTGTGTTAATTAACACTTTTATTTTGGACTTAGATTAAGAGTTCATGAAACATGTTAAGGGCTTAATATCTTCCACACCACCTGTGGGGTGTCTGGGAGTTATTCAACACGACAACATAGCTCAGCCCATAGATTATCCAAGGGCTCCTTGTCGAGGAGAAATCCTCTTATAATATCAGTGATTTAAGAGACATCTTAAATCAGAACTAACCCTGAATTTTAAGACGAGGATTAATACAATATATCTTGTTAAAAAATTATATGCTTCAAATAAATCAACATGTTATAAATAATATTAATCTTTTCTTGGCAACCTTGGTCAAAGCAAATGATTCCTTTTGTATTTCTTGTTTTTCAAAAAGGATTTGTTATATTATTTTTAATGTAAAAATGTACCAGGGCAATCAATACCTCAATAAGGATCTCTTAATACTGAGAGATGTGAAACTGAAAGCAGCAGAAACTTGTTGTCACCTGCAGCCCCAAAGAAATCAAGTATATGAGACATCACAGAATATTCTCACTTGAAAGGGACCCACAAGAATCATTGAGTCCAACTGCAAACACTACTCCATAAATTATAGAAATCCAGTAAACAGGACCATTAGGTTTTTTCTGTTGGCTTTTTTATAAATGGAATTAGGAGCCTTGGCCCCACCTGTGCCCATGGTGCTATTTTCCCTGAGTTCCAGAGGGATTTCACCTAGCACAGCTCAGCTGGGAATTGGAAATATACACAGCAGATATTGGTGGGGTTTTTGGGGGTTTTTTTAAACTTTCAAGGGGTGATCCATTATCTCCAGGGACAGATTGTTTTATTGTTTTTAGGAAGCAATTAAAAGCCAGAAGTGCAGTACCTTGGTGTGTGCACAGGAATGAGATAAATCCAGAGCACAGGAAAAGGCAACTCCAGTGACTGTATCCAAGCCATTTAATTAAATTTTGCATTGTCTTGCAGTCACACATTTCTGAGGGTGACCTGAAGTATCTGAAACAATGAATTAGAATGTGCTACTCTGTTAATTTATTTTTTTTTTTCTATTTTTAAGAGAGGACCAAAAGGGTCTCAGCACTGGCAAGCAAGAGGAATGCCCTTGCATTTTGGCATGAGCTAACTGGTACAGAAACAAGGGAGGCTCAAGCAGGACTCTCTATCAGTCTGTTAATATCAACTGAAAACAGCAAGGCTGCATCATGCTTCCTAACTCACTTAAACAGGGCAGACAGGGGAAAAGGAAGAATCACTGCTTAGCAACAGCATTTCAGTCCATTACAGATGGATTGTGCCACTCAGCAGGACCATGATCCCTTCCACCCCACTGCGGGTGAGGAGGCAAACACATCAAAAAGCAAATGCATGAACTGTAGTCAAGCTTTCATGAGGCTGAATTCTAAAGTAATACCTCAAGAGTTGGTCCTAGTCTCTTCTTTTTTCAAAGATGTGACTGGATTTTTGCCCATTGACTCTTTGGGGCCTGATGGAGCTGGGAAGAGCTTGTTATTCACAACTAGGAAATATGAAGAAAAATATTAAATAAAATCCTGCTTTCTAAGCAGCTGGGGGCACAACATGGATGTAAACATATGGAGTGTCTTACTTCACCTTGCAGAAGGGAAAAAAGCACTGAGATCAGAAGGAGCAGAGCAGACTTACAGCTGTTGCTTAATTCTAGAATCATGAGCACAGGTTCCCTCTTTTCCTCAGTGCACACACACAGTTCCCCCCTGTGCATCTACTGGCTCCAAAAACTGTCCCAGAAATCCATAACGTTGCTTTGATTAAGGGTGACAAAGTCAGCAAAATGCAGAGCAAAGTGGCAACTCTGTTTCTGCTCCAACCAGAAAAAGCAGCATCAGCAGGTTCTTAACGCCCCATTGACTTCTGCATGATGGCAATGCAGATGGTACAGTGAAAAACCAGCAGTGAGAAGAGCTACACAAAACCCAGAATTTTAGGATCATTCTGCAAAGTTCCATCCTGTTGAAACACATCTGTTCAGCTACAGAGACAAGCTGTGCTAGCTGCAGATTGATCTAAAATAGTATGAAAAAGGGATGCTACAGCCTGCATTAGCGCAAGTGGGGGGCTAAAGCAAACACCACTAAACAGCAGTCAGGGTTTGACTTTGGGCTCACTTTGACCCACATGAGAAGGAGCAAAGCAGAACAAATAGCTTGAACAGTGCAGTGAAGTGCATCAGGAAACAGGTCAAGCCATACAGCACTAGTTTAGTCAGGGATTATATAAAGGTCTATCAAATTGATTTCATATCCATCTGTATTCTGTGACAATTTTCTCTATAAAAAAAAAAAAAAGGAGTTTAAAAGAGTTGCTTCACCTCACAAACATTTATTAATGAGCTGTATCCTGCTGTTTATATATATGTGCTGAATTTCTTTAAAAAGTTCACAGATATTTAACCTGGTACTGTGACATGTTTAGGGTTCTGAAATCTATACTAGGAAAGGAACATAATGATGAATATCTCTGCTTCCAGAAGGTAGAACATGAGACTACAGATGGGACTGGAAAACAGCAGCACATACATACTGCAGCTACTAGTGACTGCAAAAAAATATTTCAGATCTCTGCCTTCTGTGTAGGGGGAGAAGCACATCTGCATCTCCTTTCAACAGGGCCCTTTGCAGTCCTACCCAGTAACTCCTGTGCTGCCTGCAGAGCTGCTCAGATCTGGGGATAATTCATGGGAATATCCAGGTAATGCAACCAGGCACAGACCAGAGTTCAAGTGCTTTAAAAGGCCAAAGGCAAGGGAACCCTCGGGCACATTCACTGGTGCAGACCTGTTGTTCTGTTGGGATTTGTCTTAATGTTTTTCTGAGAAAAAAAAAAATGCTAGAGAAGAAAATGAAAGGCTTAAATAAAACTGCATACAAAAAAAAAAAAAAATAGAAAGAAAATCCAAGTAAGCAAACAGAAAAGTGGAAAAGTGAAATCACTCATCTGCTATCACAGACTAAAAATCAGTTAGAAGTAATAAAAGAACATAAAGAAAAAGCACTGCTTTGCATCACAGGAAAAAGCTTTTAATAGTAAATTAATTCCATGTAATGCATTTATTAATGATCAAGATAAGGGGAAAAATGAAACGGACAATTTTTCCTCAGCTGAAAATAATTTAATACAGTGTGGGCCAAAGAAGGAAACAGAAGAGCTCCTTCCTCAGCCCAAAGCAACAAATGTAATGCATAGAAAATGCCCAGTGATCTATATGGAGATGAATGATGTCAAGTCCTAGGATGAGTCCAAACAGACTAAAGTGGTCTCAAGAACAGTAAAGCATCCTTGTTAAAAGCCAGTGAACCACATCATTAACAGGTGATGCAGGTACTATATACATATATGCACACACCTATGGATAACATGCTTCTCTATTATGACTTTACTTAAGCCCTTCATACAGTTTTATTCATAATTGTGTTCTAATTCCTTTTTATTTTAAAAAAAGGTTAAATGGAAATGTTGAAAATCATATAAAAATGGTCCCTATAGAAGACATTAAAAATGCACTTGTCAGAGAGAACCAATAAACATTAGAGACAGTGAAAAGATGAATCAGATAATTCTAATTTTTAAAGCAGACACTTATGTCTTCTGCTAACTTACTAAAAGGTAACTGAAAATGTAGTTACTCGGGAGAATTTTTAAAAATTATTTTAAAAATCAGACTAATCCAATGCAGATCACTACCACAACTCAAAAAAGCAGTTGGATTAATAGAACAAAGACAGCAGTGGCCTAGTTAAGATTAGAAACAACTAAAAAACAAACAAAACAAAGATTTAGATACACAGAGACGTGCATCATTTAGAACTGGTGAGAAAACATTTTAAAATACGCATTTAATTAAAAATTGGCCAGACAGGATTTCTTGTGCCTTTCTCTAAAGAATCTGACTGCTTCAAGCATGCAAGAGCAGAGTGACAGGTTTCCCCTGGGGTGATGTCTGCTCTTTCTGCCTGTGCTCCTAAACTGGGTAATTGGAAATTGACATAAAATTCTTTGACTTTAATGATGAAGAAAAATAGTGCATATTCTGCTGGATTTTCTTAGACAATAATATAAGCAATTAAGGTTTTGGGAAAGCTTTGTTCTACTTGTTTTTTATTCCCCGCTGTTTCCAGATAAACATACTGATCCTGCGCCTGACTATACTCTGCCCCTAAAATTGTTCCCCGGCAGAGCAGTACGAAAGAAGGGCAACTAAATTCCCTCACAGCCCCACATATTGCATAGGAAAAATGCATGTTTACTCGGGTTTTTCACAGTCATCATTTTCAAAGATGCCAGGAGAATACAGATGTTGATTTATTGACTGTAATAACCTGCAGGATATTTCTTAGCACTCTAATTTAACAGCCAGCTGTATTTCCAATTCTAAAAATTTTAAGAACACATTCTCACTTTCTTCCAAAAAATGCAAGTGAAAACAAAGGGGGGAAAACACATTGGCAATTCCAGAAGAAAAAAAATCTCATATATATATAGGGAAAAAAATGCTGTAAGTTGCTAGGTGACAACATTTTTACCTGTTCTGTCAAAGTATTTGCAAAATACTTACAGCCAAGAACATGAAAGTTTCCACTTCTTATCAGTCCTATATCAGGTGAAAATATTCAAAAATATATAAAATCATGCTTGAGAAGCAACCCAGCATTGCAAGCACCAGCTAAAAAATGTAAGACAACCTATGAAATTTAGAACTGCAGATAGAAGATTATGAGATGAGATTAAATTGATTAATATCTCATGTATATCGTGGGAGAATAACCAAAAGGAAAGATAAAACTGCTCAGCATTCCTCACATTCTCAGGTGAGGTGCTCTGAATTTTCAGTGTGAGGTGAGAGCAGAAGATACAATTTTAGCATCCACACACAAGTTAAACATCACCAGGTTGGATGCCAGCAGTTCTCTACTGGAGCAGCACATAAAATACAGGGCAGACTTGCAGGAACTCCACCACCTGAAACAAAAAGCAGTTGGAAGGATTCTGGAAAAGAGCAGAGAAATGGTGCCATGGATACCAAGGTGGTTTTATGCAAACAATTAAAATCATTATATATACCTTGATTAAGGGATTACTGAAGCAAGATGCAGTGAAATGTCAACACATTAAAACAGAGAGATGTACAGAAATCAAAATTTAATGACATTTTCTTCTTCCAGCGGATTGTCTTAACTCTGAAAACAGAGTTTTGACATGTAAAAATCAACTGAAAACCTCACATTCTTTATTATTATACATAAAAATTAATATATGTAATTAATATTAAAACATTTTTTCTTTGATGAATTATGCACATTCTCTTTAAAGTTATATTTGATCTAGTCATGCAGACCCAGAAAAGGGGGAACTGAAAAACCAGAAGAATCATTTTCATACAAAATGAGATGTGCTGTGACAATTACTGTCCAGAACTTAACCTCAGCTTCTGACATCACTACCACGTTACTGAAAACTGACAGAACAGAGAACAAAGGCAGTGCAATCCTCCATCCAGGGAGGGATCAAACACCATGATCGCCCTGACCTGCACGGAGATGCCAGCCCGAACCTTGAACACTTATGGCAGCATTCCTGGCTCTGGGTCTGCTGGCAGAGGAGAGATCACCAGTGGAGGGGCCATTCAGTATAGCTTTCAAAACAGAGATACTAGAAAGCATATATGAATAATCACCCTTTTCACATAATGTAGCACAATTGTGGTGCTGCACTACACCTCGCAGTATGAGTGGTGTACTTGGTGGCTAGAGGAAAATAATTGGATTCTCTTGGCTCTCCAAAGTGAGCACAAATGAGACAAACCAGAAAACAGGAATTATATCTCATTTACCACAGTACAGTACAGTAGTGCCTGATTGCTTTCTTAATCACTTTTGTTCTGTACGGAGCATCTTTCTTAATCATTCTTTTACCCTATACATAACAACCCCCATATAATTATACTGCTTTAACATTATATTCTTTTGGATTAAGGAAGCACCTCCTCTGCTCTTAGTGACAATTATTTCACTCTATAAAAGAAACTGGTTACTTTTCCCCAGCAACAGAGCTGACGTCCATTGTGATATCTAAAATATTGCTTGATTAGTTAAATGGTGATCATTTTCAGAAGTCACTGTGTGATAATTTTCTATCTGTTTTGGTTTCATGCTTTTAATGAATTTGTCTCCAAGTGTGAGGTCTAAGAATTCCATGTTAGGTTTTAAGCCTAAAACTTAACAAAATAATGGAAACTACACCAAATTTCTTTGCTTAACACAAAACTCAGTTATGTTTATCTTCACTGCTATTTGCCACCTCTGAAAATGGCTCCCCATTACATGTTTCTCTCACCATATTTGAATGCAATTTTTAACTCTGTAACTCTCAAAGTTCACCAAATGTTACCTGTCTGCAGCTACATGGTGGGGTTTGATGGTCCTGCTCTGGTTGCAAGTGGGCATACAAACATTCTGGAAACAATTAGCAAAATGCCAATAAAAATAAATGCCTCTGTCAGCATCAGCAATGAAATGAATGGATAAATAGGTGATGCCTAATCTTCTCCTCTCTTTGGAGGTTGTTAACATTGGAAAAATCAGGGATGCTATAAAGTACTATATATACTCTAGGGACAGAGTATTAAATGGTGGAGGCTGAATTGCTGCTGACTGCAGTACTCTGCAGCTGGAGATCCTGCTCTCTCTGAGGAGTTTTTATAGACAACGAACAAGCTAACAAAACATACTTGCAAAAAGTCTGCATTTACAATTTGCAGGAAAAATTACCAAAATTGAAAAAAGTTTGACAAATCATGAGGCCAAGATCCCTACAGCTCATAAAAGCTCAATGTGCCCCATTCTGAAGCAGGATGCCTTTGATCTTTCATGTATTTAACACTGAATCAGTCTATCCTGTTTTGCTTTTAGAGGTTGGACTCCGAGGGATTTACAACTGGTGATAGATGATTCATGGTTGAATAGAATTGGTCCAGAGCAAAGCAAGCAGAGTATGTGCCATTTCTTCAAGGGAACAATATTGAAATCAGCCTCTAGGGTCCCTCCTAATGGAAATACTTCTTCTTTGATGAGGAATATTGATGTAACAGCAATGGCTCTTTAAATTAATTAGTGGGTCAATAATCTGCTGATGTCTACAGACTATGAAATCCTAGTATTCAAAGAACTGAGAAGTCATATCAAAAACTTTAAATGCTGAGCTAATCTATTCAATGATGAGTTGAAACTCAATGCAAGAAGAGGCAGAGCTGTAATAGGAACTATTTGTTCCAACATCTGTGTTGCTCTTCCAAGACTTCATAGTAAACAAATAAGCACAGTAAAGTCTCTTCATGTCTAAGCAATTATTTCAGCTTTTCTTTTTTTTTTTAAGAACTAAGCACTAAGTGCATCTGGCTGAGTCTGACAAAGTAATCTTCAAATATAAAAATTCATAAACGAATAAATGAAACAGAAAATATTTTCATTAATTGCAATTATGTAGAGAATATCAGCAAAACTCAAAGTAACAGTACTGCCTTTAAGTTCTTAAAGAAATAAAGGTACTTTTTTTTTATTCTTAGGTTCTCTTTATCTATAAGTTTATCCTTAAATACCGCTTCAATATTTTTCCATGCGAAGAAATTATTATGCCACTTATAACATGTACTTTTAAATTAACATGAGTAGGTATTTCAGGTTTCTTATTCCCCCTTGTGGAACATCCTATGAGATATTCTATTTAATCTCTCAGGAAATCCTTAAACTTTCCTCATCTTTTTCATGTTTTGACAATTCTTTTTTCCTCTCTGACCTTGAAGACAGTAATTTTTATATACTCTGGGCAAAGCAATGTCATATATAATCTACTCTCATGTCTCATCTTAGCCCATTAGATGCTCTGTCCTACTCTTAAACAGAAAATAATATTCATAGTTGTTGTCCTGCTCCTGAAAACATTCCTGGGTAAAAGCTCACCTTTTCCAAAGCAAAATATGAAAAGTGACCACAGCAATCCCAGTGCAATATTTGTTCCTGACCTGAAGCTGATTTTGTCTCCTTGAGCCACATGGCTCCCAACCTACCACTGCCCCCACTCTGCTGCAGTGTTCCTTTCCCACTGTCACTGCTTGCACTTCTGATCCATCCCTGGCTTAGGCTCCAGGATGGGTCTGGAGCAGCAGAGCATCCTCAGCTTCAGTCTGACAGAGGCGTCTGGGCCCCAGTAACAATGTTTGCTTCTATTTTATGGGCTACTAAACCCCACAGCCATCTCTAGGACAGTCACTGTGAGATGATCAGAGAGGGCAACCGACCTCATTTCCTGCTGCCTGAGTCTCCTTCCCGATGAATGTGCAGTCCCTGAGCAAGCAGGAAACAGCAAGAACCTCCTCTAGGTTCCTAGGTGAGCAGGAAGCCAAATCACTCAGAAATGTTAATTGAAAATGCCTCATAGTTTTCTTTCAGCTCTTTCAAAGTCACTGGATGAACGGAACAAATCTCTTGCCCAGTTACAGGTTTCTGACAAGAACCAACAGCAAAGGCTTAGAGAAAACAAGACATGAACAGGGAGTAGTGCTGTGAAGTTTTCCCCACTGCATACTCCAACCTTCTGGCAAAACACAATTCAGAGAATTCCTAAACCAAAGTTTGTATCTGCATGTTTCTTTTTAATTATACTTTTTTTTTCATTAATACATCTTTGGGCCTTTTTTAGCTGTCAAGGTCCATATCATGTGGTATTAATGTGGTGCTTCTGCTGGGTAACAATTTTCTTTCTTGCATGCTCTATAAACCAGGTGTGATCATTTGAATTGTTGTCATGTTAGTCCCATCATGTGACAAATAAAAAACAGTTGCTCCTTACTCACTTTCTGCATGGTGTGTATGGTTTTATATATTTCTTTCTGTTCAATCTCCCTTTAGCAACTGTTTGGTGTTTTTTATCATTTTCAGCATTCTGTAGATAAAACCAAAGATACAAAAAAGGTGAACCCACAGTGAATTTCGAGTGGCATAGTGATATTTTCTGATTTTTCCACTGAAATACTCCCACTAATTTTTTAATACACCATCTGTAGTTTTGACCATTGCTGAACACTGAGTTGACATTTTTTCCAAACTACCCACAAAAATGCCAAGATATATTTCCTGAATTCTAATAAATAATTTACAGACCAATTTTCTTTGGTTTATTTAGGGTTGATTCCCTCTCTTCTCCCCCTTTCTCCCATTACTTTTCACAAATCAACAGTGAATTTCATCTGCAAGTGTATTACAGATCTTTCAACCTCATTAGATTCTCTTGCAACTTCTCACAGCCAATTTTTGTGTTTATAAACCAGAATAACTTCATACTGCCTATAGACACTTCATTTGTCCTCATTGCTTTGCCAGATTCTTTGTGAATCTTTATCCTAGCCTAAAAGATCTAGATAAGATTTAGAATGATATCCTTGTAATTATGAGTTTTTCTCCACCTTTATCAACATGGGGGACATGAGAAATACAGTAAATAAAAAGGAAGGCTTGAAGGAAAAGAGAGTAACAGAGTTGTATCTGAGACTGCTTTTGTCCAAGATTATACTTCAAACTATTTTCAGACCAAATTTACCTCGTTTCTCTTCCATCTTTGTAACTGGTATATCAAGCTAAAGTCTAAACTATTGATAAAGGTGGGAACTGAGAGGAAAAAAGAGTATATGTAGTTATAGAAGATTGCACCATGGTGTCAGCTCCATCCCAACTAAAATGAGATTAAAGAGAAGGGAAGAGAATCAGTGCAATTGCTGAAGAGAACGGTTTAGTCATCCAAGGCATTACTGGCCCAATGACTCTTTTTGTTATTTAATAAAAATGGGTTTTTACTCGATATAAAAGTAAGTTTTTAATTAAGGTAAGAAAACTCTCATTTATAGCTCCAAGTATATTGTTCAGCATGTAACAACATTTCTGTGAAAGCAAAGGATTTTTTCCTGGTTTTTTGTGGTACCTAACTTATTTTGCTGCCAGAACTTCATTCTGTCTGTACACCCATTCTATAAAGTACACCTTATTAAAATGATGATAAATTCCCTTCCTCCTTTGGATACCCGCTTCATTTAATATAGAATACATAAATGCTTCAGCAAAAGAAACAATGATCACTAGGAGAGCTCACTTTTTTTCTTATCCCTTCAAAGCAACATTTCCTTTTTACGTGTTTTCCCACTGCAGTTATTTCTATAGCATTGAAAATCATAATCTGTGAGCATTTCATGAGCCATAATGAGTTCTCGTAGTATCATCCTGGGAGATGCTGTAGATTTCAGATTTCCTCACCAACCAATCCCTTTCCTTTCCACAATGAACAATACAGTGAAAAATAAGGTAATTAGATAACAGTGGTTCAGTACTGTGTGGCATGTTGTAAAAAAATAGGAGAGAAAACCTATAATATTCAGCTATTTGGTGTTCTAAAGTGCATATTTTTTGCAATGCATAAGGATGATACTGTTATATTTCAATACACACCTCTGTAAATTCTTCAGTTTTCGCAAGTCAGGGCAGATTCACATTAAAGTCCATTAATTTAATCTACTAAAGGCCATAAAAATTCAGAGGATGCTGGACCATTCCTAACCTCAGAATTTACAGAAACCTTGTAACTGAGAAAAACTTACATTTCACTGAAAAGCTCAATCATGCCAGAGAAGCTTTCCACTGCTGACACACCAGAGTTATTTGGAATATTCATTTTATGGAAAAAAACAAAATTGACTTAAGGTAAGGTAGAAATGCTTAGTGTGAATTCACAGAGGATCTATATAAACTTGAGAGTCATTACAAATAACATCTCACTCACATGTCCCATTTCTGACTGACTCTTTTCTTGATCTATTTTGATACATTTTTCAGGAAAGATACCAGTTGTTAGTATCTGTTATTTATGAATGCAAGTCTAACATTATAGATCATACAAGTTTCCAAGTGTTTCAGTGCCTATTCCCTGCTTTAAAATGAACAAGAAAACAGAGCATCCTATTTCCTTTTATTCTCTGTCTTTTAAATCATACTCCCTGCCTATTTCTTCTGGAGCTTCCGCACCTTAAAAAAAGTTTTAAATCATATAGTTACAGCCTTAGATCTCATTCAGGTCCCAAATAAATATTTATGCATATAAGACCTTATAAGCAATTAATCCAGAACAAAACCTCTTTTTGTGTTACCTGTGAAGGCCCTAGTTTTGTTAATGCAAATAATAGTGCTGTGTCAATGCAGGTAACATGGTACAGTTAACCATAAAAGATGCAGAAAAGGCCTGCTCCAAACCTTGAGTCCACCTGAGCAGTAATCTGGTAATACAATCAGACCTGGCTTCCTTTTTCTTGGTTACTCTTCCCCTGTGCTAGATGTTTCTAGCCACGTGCAAGTCCCTTAACTCTGCCCCTCGTCACTGCCTACAGGAGTGTTTGCTGCTTCTCTGAGAACTTTCCTACTGAGACAGTTTGTCAAGTAAAAGATCTCCCCTGCTTCAGTCACACAGGAACCCTCTGGCTGGGGGTGGGAAGTAAAAACCTTGCTGCTTAGAGACGGCAGCAGAGAAAAAATGCCCATCCCCTCCTGCCCTGCCCCTGCAGCAAGTCTGGGAGTCCCAGGAACCCTCAGCTAGAGATTGCCTTAGCAACCATATGTTAGGGGAGACAACCTCCATCTGTTTAGCCTTCCTGTAAATAAAACTGAGATCTTGTGAAGTCTAGCAGTTGAAGGAAAATGGGAATTCTTTCCCTGTACTTATTTTCAAAGTATTTTCTCTTTGCCTAACCGCACAGGACTCCACAAACAGACTGGACATTAGTTGCTTATCAGCCCATGAAATATAGGTTGGAAAGATGTCACTTTGTAGGTGTCAACCTGAAAGAGACTCTTTCTGCCAAAGCAGAGCAGGCTATTTCCCTGCTGAACAAGTTGCAGGAAAGGAGGATTGCCTTTGGCATGGGCAAGGAAAGAGACAGGTCCAGCCATCCAGGTGTGTGTCTGCATATGTGAGTACAATTTCAAAGCAAACAAAAAAGGTGGGATTTCGGTAACACCTGTAGAAGGTCAGTTCCTTTCCTCCAATTCCTTTCCTTTTCAAAGTCAAAGATGTCTGTCTTGTGAGGACTGTTTGTCTTTGCTACTGAGGCATGCTGTGAGTATTCTCACCAGGACCTATGGTATGGATTGAAAAGTACCAGTACTGTGCTTCTCGAATAATTAGAAGAAGCCAAAAGATAAAGATGAATTCAGAAAGGAAACAGCTGATGTCTTACCAGCTGCTCAGCATGTTCTTTCATCAACTCAAAAATATCCTCATTTGATTTGTGTGCAGGAACATTCTACTAACATTCATTTGAATATTTGAATTCCAGACTCTTACCTTACTTTTCCTTTCCTTTACTACCTCAATCTTGTTTCACACTAAAAGGCATGAAGCACTTTTATCTAATTATTTGACACACTATAAAAAATTGTCCTAACTAGCATTTTTTAAAACGAGGAGTTCACAGAATACCTTTGACATTAAACCTTTATGCATTTGAAAGGATATATTTAGGTTTAGGAGTTGGGGGGATTAAGGGATTAATGTAAATTGCTCAGATAATGATATAAAAACCTAGAGGATATTATTCAAACACACTAAAATAATGCATTTTTCCTGCCTCTGTAAAGACAACAGTGTAAAATCCTGAACCTTCTCTGAAGTTCAGACTACAGAGGGATGCTGATCCTTATGAACCTTAGCATACACAGTAATAACACTCTTTAATAGAGTATTATAATTTTTAGCATAAAAATTGATTCCTGTCTAGACGTGTACTAAATCTCTGAAGCAGTAGTTTGCAATGCCTGATGGGTAAATTGTTTGCCTCAACTCTAAGACTGGCCATTTTCCTGCTTTACTGAAATACTGTGAAGTAGAGATACACACGGAGCAAACATGAAACTCTGTAGTAGCAGGATAGAGCTCTGAATGCCTTACTCTTTCCCTGAATATTCTGATCCTTTTATTATCCACTGTTGAGCAGTCTAGGCAAAGGTGTTTATTATTGTGGCAGCTCTATAATACTATAGATTTCTAAAGCTTACACCATAACTGCCAATCTCCCCCTGTACCATCTGCTTTTCCCCCCTCGTTCTTCCTTAGAGCTCAGCTGCCAGCATTGTGCCTTCAATATTCTGCACAGAAATAAGGATGATTCCAGCTGGGATATTTGGAAACATAAATAAATACAGCAGTTCCCTCTCTTGTGTTGAGCTCAGAACTTCTGAGTCCAGTAAACAAATTTTAATGACTCCAATAAACCCTGAATCCAGATTAAGGTGTCTGAAGAGCAGAGGTAGGGAAGAAGTTAACAGCAGCAGGACAATCAGGCAGGGCTGTTAGAGCAAGCCCAGCCCTCCCAGGCACTGCATCTTGTCAAAATTGCCAGTCTTAGTAGGAAAATGAATCAAAACTGGCTTCTGAGGGTCAAATTAATTTGCCTGCCCTTCAGCACAGTCCTTGCCCTCATAACCCTGTAATACATGTGTAAAATAGTGTCACTTTTTCCATGATCTGGGAATTAAGTTACTACAATAAGGGTCAATTCTATCTCTGTGAGACTTAATGTAATATTTAGAGCTCTCTCAAAGGCTTTCCACACTTGGGCACAGGCAATCTGTGAGGTTGAGCTTGCTTAGACCTGAACTACAGAGCAAAAAAAGATGAAAAATTTTCCTTTCATTTGTCAGCAAACCTGAGTAAAAAAAAATATTTCAAGGAAAGTCTGAATCTTTTTCTTGTACCACATTAATAGCATTGTATTTTAAGTTCAAGGCAGTTAAACCAAATAAACCCACTGAAATAATTGAGATGATGCTGAGGGTCAAAAGTGGCATGGAAACCTCTGCCCATGCCACTGATGCCTATACTGTAAATAACGGACCCTTGTGGAAGGAAACACGATGGAGATATAATGATTTTATTAGAGAAAACGTAATTTAACTCAATACTTCTGCGAAAACCAAGCACTTTTTGTGAGGGAACCACAAAGATTTGATGAGCTTAGGCCCATAATAAATTTCTCTACAGTATATTTGTTCAAACTAGAAATCTCTTAGACCTAAGTTTGAGTTGATGGAAAGATTTTCTACTTATAGAGAACAAGCTTAATGCAATAGCTCTGTATCCTGTAGGGATTGTAGGGATCTCACTATTTATGCACTTTTTGTGTACAATTCAAACTTCCTTGTGTGTACAAAAACTTATTTGGAAGACTGCATGTCTTTGAACAGCCAGTGTGAGTATAACCTCTAACTAGACACATAGAACAACACACTCCCTCACCAGATTTCAAATTCTCTCAACTGCTTATGCCATTATTAATCTAGTGGTTACCACCACAAAAGGCAATTTTCCCAGGAAATCACAGATCACCTTCACCTACCTCCAACAAAAGGTATAAAATTACTGAATAAGTCTAGGGAATTCAAGCAATTGCCATTAGAAGGGCTGAGAGGAGATTAAAAAATTTAATATACTAGGAAGATGTGATTGGAGAGTGGGCCAGTCAGTGAACTTACACCATTTTGGCTATCACTTATATGGGGCTGATGTAATTAATAGTGAAGAAGCTCATGAAACCAGCTGGGCACTAAAGCAAGTTATGAGGAAAGCACTGTCCTTCACTGAACTTCAGGGCAGTAACCACCTGCTCAGAGGCAGCAGTAAAGACAGAGGGAGCACTTTTATCTCAGGCCATTACAGCTATTTCTCTGCAGTCACTGTGCATTTTAATGATTGCTCTTTGACAAACAGCAATTAGTATGCTGAAGAGCTTGACAGACATCTAAAGAAAAAGTATTTCTCTTATCTGTTGGAAGGAAAGGATGAAGTTATGAGTGAGTTGAAATCTCCCAGAGAAGATGGAGAAGTAGAAGTGAAAAAGAGAAAACTTTTAAAAGGTGTCAGGGAATATGAAAGGCATCATAACAATGAACCCCTGAAAATTAGGAAATAAACCTTGTACAAGCAGAGAAAAGAAACTTTAGATGGGCTTTACCAAAGGAACAAAAAGGCAAGCAGAGGTCAGGAAAGATGGGTGTGCACATGATCCAGGAGCAGATTCCAGCAGGTTCATAAACTCTATCCAAAGGATGCTTTAATCCTTATGACAGCAGTGAAAGGAAAATAAATGTGTGCAGGTTTTTCTTTGTGCAGATAAAGCAAGAGCCAGTGGTGCTTTTAAAATTGCTTGTTCCTCTATTGGAAACTCTGTCACAGTGGTTTTCCAAGCTGGTTTTCCAAGCCTGGATTTGTGGGTGAAAGGAGCTCAAATTAAAGAATTCCAGAAGTGTTATTTTTACACTAGCATGGTAGTTGCACTGGGGGCTTCACTCTGGCTCCTTCATGGCCCTTACTTTCCCTGTATTTTTTTTCTTTTCCAATTGTTTGACATGCACATCATTACTGCTGACTTAGTGCTTTCAGCTGTATTTCAGCAAAAAACAGAAATACTTTCAAAATTCAAGAAAACCCAGAATATACCACATAAGATCCTACATACGATGATTTTTAGCAATTCACAGTCACTTGGTCCATAAAAACCTTCTTGAAAAAAATACCTTCCTGTGAATTTTTTTTAAAACATTTTTTTCTTTAAAGATCTTTTTTTTGTCCCTGGAGAGCTCTGTTTCCTCCAGACTATCCAGTACAGAGAGAGAATCTGTGTGCTGGTACCTGCCTTGCAGTGAGGCACCTGGCACATACGCAGCAAGTTAATGTGGTCCCTCAAGTGATGTGGTTTAGAAATCACATACTTTGAAAACATTCATATCAGACAGAGCCACACAATACTATGTCTGTAATAATTTTGAACTAAAAATATTTATTCTGAATTCTACACTTGTATTTGCACTGCAGGGACTTTTGTCGGAGTCCTGCAGGTGCACAAGTATGTGCCCACCCTTTTGTGGGTGGATTGTCCTTTAGAGTGCACCTGCACCTGCCTGGTGTTTTAACTCAGTAAATCTCCCAGATGTTCCCATTTCCAGTGCCTTGGTTCATGTGGTGGAGAGATTTTTGAGAAATCCCATGGGGGTTAGGCTGTCAGGCTGGTCCCAGCCAGCTCTGTTTCTGTGCATGGGCACTTTGCCACTCCTCACATCCTCCAGGATGCCACACAAGGGTTTCACAATTCCAGTCTGAGCTTGCTGGAATTAAGTTTGGAATGAGGTATATGCCACGAATAAGCTACACTGAGATTCCCACCTTCCTTGTCCTGGTGAAAAGCAGATTTCAAGTTCTGTCCTGGATTTCTTGGTTCTCAGGGTATTGGTGTGCAGAAATTCCCAGATCAGGAAATAGAAACCTGCACTATGTGCTTAGTTCTCTGTCACTTCCTATTCTGGGTCTGATTTCTCCTCAGATCTGCCCTCAGCTCTGCATTTTCCTTAAGGGCTGATTTTGCAGCAAGCCTTACAATACTGTAAAAATATAAGTCCAGAGATATTACTAGGAAGAAAATAATTATGCACTTAAACAGCAGCACATATTTGCAAGAGTACCGTACTGCTGTAACTGAAAGTACTCATTATTCAGGATTTAAATATATATATTTTTTAATTTTTTTTTTCTTTAGAGGTAGATTTATTTTCATCCTTTATGTCTTGAACAACAACTCTTTTAATTCCAAAATTTTGTGAGAGAGATACCCTAATTTTCTTTTATTTATTTTTGAATACCATTAAAATACCATTATATTCATTTGTACTACTTAGGGAATAAGATAAAACTAAGGATAATATTATCAAGGTCTTTCTCTTTGCATATCCCTTTTTCAGCTGTTGTTCTTTCTTTTCGTTTATGTCTGGGGCACACAAGCTAAGATATATAGGTAAAAATGGAAGTGTCAGTCTATGTCATCTTTCCACATGTTCTGTCACAGGAAGAGAAGGTGGGTTTCCATCTTCTTTCTCCAGGGCCAAAGCAGACTTCCACCACAGAATCAGCTTCCCAGTCTTTGCAACCTGATGGGCCTGTAATGTGTGGCATTTCGATGTAAAACTCAAATTTTCCCTATGGATTTGCCCTCTGGTCAATCTCTTCAAGATCCACACCCTATTAAGTGGTAAAGTGCCAATCACCATGCAGGAATTACATGGAATTATTTAATAGTAATGGAAAAAGAATAAAATGTAACCTTAGATACTACCATATGTTTGAGAAAATATAACTAGGATGAACAAACCAAACCAAAATTATTACTGGTCTAGTTTCCCCCAAACAGTGACAGCCATAAACACTGCACCTATAAGATTCTCTGAGGAATGCAGCACTTTAACTCCCTTTTCTCCTAGCTTGAGACAGGTTGTCAAACTCAGCTTTTTACACTGTTTAAACCACAAGCAATCCTTTGGACTTATGTGGGTTTCACAGTAGTACTGCACAGTTGAAGTTCATTTAATAACCCAAAAGAGACTTACAGCGTGTTTTTCTTCCCTCTCCAGTCTAACTGCACTAAGTCTGAACATTATAATCAAAATCCCATATCACAGTTTGCCTTTGAGCTGTTTGAACTGGAGAATGAGAGAAAAGTACCAGGGCATGGAGTGCCATGGAAGAACTAACCTGTGAGCAATTCGGGCATAATTTCTTTACAAGAAGGGCATTATGGAATAAATTGCTTGGAGCATTCAGGCAGCGAGGCAGGCAAGTACCATAAATCAGCTCTGAAATATAAACTGGGCAACTGGAAGTGGGAGTAATGAGAGAGTTTGAGCTCACTGGTTAAGGATGTCATTTCTGTTTGGGAGAAATAAATGTCCTGATCTGAAGGTTCACAGTGGAAACTGGGGAAGCAGAGGGAAGACCTGGGGCTGGCCAGAGGAGGAGGAAATGACAGTTTTATTTTAGGTGTATTGCACTGAGATATGAAAGAGTCCTGTGTAAATACTGCCAGATAACTTACTTTGCATGCTTTTTTGTAGGGACAATTTTATGTCTCTTTGCTCAGTTCTCATCTTATTAGAAAGTCAGGAAGGGGAAGTCTGGGGCCTTTTTTGTTTGGGCATTTTGGGTATTTTGTTGGGGTCTGGGTTTTTTTTCTTTTTTTTTTGGGGGGGGGGGGTGTTTTTT
>VWZN01001441.1:123404-137210 GCA_013396955.1 Regulus satrapa | reverse complement strand
TTAAAAAAAAAAAAAAAGTAACTGAAGGAAAATTTCTCTTTCCACTGCCAACTGATCTGTTTTTAAAGCAGGAAATTCTTGTAAATTCTTGTAGCCTTTGCAAGTACAGTATTCAAGTTTTCTAAATTAATCCCTTCTTTACAACAATACTTTAAAAAATGAATTAAATCTAAGTACCTAATTCAGAGATTTTTACACATTAAATTCCTTTGTTTTCACAAGACCAATTCATTTTTCATTTGGATTTCTGTTTGAAAACTATTTGTGAGATTTTAGCCTTTTCTTCAACTTCAGATGGATTAAACACCAGCATTTAAAATATCATTTCCTTGAAAATGTCAGGAAAATTATTCTTTCATTGGTTCCCTGAAGAATTCCTTCATCTGGTAGGGCAACCACAAAATAAATATTAATTTCATAAATTGTCCAAAGCAGCTCATAGTTAAGAGCGGAAAAATTTATTAGGCAATGAGATGGCTCTGAGAAATGTCTCTCCCTGGTAACACTGCAAGAAGAAGAATGAATTACCTCTGAATCTACAGTTAATTGAGGTATCATGGAGCACAGCAAAATGAATGAAATTTAAATCTGCAGTGTATGATTTGCTGCAGTTTTTGTCACATTAGTTCTAGATAAACAGAAATTATTTAAATGTGAGTGTATATACATATCCTTGTAAGAGTTTACATACCCTTACATACACATATTTGTTTAGCTGCTTTCTATGATATATGCACTCACACTTTGTATACAGCAAATTATTTCCTTTCCCTTGAATTACACAACTCTGGAGCACACAGGGGTCTGTATTTTTATGGTGGACTGACAGTAGAACTGATTGTACGTAATTAACAGAGCAATCACACTGCTGCCAGCTTGGAGAATTATATACTCACCATGCAGAAAATGGGTCCATATTGTACAGCAAAGGGCCTGACCATGGAGAGCAATTTGGGCTTGCTGAAGAAAGAAGGGCAATTACTTACATTAACAGAGATGCAGCAGCCTCTAACATGCTCTGGGTCACAGAGGACTGCCTTGTTTGGACACCATTTTCAGGTGAGGGAAATTTTAAGCAGCAGAATTCCGCAGGAACAGCAGCTGAGCCTGATGGTCTGACATGCTGTGATTTGCTGCAGGGGTGGGATGGAGTCCCTTCCTATAGCATGTGCAGCTTTCTTTTCTTTCTTGTCTTTTCCAAGCTTTTTTTTTTTTCCATCAACTCTAGATACAGGAGAGCAGAACACATCAAATTAGTGAATGACTGTTTAGGTGGGTTTGCTATTTCACTTTTTAAAGGGATGGAGGAAAGCTTCAAGATAAAAATCAAGATCCCTGCCAGAGAAAGCATGTGAACATAAAATAATAATATTAATAGCGATAATTGTTGGAACTTAAATTCCCTTCTAAGCTCCATCAGTGCTGTTCATTAAGTGATGTAGAGTTAAAGCTTTAGAATTCTTCTGTTAGAAAGCAACACCCAGGGAATATGAGGCTATAGCTACCTCTGAGGATAACAGCTCCTCACAATATTCTTGAGAAATGCATGCGTGCAAAAAGACTTAAAGCTTTTAATTTCTGATGTTCTTAAGGCCTAATCTCCTCCAAAATACCTGATTCTTCAAATTCTCTGTATAGCTCCCTTATGCATAGCTAAATGTTAAGAATGCAAAATAAACTTAATTAGCTAGTGTGCTAATATCCTCACAGGCCTTTTTAGTCACTGGAAAAATCTCATATTTGAAAAAGGGAGTGAAATGCATAATTTTTCCTCTAATGCAGCAAGAAAAGCTGCATGAAAGTAAATATGAGCTCTCAAGACAGAAGGGGATATAGCTACATATTAATTTGGGTTTTTTTCCCAAGCCAATGAAAACTAATTTCCAAAAGTTCATGGCAAGTATGAGTGTACTGCTGTGGAAAAGCTTCTCCCTTCCCGGTGGAAAAGATGCTGCTGCCACTTCCTCATGCTCAGAAAGATGAGTAGATGGATAAACTTCCAAAACATCCCATACTAATCCCTGACCTTGTTAAGCAGGGAAAAAGCATGGAGGGCAGAGCCAGAACATAATCTAGAATCTTTCTTGGGTGTCATGTGAGCTGCCATTGAACAGGATAAATGAAGTTGTTAAATACAAATTTTAGAACAGTTAATCTGTGTTAACATGACAATTTTCCTATTATGTGTTGTGGCGATATTTTTTTTTTAATTTGTTGTTCTGATTAATTTAGCTAATTGCAATTCAGTTAAAGTATATGATTTTTTCTTAAGGCAAAAAAATTGCATAGATAAATCAACATGTTTTTGCCTACAATCCAGCCCAGTTTAGTCTCTATACCGGAGGAGTAAAAGTGGGGCTGTGGTATTGAATTGAACAGAACTGAAACCAATACTGAAAATTCTGTAAAAAACACATTTTTAATTGGATGTAGATTGGGGGAAAAAAAAAAGGGGGGGGCGTGGAGGTGAAACCTGTGTAATTTTATCTTCACGTTTTTCTCATATTGTAAACCTGAAAAAATTTTACGAGCTTCAAATATTTTATAATGCATTTTTTTTCTGAAAATAAAGAAATATCCAACACTAAAGACATTTTGCTTAAAACATTGAAATCTTTGTCTCTTAAAATCTTTTATTGTAGATAAATTTTCCACTAATGCACACATTTGCTATATTAACTTTAGACATATTAAACACTTGGGACAAATACTAAATGCACACTGCAACACTAAGCTTCTGAAGCTGGAACAGCAGACACAGAGGGGAAATCCAGGTCTCAGAGTATTTTAGAGGGAGTACAGGCAAAATGATCACAAATCTACTGCTCCCTGTAGCCTTTTAGCCATAAATCATGATAGCTAAGGCCCTCCTGCAGATATGGATCCCATGCTGGCAGCCCCACAGCACAACTCTACAGGGCGCTCTTGGAGCCACTGATGCTCAATTTTTGAGACCCATGATGGGAGGAAGAGGAGCTGGTTGTCAAGACAGGAGCTGGAGTGATGAGGACTCACTGCACAGCTTCCAAGGAAAATTTAAATTACAGCTCCTCTAAAAGCCCATTCAGCTGAAATGGCCCCAAATCCTACATCATTTCTTACTGCATTTGTCACATAGTCAGCAACTGCTCTTCTGTGAGGAAACAATGCAACATGGAACAAGACAGGTGAGGTTGGGTTTCCACCCATTTCAATTTGCAAACACAAAACCAGGGGAAAGAATTAATTCTTAATCCTCACATCTAGCCCATATTTCTTTAAGGTAAAGAAATCAATCCATTAGAAATATCAAAAGATTTAATACCTTAGTGTAGAAGATTACGTTTAAGAAGGAGAAGTTTGGAAGGTTTCTTTACCACAGAAGATAAGATATTGGGAGATATCTAATCTAGGAGAGAAATGTATGGCAAGAATCACTGACTAAACTGAAAGCAGGCTTAAATTCAGACAAGATATTAGGCACACATTTTTCAGATCAATGCAATATGCTTTTCTGGAGAATATACTTCAGATAGATTTGAGTTAGTGGTTGAATAAGGGGCATACTAGAAAAATTTCAGCCTCCAGATAAAACGGATTAAAGGCCCCTTCTGACACTCTATTACTTGTAATATCGAGGATACCTTACAAATATTGAATATTCAACACCATCCATTTGGAAGGAAGGTGATCTTGTTTCCATGGCAACTTACTTGGAGGCAAGCCTTTAGTTGGCCATCACTTCTGAGATGCTGCATGTTTGTCCCCTGAATACTTTACTTCCACCAATTTTACAAACTACTTAATTTTAAAAATAATAATCTGTATTTAAGCTAAACATAAAAAATCTTCTATTTGCATAAAATATAGGAAGACCTATGCATTTTAATTTCTTTCTCAGGATGATTACTTTCTCTTTTGTGATTCATAAATTCCAGCAGATGCGGCAAAAAGTTACATAAAAGGCTTTTTAGGGTAATTATGTCTTCAGCTGGAAATTTTGGCATTTGTGATCTCTCTCTTTGATCACTGCTATTAATACCTCCTTAGCAGCTATGACTTCCTGAGAGTTAACTAATAGATAGAAAAAAAAGCTGCTCAGAGTTGCAAGAGTTTTCTCTTCTGTATTTCTGCACAAGTGACAAGGCTGCCCTGAACTGGATCTTTACCTTCTCAGTTAATAGAATACTCAATAGACAGTAGTAAAAATATGACTGTGACTAGTATGAAGCTGAGATCTTTGTCTTTGGCTAGTACTTAGGTGTTTATTAACAGTAAATTAATATAGTGTTGGCAGCTTCACTGCATTTCAACACCCCATGGTTTTAAGAGTGGAGGAAGCCCAAGGTAACCATCTTAACATCTGGTGAACTAAAGAAATGGGACAGAGAGAGAGAATAAAAATACAGACTCAAAATAACTATACTGGTAGACAGAGAAGTGACAGAGACAGATTTAGCTCATCCAGTCAGGTGTCGAGGAGTACAGTGCTGTAAATCCAACAGCCACAGCTCCAGGGAACACCTCCCAAGACAAGCAATTTGTAATGCCCATACCCTTTTAATTGGCTTTCCAGGAGCCCTAGGATGCCATATTTCTTGGTCAATTCAAAATAAGATAGCATTAGTCCACAGAGAGTAAGGGGCCTGCCCCATGTCATACAAGTAGCCCTTGGATAAAGTGTGAAAATTGCTCACACATAATTTTGCTCCAGATTATGTCTTGGACTAAGCTGCTGTCAGAAATCCTCCACATCCAATCTGAAATTCTGCTCAGGACATTGCCGCCTCCTCTGATGTAAGATTTTGCACAACACTGTTTGCCTCAGGAAGATATTTAGACTTACTTCATTAAAAGGAAGCATTTTAGGAAATTTTCTTTAAAAATATTAAATTATAAAAGTGTTAACACTCTGTATGCTATGGCACCGTTTTGTTGATTAGAAGATAATTTAAACTCTTATTTGCTGTACTTAAATGAAAGCACAGCTATTACAGCCCTCAAACCTTGAGTCTAGCAGGTGAGAGCTACTTCTGGTTAAATGCAATCCACATGCAGCAAAGTTTACTATCACATGACATATGCTATGCACTGTGTGCTTTAAATAGCTCTCCTGATGATTAGAACTTTTCCTGATTAGCTTGAACAAGGAATCTTCTTCTTCTTCTGACCATCCAAGGGAAGGAACCTTTCTGAGGACAACATTCCCATTAATGCTGTGCTCCTGTCTCCTGTATCTCTGTTTTATCCTTCTTGGCAGACAAGGAAGAATAAATTTATATTTACTCTACTTCCTAACACTCAAAGCTAGGTGAAAAAAACTTTGAATTAAGAAAATCACTGTCTCATTCAAGCACACAGGCCTACATACTACTAAGAATGCCAACATCCATATAAATAGGGTGTGGAAATGATGTTGTTGTTTGTGAATTAGTTAGATGTGACATGGCATATCCTTTTGCTAGCACATTTTATTACTTTTTTATACTTGAAACATCAACTTCTTAATAGAAGTTATGCACCATGGATACAGTTATTTATTTCCACCTCCAGGAAAATTACAAATATCAAATCTGCCCTTGCTGTTTCACATTCTATTTTAAATAGTAAAGAGTAACTCTGATTCCAGAGTTCCCATTTATTTATAAAACTGCTAAACTGGTCATCATGATTCCCCTCCTTTGTTCCCTCCCTCTAGAAACTGCCAAAAAAAGAAATTGAATTACAAAAGAGATTACAAAGAGAAAAAACCCACAGAAGCACTAGAGCATGTTTCTTAGGATTAGGGAGGGATATGGACATTATCAGTGTCAGAACAAGGACAGACCTCTGTTATCAGACATATCACACCCTGCAGCAGCTGGACAAAGCTAAATCCCCTGAGATGTGTGCGTGAAGCACCTTTTTCTGAGGATGCCAGCCCTGCCCCTGTGCTGTGAGCAGCAAAGGTGTCACCTAAACTCTAATCTGCACAAGAGGCTGGACATTGTTGTAACTTCAGGCTGAAATAGATTTGTATCCTTGCACCCTAAAATTTCCAACAGAAAGTGAAAATAAAAAGTCCAAGTTTCCTAATCTGGCAGTCTATAGAAAATATTTGCATTTCTATTTAGTCCAAGTTCTTCTGGAACTCCAGTTTCCCAGCCAGCAGTCACATTTAGGGTAGAAGGAGCATCTTTTTTCTGTATAAACATATTCTGCAGGAAAAATGAATGCAAATTTGGAGTGAAAAGCAGTTATTTCCTGCCTCATAAACAGAACATCTAGGAGTTGTTCTAGGTGATATGAGGCTGAGCTTTACCAGACTTCCAATCCTGATGAATCTCCCCTGAATCACTGCTGGTCAGGCAGGGAGGATGGTCACACTCCATTGCACCTTTTATTGCTCATCTGCATTCCACTGATTTTACATCTTATGCATCTCTGCCTCTCCCTTGGGTTTCTACACCTTGTGCGATACTTTTCCCTTTGGATTCTTAAGCTGACAATTTTCACTGGTCTAGCATTTCCACTCTGGTCTCTCTTTTCCACGTTTATTGCCACGTTCACACGCAACTTCATCACACCTTAACAACTTCCTCAGTAAAAGTGAGCCAAAACTCACATGGCTCAGCTGCACCAGACCGGGGCTTGAACATCAGACAGCTGAACAAGCTGAACCTTAGGTCAGGGCATGCTCTGGTCATTTCTATTAAAGACCTATATGACCTTATAGCAGTCATGACATCTATTTTTTTTCCCCCAATTATTTCTTTCTTTGAGTTCACCTCCTCTAACACTTCATTTAAGGCAGTGTCTGTGCAGGGCACAAGACTTTAGCTGAGCCTCAACTGCTTTGAAAGCTTTTTCCACTGACTGTCAGGTAAGTCTGTCCCACTGTCAATAGGCATCATCCCTTAGTGTCAACACAGAAAAATCCACACTGTCCCACCTGCAGGTGCCAGAAATTAAGGAAATGCAAAGTCAGGTCAGAAGAAGATCAGGGGGTTAGATTTAAAAAAAAAAAATCCTCCAGGAAGTTTCCAGCAAAGAGAGAAAGATCAGCCTGCACCTCACCTGCCCAGGGTTGAGCCCCATTCCTTACAAACTCTCTGCCACCTTCTCACAGCACCAGCAGAGAAACTTCTGCTTTTATTTCTGTAATTGCTGCCTTGGTGCTGCTTAGCAATTCTGCTCCTTTGGTAGGAGGGCAATCATTCTCATTAGATGTCAGAGTGTGACAAGCAGAGTGCTTTTGTTTGGAGTACAGCGTGTAGAATGATGATTTTGAGTCTGAGAGCCGGGGAGAGCACTCCTCCCTTTGGAAATTAAGCAACTGACAGATGTTAGAACATCATTAAACATATACAAAGACTCAGGGCCTTCTTGCAAAATTCACTGCTCAATTCAGTATTGGCTAATTCAAGGAGGAATTTCTTGCTGCAGTGCAGGTTACTCAAACTTATCTTGTAGCACAATGCTGGACTGAAAACGAAGATACCAGTGACAACCTTCTAGGAGCATTAGCCAATTAATCTCAACAGCAGAGACTTTTAAATGTCATCCAAATCTCATTTGTGGGGCATGCCAAAAATATTTTGTACTTTTCACAAGCTAACTCTGCTTTATACCCAGGTCTATCTTTCCCATGAGATCAAAGGAGGAATTCTGTCTTTACTCCTTGTGAAACAAGCAATTATTAGTCCAGTGTGAAGCTTTATTGACAATTCAGTGTTGAGGCTCTTGCACCAAGTTTCAGCCACCAGAGATGACAGAAGTGTCTAGTTTGGTCTGCATCTAGTGAGCCTAGAAAAAGATGAACTCTATGTCTAGATAAAGGGAAGATTGTTCACACAAGAAATTTCAGATAACTGCAATAGTGCCTGTAACTTTGGATATGAGGAGCAGGAAAAGACAGTACTTAGAGTTCCCATTTGTGCGGGTACAAAGAGTGACTGTGAAGAAGACCAGGACAAGAAAAAAATAAATAGAATAGACTAGAACAAGATACGTAAGGAAAACAGGACCTAACCTTATCAGAGGCGATAGCAGAAGCAGGCAGAAGCAGGCAGAAGATGCAATGAGGATACACCCTGGGATGCCAGAGTTCATCTCTTTTTTTCCTACTGGTAAATGCCTCTGCAGCCCTTGGATAAGTTTTAACCTCACCCCTCACACTGGGGGATGTCACAGGGAAGCTGCAGTGGCCCCAGGGCTGTCTTAGGCTGCCACTTTTGTTCTTCCACCCCTGAACCCTCATGAAATTACCACCCCAGAACATGCCACTTCTGTACATACAGTCATGGCAGCAGCTTGTTTCAGAAGCATTGTGTCCTTGCCCACAAAGTAGGCAGAAATGTGTTATTGGGCTCCCTTACTTCATTGTGCATGATTACTTTCATGAAACCAGAGGTTATTATGAAAGACCAAGAGCAAAATTTCAAACACAGTCATTAAAACTATGGATTAACTTCTAGAGAAGAATGTGTTTCTTTCAGAATAAAATAAAGTTTTTAACACATTTTCACATTTATTGTTTGGATGTTTGAGGTTTGCTCTTTTTACATCTACTTGCATTGTGATTATTGTGATGTCTTCTTGCTAAGTGTTATTTTTAATATTGTAGTTTGTCATGGTATTAGCTTCTCACTTAGGTGAAAAAAAAATGTTATTCTAAGAGTTAAGAAAACTCATTCAGGAGAAAAATGCAAGAAATATTAAAGCTTAACTCCAAGCTCTCCCTCTTGCAATGGTAATTGTTGGAAATACAGAACTCCTAAGTGAGAGGAAATAACCTTGTGTAGAGTGCACTAACAGATAGTGGGGCACAAAGCAAACAGATTTGTAGTTGAATGACCCTTACATAAAGCATTTTTGTGCAAGAGACACAAGATGGAAAACTATTCTGTGTACACCTCTTCCAGGGAGAGTGCTGCCAGCCTGGACAGCCCATTGCCCCTTTCTCTGAGGGAAACAATGGGTTTATTGTTAATCCCAGTGGATTTCCCCCTCTCACTGCCATGTAGGCAAAGCTTTTTTCTTCCCCCAATAAACTGAGCCTAATCTCATCCCCATCAGACATCTCCTCACCAGCTCCTGTAACATTAACAAGCCCCTCACCACAGGAAACAAAGCTCCTACCAACAAGCCACAAAACATCTTCCCCTACAGAACAGAGCAAATCCAATCAATATGTGCAGCTAATTGAGACAAACGAGCAAGTCCAGGCCTGGCAGCAAGCAACCAGGGTGATGACTTGATAACAGACGGTGAAGGATTTGGCACAGATGGCTCTGATCCAGTCTCTCAAAGAACCTGCAGGAGGACACTCTCAGTGCAGTGGTGAGCAAGTTCCAGATGCAGGAAGCTGGGCCAGGATGACCCTTTAAAACCACTGCATCAGCTCCTGCAGTACTATTGCCCCAGCTGGAACACGTCTGCTCTGCATCCCATCCTTGCTCTGTTCTAGGGATGAGCTCAAAGCGGACACCTGGTAAAACATCTTTTTTCACTCAAGGAAAATAACTGTAAGTAACTATAGGAAGGAGAAACAAGTGAAAAAGTCTCTTAACAAGGGAAAAGGGCTTTCTGAGGACAGTCAGAAACCCTCACTGAAGGATTTTTTCTGAACATAAGTTTTCTAAAATCACTTCTATATCTTGGAAACATGTCAATGCAAAAGACCTTTGGTGTTTTTTACTATGTACTTCAATGAAAATTGTAGAAAATATTTTATCACAGCACTAAAAATGGTATGTCAGTATCAAAACTACCAAAGAGATAAAACACAGTACTGAGCTACCTGAAGTAGAAACACTAGCATTCCAATGTTCACTCCTCCTAGGTCAACCTTGTCAAAAAATTAAAACACCCAATTATGTAGTGTGGAGTTATTTAGTTCTCAATTCTCATTAGAAATAATTAGGTGTGTTAATTGAATTTAATTTTTTTCACTACATAGAAAATGTCCAGGCTGATGTCAGATAATCTGGTGTTGTCATTCACAACAGAGATTTAAGTAACCTTAAAAGAGATAAGGTTCTTCATTTCAATAATGAGGATGTAATTAACATCAAGCACCTGCTGAAGTCATGCTTCCAATAGCTTTCTATGACACTCTTTTTGATGAACTACAAGCAGTTGAAAAAACTTTTTTTCAAGATTTATAATGCAGAACTGTAGAAGTTAGTCTTTGTTACTAAACCTGGCACGTAAAGAGATATGTCTCATTTTATTTTTCAGTTAGGTTTAGCTTCAAGATATTTCTTCACTCAGAGGAATAGAGCTTGCTTTTTTTAAAAAATTGCATTTTCTTCACCTCAAAAAGACAAAAATCTGTGTCATTTGCAAAAGGCACAAGGTGGGAGGTATAGTCAACATGGTATAGAAATGGATTAAAGTGCAGAATCACCTGTACTGTACATTGAAAAGGTGTGTAATTCTAAAAATCCTATGGCCCTGTCCACAGGGAACAGCAGCAAGCATTTTCTTGCCACAGAAAATGGGCTTCCAGTCTCTAAGTTACAATGAATGAGAAGGAAGTAGGTGTACCAGTCACTCATATGACTACAAGCTATCAATGTGATGCAGACATGAAAAAATACGATTGTAATTCCTTATGAGGGAAAATATTTTCCATAGAGACAAGGAGTTATTAATGCAATTTTACAAGGGTTGTAAATCCTTCATTGCACCATATGTGATCCTGGCCACTGATGTTGAAAAGAGATGAAGTGAAACCAGTATAAGGGAGAAAAACAGATATTAACATGTTCAGAGTGAGAAGAAGCTAATTTCTGAGAGAAATCAACAGATTTTGTTTAACCTTATAAAACCAAAGCTGCAAGGGCTAAAATGTTATATTGCTATAAATACATCAGTGAAGATGGGATGAGAAAAAAGGTACTGTAATTTTAAAGATAATTAGGGTAGAAACACATGTCCCTGAATTGACTATGAATAAGTGTACATTGGAAATGTAAACAAGCTCTCTAAGCTATTAAAAAAAAAAAATAATAAAACTGACTTCAGCTGAATTTTTCACCAGTGGGAGGTTAGAGCTCATGGCATCTCAGCATAGAAATGCCAGTCATAGCTCTCTTGCTAACTTATTTCTTTCAAAATCTCTATTAAAACACTGTCATACCTTTCCTGAAGGCTACAAGGAGCTCTATAACAGCAGGAGGAAAGAAAGAGTAACTAGGAAATTATGAGCCTGGAACTTGCCATGACACTTGAAAATCTCTGTTTTCCTCTAACAGCCCCGATCTGTCTGCATTGACAGGAGACAACCTCCAGGAACTGCTGCTGCATTTGAGAGAAATGTATTTGTGTATTTATGTGAGGCAAGACCAACTAAAAGGGCAAAGTCTGGTCCAGAGGCAGGAACCAGATCTTCTTTGAACAGTACTGGAAGAAAGAAAAAAAAAACCATAAAATCATAAATTGATTAAATTTTACTTTAGGTATTTTTCTTCTGCTTTCTTTATACCTAAGGACCTCAGAAAAATCGCTTTGTTAGACAATTAACATTTTATGGATAGGTCCAGTGAAAAAAATTCTGTTGTTGGCTGCCCACCAAACAAATGCAAACCTCACAACTGATCTTTCATCCATAATGGCTCAATGCTGCATGCAGTTCATTTTCCTGAGCAAATAAGCAAAATTATTTAATAACAACAGCTGTCTCATATCTATCCCACTTGTAATTACATTAATCAGAACATCCTATGCCAAGCTTAACAAATGTAATTTTTTTTCTCACTCCTGAGCTCTGCTGCCTTGACTTATTAGTGTCAGCAGATGTTTTAGAGTACAAGAAGGAAGAAGCTGGTACCCCAACCCTGCAGTCCAAACAAGTGAGCATGAGGCAGGAGAGAAAGCCATGGGCACCTACCTAGGAGGTACAAAAATCTCAGTCCTAGATTTAGGATACAGCAAAATCAATATCACTATAGATCTAGAAAAGCAAACCACATGGAAAGCAAGCCCCTGCCTGGACCTGATGGGTTTACAAGCTAGGCTTTTGCCTGGTTGCATCACCTGCAATGCAGCATCTCAGCGATATGTTCTCTTAGCCAGACAACTTACTGAAGGCCTTTGTGAAACAAGTCAGCAGCCTTCTGCAATTCAACCCAATTCAAATTCAACCCAATCTACAGCTTGAAAAGTGCAAAGAAGTGATACTTAATTATACAACAGCCACATAACCTGTCCAAGCAAAGAAGCAGCAAGAGGCAAAGAGCTCTCAAGTCACTTTTAGTGGCCATGGGAAAAAAAAATAATTTTATTTGATACATTATATAGCATTAGGTCAAAATTTCCAACTACCCTTGCTCCTCCCAGGTCTTGAAGAGGCCAGCAGCAGAGATATTGACAGTCTTTCAAATTAATGGTATCCTTCTCTAATCTGATTTTCTTGGCCAAACATTTGCCAAGTTCAGAAAATCCCAAACTGTGACTTGGCCTTTGTATTATATTATCTCTCTTAGCCTTTATCAAACTGGCTCATCTTGGCTTTCATTTTTCCTTTTCATAGCTTTCATAATCTCTTTTTCCTACTTCAGCATTGTCTATTATTTTCTCATATTGAACAAACTTTTGAGAAAACAAAACAAGATTCAGCGTTTGCAATATATACGAAATAAATTTCTGCAGATATATCTATTCAGTGAAATATTTTCTTTGGCTTTTCTTTACAAATTAGATCTGAAACTACTAATTTTTTGGTAATTTTACCTACTCTAATAAGGAGTGGGCAGCATCAGCAGGTAAACTGGAAAAAGCCAGGACCGGTGAATTTTTCCTTGTTTGTATTTTATATTTTGTTTCTTCATAAATTGAACAGAACCTCTACTAAAAATTTTGCAACCAAACATAAGCACTAATATAAAAGTACCTGAAAGAATTTTTTTCTAAAAGAATAGTTGCAAACAGTGAAATTGTGGAATAAACACTGAAACTGATGGCTGTAAATCAAAGACAAACATGTCAGCATGATTGTGGTGAATTTGTCAAAGAAAATCCAATGAGCAAGTCTCCACCNTTTTACTTCTTTTGGTGAGTTTTTTAAAATTACTTTTCTCTGAATAATTTTTATTCTCCTCCTGGTCTGAAAACAAAAATATGGACCATAATCTTCACACTAAAGTGGTATACAAGGAAATTGTAATAATTTTTAGCTCTGTGGAGTGGAACAGTTTTCCTGTACATTTATGTTTTTCAATTTATTGACTAGACCCTCAATACTTTAATGACCTTTGGCCAAGGACAGATTAAGGGATGTGAGGTTATCCCAAACTCCAGTAGTCACTGCTTTTCCTGAACTCGTGTTTTAAATTCCAATACACATCTGCAAGGTTTCCCTGATGCATCAGAACTAAAATAGGTATTGATTTGGACCAAATACAGCCTTTCAGATACTTCTAAAATTCTGAATTCGCACCATGGGGGATTTTTCCCCACAGATAAGTCATTCTTTATAAGCTAAGCTTTAACAAACTTGCACAGCCACAGTGTCTAAGCTAACTTGCTTTCTAGCTCAGGAAATGTTGATATAGATGTGTAGGACCATTCATAGAGTGGGGCTGTGAGGACAACTACAAGTTTAAGGCCAAGAATGAAGGTGAATTGCAGCCACTGTGCTTGACCTCAACTGGCAAAACAGACTGAAGTTTGGCTGAATCAGCTGAACCACAAAGGAACTTATTCATTTAAATAATATAACCATCATCCTGTCCTAGGTTTGGAGAAGTTGATAGAAAAGATAAAGGTCACAGTGATTAGGAAAAAAAAAAAAAAAAAAAAAAGAAAATCCAGAAGGAGAGAGAGAGAGCCCCATAAACAATA